>VXBW01005444.1:2776591-2851387 GCA_013400375.1 Thinocorus orbignyianus | reverse complement strand
CCCTCTGAGGGGAGAGCAGCAGGCCTGCAGCTCACCCTGAGCCAAGGAGGCTTTTCTCTGAGAAACCTCTGGATACCTCGCTCTGGAGCTCAGTGTGCCATCGTCCCTGTGAGGAGAAACCTCGCCTAGCCCCAGGATGGTACCTGGCTCTCCATCCTATGTCTCTTGCTGTGCAGTAACCCACCAGCTTTGCCCTGAGGGTGCAGGCCGGTGGGTCATTCTGGAGCCTCACACGTCTGACCCGCTCCCGCCAGCCCTGGTGGTATCAGGACCGCTTGCGCGCTCACTCCCTTCTGTCTGCAGCCTTATCAAAACGCCTGAAGCGGAACATCATATTCCAGCTGTAGGGAAGATAACGCTCCCCATGGGCAGCACCCCTGCTCACAGGCACTGCTCTGAAGTTTGCTTTTTACAGGGTTGCGTGACATGGAACTGCACGTCACCCCAAATTGGCACCGCCGTGTCGAACACGCACTGCTCCGACAACGCCAGCAGCTCCGCAGAGATGCGATGCGAAGGGCACGCCGTATCGTGATGCTGAGTATCTGCAGTTACCGCTGCTTTCAGCAAAAATTAGGAGCAAGGTCAGACCTTGTTTTCTACACAAAAGCACTGGCTGACCGATACAGCGTCTGACCTGTGGTCTGCTGCCCTTGGTTGGTGCATAACTCCTCTTCAGGTACCATCCTGCCCTTCAAATTTTGTTGAAAACACAACAGCGTATACCAAACGCTGATATAAAAGTCACAGTGCCTGGCTGGCAGTCATTTGCATCTTAAATTGCAGCAGTTATTCAGTGGCTTGTGGGAACTGTAAAAGTGATAAGGGTATTCTTCAACAGGAACTTGATAACAGCATGCGTTGGAGTAGCCTTGAAACCAACAGACGACTAGAGTGCCTTTGTGATTTCAGCAGAAACTAATTAAAATTTTCCTTTTTTAAAAATTACAATTTACTTTGCTACTTGTTTTTATTCTCACTTCAAGGCCTGTGCCATCCATGAGGTTTACAATTCCAGGCTTTCGGTCAATGATTACAAGGGGCTAATTCAAAAATTAACACAGAAACTGGTAAAAACAGCAAACATCGTCGAACTTGAAAAAAAAAAAAAAATCAAGCTACTTGGCAAATAACAGACACAGGAATTTATTTTACCAGCTGTTTAAAGCCACTGTCTGTAACGCAGAGCCTAACAGTTGCATAAGTTTAAGGCAGGAAGTGAAGAAAATGTTTTGAAACTTCTTAGATGATTTCTAGGCAGGCAAAATCTTGTGTGCCCCCTTCCCTGGGCAAGAGCCAGGGCGCCACGGTTAGCAAGTGCGCTCTTGCAAGAACTGTGGTAAAATCTCTGGTGACCACAAGTGTTTCTGCCTTGACTTCCCCAGCACAGCAGAGACACGCAGTCCTAGCGCGGGGCGAAGGAGGAAGTTGATATGACTGCTGTTCAATTAAAGGCCAAAATATCACAGTGATGAATGTTCTTTGTTCAGTACTACGTGTGCTTGTTTGTTCCTTCATGTGCTGTTGGTTGGGGAAAAAAAAATAAAAATCTTTAACTTAAAACTTTTTTGATTAAAGGCGGGTTCTAAGGTAGCTTTCTGCACGCAGAACCAGGTGACAAAGTCAGTCTCCTCTCTGTTGATGTTTTATTTTTATTCTAAGCAAGCTGGGTTTGGTTTTGAGCAGACTGACTGGGTAGCTTTCTAGTGAGTAAGTGGAACTTCAAAGTAGTGTAAGAATTGTGAGAGTGCTCAGAGGCCTCTTCAAGGATCAGGGCCAAGTTGTACTGGATGCCGTGCACACACACAAGGCACTACACTTTCTTTGAACTGACAGTTTAACGTTTGTAGCAGTTAAATGTTTCTCAAATGTCTCTTCCAAAAATAGACCAGTGAAAAGGTTTCAAACTTCTACAGAGATTGAAAAACTTAACCAAGGACAACTAATAAACGTAATGCCACTTGACAGCAAATACAGTTTTGAGATATGTGGAGTGCACTCTGCAGACACATGATATTAGCAAAACCTTTGTTTTTTTTGGAACAAAGGTGGCTGACAAGTTTTTTAATTAAAGGTAGGGCTCTTCAATATTTTTTTTTTCTTCCTGTGGTTTGCTGATTAAATACTTATGCTCTATCAATTCTTCTCTGATGTCCAGAATTCAGTGAGAGTATGTTTAGGCCAACATCCAACACATGCAAATTCTGCTCTCCTCACACAGCCTCCCATTTGCTAATGATGAAAGTACTACCACCGGCATGTATTCAACTACTGCCTCGGATGGAAGCATTAATCTTTGAGGGGACAGTTCAACTGACTAATGCAAAACAGGAGTGGGGGAAGATCTGCTGCTGTGATTTACAATGGGTGGAGAAAAATATAAGCATCCACCCAACTGTGGGAAACCTTTGAGATTTTTCTTGAAATTCTTTTTTTTTTTTTAATTCACACATGAAGGAAAGCAACAGACAACTGATAAGCTAATGACTCACATGATACTCTTTTCTAATACCAGGTTTTAATCAGTAGTCACAAAAATGGCTGTTTCTACCCACCAGAATCGCAGAGTGCCACCCTTACCTCTAGGATGCTGAGGTACAATATAATTATCATCGTTGTAATCTCTGATATCACCTGTATGGAGAAGTATTAGGGTATTATGCAAGAACAAGTAAACTCAGAATAAAGATTTAGAATACAGGCAGAATGGAGATTTCCATCTGAGGCTAAATTGTTCTCATCATAGTCCAACCTGTGGAATAAATTATGTGTGTACCTCATCAGCAGGTCAAGGTGTGACTGAAGCTAGTGTAGGTACAACTGCACTAGTTTTAAGCAAGCTTACTTATTTACCAGCAACCAGGAGCAAGAAAGACTTCATCTTGGACTGCAAAGCCTGACTTGGAAGCCAGGTGGATGCTCTGAAGGCTGCTTGCTGCTGTGTGCACTTTGCTGTAGGGACCAGAGGTTCTGTGAACACTTACATGAGGCTTCAGTCCCATCCTGACATACCTAGGGAGCAAGATGTAGTTATTCGACTGCCTCTTCTAAGACAAGTGACATTTTACATTTGCGCCTATGTAGCCTATGTTCACGTATCCCAAAGAATCTGGGCCAGGCATGTGACCCGTTTCTTGTTGCTGTTCTAGACAATTTTGGCTACCACATGTATCCTCTGTGGGCCAGGCAGCTGTCTTTCCCAAGATCCTAATGTTTTTTCTTCTCTAGTTCGGCAGCTCCATCCCAGTGTTCCCCACGCTGTCCCATGAGATGCCAGAAGCCTCACAGCGGCCACCCACAGAGTTGAAGCACCATATCTGGAAGGCGTGGGGGAATCCTTGGCAGGATACAATCACAATGAACAAGTTATTTTCCTTGCTGTATACCTCTATTTTGAAATAAAAGTTCTGCTTGACAGATAGGGAATCTCTAAGGCTCTCCTCTGCGATTGTTTTATTGCAGCGGTTGCTTCACAGACAGAGGCACTAAGGGCCAGGGAAACAAATCTCTGTTTCTGGAGGAAGCGAAATGCTGAGCTATGAGGCTTGGGCACATGAGCAAGATATGACTGAACAAGTTACTGCAGCCTTTTAATTGGCCACACTCGCCTCTTTGCGTGAAAAGAGAGCTTAAGCCTGAAGAGGAGCTGTAGCATGGTTGTAGGTAGTGCTGCTGCTGGGTAACTTATTTTCTTCAGAGAAATGAATGCTTGAAACTTATTCTGGGTACTTTATAGCTGAGAAAGATGGACAGAGCAGCACAAGAGGAGAGATCAAGTATGGCTTAGTTTCAGAGTGCATCTGGATGAAAAGCAGACATTGTATTCCTGCGGTTTCAAAATCTTATTCAAATTCAGACGTGTTAAGACAGTCACACATCCACTTTCCACAAACATCCTAAGAGCTAAGAGTAATCACCAGTATCTGGGCAGAGCCCACGCTAACCTGAATGATGGAATTTTTGCCAGATCCATTTGGAAGGCGCAAAAGAGCTGAATATGCAGTGCTTGGCTGAAAATCAGTTTGGTGATAGAAATATGTGGAAGGTCTACAAATATCTGCAAATAGTAAAAGTAAATATTAGCCTAGCATTAATGAATAGAAGACAGGCTGCAGGCTGAATTTAATGGAAAATTAAAATTACATCTTTTAATCATACCTATTTCAGATGCCTGTTAGTAAGTTAGATTCTGGCTCGGTTACAGTAAATCACAGATTACAGTAGAATTGCACCAAAGTCCCACCAGGATAAGTGAGTTTTGAACACAGCACTGTTGTTTTGCACTCCTGGGGAGGTTGAATGAGTGGATCAATTTGGTGCCCTGAAAACATGTGTAAACTTACAGCAGCAGTGTAAGTTATGTCAAGAGTATTTGCTCATACCTCACTGGGAATCCGCAGAAACAGCACTCCAACTGAGGTAAAATGCATTTATCTTAGGAAGGGAGCGATCCTCCGCTTACATCAGCTCTGGATGAGTGAAACTAGAGACACTCAGTGAAGTGACAGAGTTTACAGTCTGCTCCCTGCCTTCCACAGCCAACTGTTCCCTCCTGCGCATGCACAGCTGAATCAAATACTTCTAGGTGACATCTAAACATGGGATAACACAGCTGGAAAGGCTGGATGTTTGAAGCATTGAGGTTATTCAAATCCCAGGTGCTGGAGCAGCATGGGACCCAGGCTCCTGCACAGGAGAGGAAAAATCATTTTCCATGCGCTTCCATAGCCCTATCATATTACATACTGGATTTATTTACGCTCTGGGCCCCTTTATTGATTAATACTGTTGAGAGATTTAACTAGCCACTCAATTATCCTGGCAGGCAAGGTTTGAGATGTTTTATTGCCCCTCTCCCCACACATATACACCAGCTCCTGAACAGATTTTGTGAATTATTGAAGGTGCCGTTTTAATGTACTCAGCAAGGTGCTCTGGCAAGGGGCTTCCTAGGTTCCCCTTGCTTTTTAATATCAGATGCATTTCAGCTGCTGGCAGAGGGCTCTGGGCACTAAAGGCTGTACTCGGTGTTCAAATCTGTTAGTGCTCACATCAAGGACCATTACCTAAGCTGCCTGTCAAGTGGCTGATTATATTAAAATGAGGTTTGCCAATAAATAAAAGAGAGTCTGCAAATCCACCCAGAAGGATCTGTTTTCAGTCTAATTGGAAGCTATTTCTTGCCAGAACACTACTTGTCCATATATCAGCAGGTATCACCACATAGTTCCTTGTTAGACATCTCTGTCCTGGATGAGAACAGATCTCTGCTCCACCTCTTTAACATCTGCATATACAGCTTAGGCTATGCCATCCATAAGGCCCCTCACATCAGTTTCAGTGAAGCCAGGGTTTGTTGGGAGAGAACACAGAGTGCTCCTCAGCCAGTACCCTGATCCTCTGGGACCCCTCCAATGCCCACTCAAGTCGACACAATCCTCTGCAGCAGCTCCAACGAGCTTCAGCGCTAGCCCTTGCTTTGGTGACCTCTGCATTAAAAATAACTACACACCTCACAGGGAGGGAGGAGGAGGAAGAGTGTCACATCCCTCATCTTTCATATCAATGAAGTCATAAGTTTAGGAGGCAAGAATAAGATTGCTCAGCATTCAGCCTGGGCTTCTGTCCAGATAGGGCAGGGTCAATGTGGAGTGAAGAGGGGGCATGACTCGTTTAGGGAAAACCTCCAGGTTTAAGTACCACCTTCTTCTCCAGGAAAGAGATTAAAATCATGGTAAGAAAGAACCTCTTAGCTCAATAGAGTCTTTCCAAAGCAGTCCGGGGAGACAGTGAAGTCATGTTCATCGTCTGTTTCGACCTTCTGAAAAGCAGCCTTAGGAGAAAAATCACCTATGAAAGCTGAAATATTAGAAGCCAGTGGTGACTTCCTAGAGCAGCCTGTATCTATCCTGTTATGAATCAGAGGCTTCCTTGTTTTTTCTGCTCCAAGTGCTACCCATCTGGGAGCAGGTTTAATATCAACTCCCTGCTGGCTCAAGGCAGAGAGCCACAGAAATGTGTGTACTTATGAAAACAGCCACCTCCTCCTCTCTGACATGAACCTGGGAAGTGTCAAGACCTGTAATAGCTTAAAAAAAAAAAAAAAAAAAAAAAAAAAAAAAAAAGGGATTCTCAGGCATTTTTTCACAGGTGGGATTTGGTCCACCAGCACCACTGCCCCTGAGGAGGGACAACCAGGAGCACCCCTGGGCCCAGCTCATTCAGTGTGGCCACTTCCAGCAAGCTCTCAGCTTCACCTTGAGAAGGGACTCTTAATGAAACTCTCTTCTTTATGACTAACTGGCTTGGGGATGTCTACATTTTCAAGTAAACCAGTAGCAGACATTACTCCAGCCAAGGCCTTACTCATCCCATGTAAAACCGAGGCAGAAATTATAGTTTCCTTTATTTATATGCATATGTAAATAACTGCTGTAACAGTGAGGAATGTCCAGAGGAGATAGGACAACATATAATGAGCTTCAGCAGCAGTGAAGGAGTTCTCTTCCTCCCCCAGATGGTTCAGGAGAGGAGCAGGCAGCAGAGCACCATCACTGCTTGAGCCTTTCTGGGACAGGTTGGGGGAACGTCTGGCAGGAACAGCACAGGCAAGGTCAGACCATGGCTTTTGATGAGCCACATTATGCTTAGTTTTCTCCCCCTTTCTGTGATTTGCCTTCAGTGTTCTGGTTTTGGGCAGAGGCTGAGAGTTTCTCTCCCTAAACCCTAAGATGAGCAGTTAATCCTAACTCAGGCCTGGGAAGTTACCATCCTAGTCCCACTCCTATGGATACAAAGAGCAAGCACTTGGGGAAAAAAACCCAAACTATTCAGGCTCTTCCTCTGGTCTGGTTACCAACCAGCTTTTTCAACTGACAAGGACAGGCTGCCTCAGAGAAATGTAAAATTCAGCAGAGGTGCACCCTCCAGCAAGTCTGGGCACTGCTGTTTGCAGCAGCTGGGATCTGTAGCTGCATCACAACACTCCAAAGCAACGACCCCTCATCCTTGCATGTTTCTAGGAATCCAGAGGTACAATTCTGCAGCACAGAAGCCTGCAGCAGTGACTGACAGGGAAGAAAAGTTTCCAGTGGTGCATTGGAGAAATTTCTTTAGTTTTTACTGCATTCCTGCCCATTTTATTAAAGCAAAACAAAACCCACTGGTCTGCTAAGATGTCAGACCTGCCCATATCTGTATCCCAGCATTTATTGCCCCACAGCAAAGAGGAAGACCCAAGGGCAAGAAGATAATGAAATAATGAAATGATTCTTTATTACTTTCCCTCTTTTGTGCATATCTGACCTCTCTGCTCCATGAATTCACATAGCAGTTGCCCAGAAATGCAGTTTAGCTGAACAATTTGTGTGGGATTGGAGATATCTAACTGCTGACTTTCTGCCTGTCAAGTCAGAGATGCATTTCTGAGAGGTATTTAGGTACTTAACTCCCCTAGATTGCTGTCTCTTCCTTTCCCTCATTTGTGTCAATAGCAAAGTCTATGAAGACTCAATTTCTCATAATTATTTCTGTACTAGTTTGATTTTAGCAGCAACTGCAGTGCAGTACTTGTGTACATTTCTAATCTTTAATTGGACGTAACATCTCGACATTTGTCATTTGCCCTTTGTCAAACACAAAAAGGTGCAATCACTAATGAAAACAAACCAGGACAGAAAGCAAGAGGGAAAAGGCTAACCCTGGTTTTGGAATTCTCTGCCCATAGCAAATGCTCTTCCTAGGGCTAGGTACAAGCTCTGAGAACTGTTCTGTTCATAAGCCACTTTAACCCTATTCCCAGTAGAGGATTTTGGTTTTATTGACACTACAAAATGTTGCAGGATGCATTTGCCATGTTTATCCGTACGCCAGGAAGACACCTGACCTGACAGTACCAGACAGCAAGATCATCCAGAACTATGAGGCTATGGAGCTTTCCCATGACTCATGAAGTTGTAGTCAAATTTTCCATGACTCATCAATTAACCTAACAAAACTCAGAGGGAAGAAAAGCTATTGGGTCATTGGTTGACAAGAGTCTTTTAAAATTAACGTGGCATAATAAGCAGGATTCCAACATCCTCTTTCTGACTCTCGAGAAACTTGTACAGAAGAGTTTTATCCACTCACTTATTACCAAGGGACCTCAGCTGAGGTTAAGCCATTAGGATGGGACACTTTTTGCAGCTTCGGGGCTTGAATAGCAACATTAATATAATCCAGTTACAGAAAACGTGACTACATGCAACAAGCTATTAATACTGGCTTATATCTAAATGCAGTTCCCCTCCATTCTACTGCAAATAAACAAAATTTATCAGGCAAATACAGAGAAACTAGAATGTAGCCCTAAGTGAACCACATGATAAAATACATTAAACAAAGTTAACTGTCTTCCCTTCTGCCAAAACATTATGCACTTGCTTAACAGTGTAATACAAATAGTCTGACCCTGGACAGGGCGTGGAAGGGGAATTTCCAGAGCCCTGGGTGCACTCATGCTCTCTGCTTTCCGATGAATTTCCTGGGAATCCCTGGGCACCTCTGGAACAACAAAATAATCAAACAGTGTAGACAAACCTCTCTAATGCCTCTCTGCCTCTGATCTCCCTGTAACATAGGGTGAGGGGAACTGCAGAGAGGATGAAATACAATAGATATTATGGGTCCAGCAATCAACTGCAGTAACTGAGGCCACGGAAGGGCCTGGGATGCTGCTGGTTGAACAGGTATAAATTCCAGATGGGCACAAAGGGATTGGCAATGGAAAGCCTGTCCACTGTGGGACTTAGAAGGAATAGAAAGTGCCCCATTATTTTTAATTTGGCGTTCAGTCCTGCCATCCCTTCACATATCTGGGATCCTAATGGCTTGTTTAAATTCTCTTGTACAGACATAATAATACAGACCTAAGTCTAAGGAGCAATCCAATATATTTTTCGTTTAAAACATCACAGGCAGTTTGGTTTAAATAACATGTATTATATCATTCCTATGATACTGTACAAGTTCAGAAATTTTCTCATTCAAAGCTATATAGTGAAAAAATAGGCAGAAGAATAGAGTTTAAATGACATCTAGGGGAAAAAGAGGAACAGTGGAATTTTTTGGAGACAACTTGTTTATTTTTTGATGACATTATCCTGTAGTTTATAAGACTGGGATTTGTTTAGCATAACTTCCTTCAGATTTCAGGGTTTATATTGAGAATCAGATTTTTCTGTTAACAATCTTAGTCTTTTAACTAATATAGTATCTTTTGTTAAAAGCTCCAGGCACTTCATAGTCCTTAGGTCATATGTTATAAGTTTATATTCAATCATCCTTAATTTAATGTCGCACTTCTGTAGGAGCCTAGAGCCTCAGTCAGATGAAACAATTCTAATTATATTGGCTTGCACTAGCAGAGGATCTGGCTAATGCCAGCCAACATGCCTAGGAAGAGAATCAACTTTGAAGACACACGTAACCACTGTGATGACAATTTAATGTGTCACAGGACACCACGTTAAGGCCATGCTAAAAAAAATTAATAAAATCTGATACTTGTATGGGTAAGGCACAGAAGGGCTACCCCTGTGACTCTGACAGAATAACCCAATGTACATGAGTAGGAAGAATGGCCATAGTATGATGCACACTCATTTTCTCATGCGAGACTGTTCTGATCATCTCACATGAGGGAGAGCTGGGAGGATTAGGTCTTTGTGAATTTTCTAAAAATGAGCTTCAGGGAAAGAACCCCTCCCCATCTAAATAGGATACCCCAACAGCACTGAATGAAATATTTAAAAAAAAGAAAAAAAGAAAAAAAAGAAAAATACCAGAAACAAACAAAACACAAACTTTGCCAGTTACTCCAAGTCAGCACTGTCACTGAGGATGAGAATTCCCTCCCACAGACCCACCCACATCAAACCAACTTGCCTAATTTGATCAGAAAAAATTATTAGTGGTTGGATTCAGTTAGAAAGACTGTAGACAAATAGGCCCTGGAGCAAAATATACCATTTTAACAACTTAAGTATACTCTTATCTGAATCACAGAGGATCTGTTGTTACACAATGAGTCAAGTGTCCTCCTTGTAATCATTTAGCCAGTTCCCCCGTGCTACAGAGGAGGCACATGTCATCTGCATCCCACAGGAAATGTCCTGCCTCTCCCTGGCTGTCAGCACGGCATCGGCTCTGTCAGGGCATCACTATGCATTGCAGCAGCAGCCAGTTATTTACCATCCCTGCCAACAGGTCCTGAACATCACACCGTATTCTGGATTTCAGCTAGCCATTCATTGCCTTTCCTCACCACAGCTCTTGCCAACTCTTTGGCTTTAAAGAGCAGACTTGCCAACGTCAGACTATTTCAATACAAACACCACCTCACTTCTGTGCCAGAGGTTGGAAGTGGGAACGAAGAACCACTGGGCTGCCAGAACCAGCTGGGCAGCCAGAATGCTCTCCCAATTACTTCTGACAGGGGAGAAGACATGAAATGTTTCAGGAGAACATTAGTAATGATCCAGGTTCACGGTGTGCAGTGATTAGAGCCAGCATTAAATGTATTTTGTGACTACACAAAATTACTAGTTTACACATTTCACACACTGACTTACATAACATCTGCTTGTTTCCCCACCCCCCACCCCTTTCTCCTGTTATCCAAGGAACCAACGCCTCTTAGCTCTTTACCCACTAACTTCATTAAAGTGTAATACCTCTTATCGTGCAGATCATTGTAACAGGTTTGCTGTGTGCATGTGTTTTCCAGGAAGTTTCCAACAGTACTCCTTGTACCTATTACAAGAACTGTTATCAATCAACTGTTTTTAAACAGAAAGTGATATATACACAGCTCTCTGTTTTAAACCTGTTTCATTTATCCTGAAAAAGAAAATAGGTTTGGCAAAATTATCTCCTTGTGCCTTTGACCTCTACCCACTGCCAGTGCTAAAGAACCAAGGGCAATAAACGATTTAGCCCTTTCCTACCCACTCCTCAAAAAGCATCAGTCAGTTTATGTTAGGGTCAGGCTACAATAATAAATTGAAGTTAAGCATTTCTAATCTGCACAAGATACCACCTACCCACTTTCTACTCGTTGCTTGGAATAGCTACATTTTAATACCTACTTTTATTACAGCCTCAATAGGCATGACTGTCGAGTGTCAGGCTGAGTCTAGAAACAAAACAGGGCAATGCACTTTGAGAAGCAGGCTACTGGAAGATTCCTCAGCCTTACATGATCTCAGAATTGACCTAAGTTAGAAGGAGGGAGCTTAAATAGCCTGCCAAAATGGGTCCTATTTGGAAATACAGACAGCAGCTGAAGCAGACTCAAACAGTGCTGCTTCTCTGTTGCGTATAACTAACAGGACAAAAAAGGAAGCCAGAAAAAGCTTCATCTCTGACACTTTTTTTTTTTGTCTGAAGCTCTTGAGATTTTTGATCATTTTTTCAGTTACCTAAAGTAGAGATGATTAAACTTTGTGTTACAATATTGTGTTACAATATTACTGCTATGTAAGAATGAGACACTTGAGATATCTTCTAACGTACAGCACAAAGAGAAGGTAATTATAGAAGGTATTTAATCCTGAAGAGTCAGTTCTTTAAGTTTCAGGGCTAATGAATTCCTGATAAGAAATTTCAGAGCCAGAAAAACACATGGTGGGACTAATGGAAAATCCAAAATTAACTTGGCAATCAAAATTTGTCAAGCACATTAAGTTATCCAGTACAGACTGATGCCAGGAAATGTCAGCAGCACTATGAAATTCTGGGCATGATAGAAGATCCAAATACAGAGAAAGATACCAAAAACAAGAGCGGGAAAAGAAAGAAAGGTAGAATTCACAAAAAACAGCGCATGATGATCTCCCAGCTTGGTCTATCGACACATGCCACCTGGTCAGAGATCAAGCCTTGCCACAGACTACATAATTTTTTTGAAGGAATTGGCAAAAACTACTGACACATTCTACAAAAAGAAACCCAAATAAAGTAAGGGGACATTTACAGGTCATTTTAGAGCCAAAGTGCCATCAGCACAACATCCCTGTCCCTCTGAACTGAGCCAGGTGGAACATGAACCCTGCTCCAGGACAGAAACATCCACCCTTTCTTCCTCTGAGATGGAGCCCTGTTCTTGAACCAGCACCCTGAGCTGCACAGGGCCAAGCAGACTCCACAAGACAGAGCAGCATGGGTGTCCTTAGGATTTTTTTTTTTTTTTTCGAACTGCAGCTGTTCAGCTCACGAGTACCTTGTACAACTCTTATTTTAATATGATAGGGAAAAAAATATTAAAGTCTCAGTCATCACCCTGGTGGCTACTTACCTTGTGCTTATGTGTTATGACAGAATTTAACCTACACAACATTTCTGTATTGCTGTAACCAGAGCATCGGATGGTTGTGCTCCCTGTGGTGCTTTGCTATGATCTGGCATGTTGGCATGTGAAATGCCATAAGGCTGGATTATGCCTTTCCTTTTTTTATCCCCTGAGTTTTGAACAGATCCAGTGACACCAAACCAGCCCATTTTCTGTGCTAGCTCATACCTGGGGCCATTTTACTAGTCTGTTCCTGGGCTTGCTAAGTGCTGAAGTACAGCAGTTTCCCAGACACCAATAAGTTAATTAATTCATTTGTTAGCAAACATCTTTGGCTTCTCAATCAGCTCAGCCAAAGGGAAATAAGAGCTCCAGCCCTAGAGAAGCTCCAGCCCTGGCTTTGAGCTTGGGACTTTCCAAAGAAAGGAGGCTCTGAAATATTTGCATGCAGACTGCCAGCTTGCATCCTAGGCACTAGGACAGAAACTGGTAACAGAGCGCCAAAGTTCATGGTAAAAATGCTGTTCTGTGTGAAACCACACACAAGAACCAGACATGGGGGAAGTCTGATGATCCTTTCAGTTTGTTTTGGGGGTTGGTTGGGCTTGGGATTTTTTTTTATTTTTTATTTTTTTAGGCCATATTTCAGTTGCCCTCAGTCATTCCCCCCTACCCCAAGTTAAAATCCAGCTATTAAGTGCAGGTGTTTCATCTTGGTGAGATTGTGAAGCTGGAGCCAGTATGGTGGAAATGCTGTGCTCAGCACCAAAGTACTCTGCTGAAGCCCATCATTTATCGCCTGAATGGAAAGAGTAACAACCCAACACAAATATTTGAGCTTCTCTTTGTTCCTGGCAGGACTCTTAGAGCGTACATGCGAGCAGATTGCATTTGTTTTTGCTAGATTGGGAGAAGCAATGGAGACAGAGCTGGGTATGAGCCCAATCCAGTGCACAGGAGAGATAAATGCTGCTCCCAGGGCTGTGTCTACATGTGCAGGGCTGGAGCACCAGCACATGTCATTTTATCAAGGCAGGGCAAGCTGCTTCCTGGAGCCTAATCCAGGGTATAGATCAAGGACTGTTGTTGATCATGAAGAGCACCACAGGACAGAAGTTCCAGCAGGTAAATCCTTCGCCCACGGGAGCATAAGCAGAATTGAACCAACCCCCAAAAGAACATAGATTTGAGCAAAAATGCAAGGGGTCCAAACCTGCACCTTACTCAAAGCTGGTCACATCCCCCTTGACCAGAGCAAAGCAAACAGCACCCTTCAAAATAACGGTATTTTCCTGCTCTTATGTCAGAGCAAGGAAAAGGACCACTGGAAAGCTCAGTGTGACCCCAGCTGCATGACCCCACAGTTGTTGACCCCCTCCTCCCCCCCAAATTTCTACATCTGTTAGAAGTCTAAATACACAGCCTGGCTGTTGTGGGGCTAGTTTGTCTTTATAAGTAGTTACACCAAACACTTTGTGTTTGGTGCTGTGATAACTCATGTAAGTTGTTCCCCCATCCTCCAAAAGCACAGGAGCAGGAGATCAGAGGCCTCCACCACCTGTGGGCCAAGAGGCCACGAGCAGACTTAGTCTCACCGATAGCACTGGTGCAATTAAAACAGTCTGTGGAAAAACAAACAGCCCATTGTTGGATAGGCCCGATTCCCTGGCTCATAGCCCAAGGCAGGAGAGCGTTGAGCAAAGGAGCCAGAGGACAGCCCTGGAGTCAAACACCTACCACAGAGGTTGGAGGCCAGTGACCCTCATGTGCACAGCAGACCAGGACTCAGAACAGCAGACCAAAGCACCAGCCTTCAAAAGTTTGGTGCTATGATGGATATTCACATGTTTGAATTATTTCCTAACGTTTATCAGAGCTCCTCACATCCATCTATGCCGACGTGCTTCAGAAGATGGGTTCAAGTGAGGACAGACCCAGGCAGAGAACAATATTGTGCTTTCTCTCACTATCTGTGACAGGATTACACCCCTGGGCACACCTGCCCTGTCCAAACAGAGCTGAGATAGCAGGCACATAAACACACGCACCTTACAAGGCCAGGCAGGCGGGCACACAGCTCTGCCTTTTGGTGGAGGCGGTTGGCAAATATTTTTGCCTGCCCTTAGCGACACAGACAAGCAAGTAGAAAGTGGAGTTGAATTAAAACTCAGAGCCTTAATTGTGTTTGCAAGGCTCAGGGGAGCATTTCCTATGCTTTGGGAGCACAGCAAAGAGGGATTCTTCTTAGGAGCTGGTAAAGCAGCCCCTTCAGGTATTTGTAAAGCCCTTTTCTCTTGACAAGTTCCTGTTGGCGACCCAAGGAGACAGGAATTACAAAGGGATCAACATCTCCTGGCAAGCACTTGCTGAGTCAGCCCGTATCAGTCCTCAGATACTCAATGGTGGGGGGGGAGAAACGTTGTCCTTGAATGGCTTTGCCCAGGACCTGTAGAGGTGCCAGCTCACGCTGCTACAGCCCCCTCACCCTACCCACACCAGAGGGGCTGGCAGGACAGGGCAAAGCACAAAGCCCTGCACCTACAGTTCCATGGGAGGCAGGGAGGGAAGCCTTTGCTGGCTCCCGGCAGGGTGGGCAATGGTAAATAAACAGATTGCCTTTGGCAGCATGGGGAAGAGCCTTTCACTTTGCTAACGAGAAACGACTCTTGCCAGTGGAGGAGAAGCACTGGGGCCACCCACCTTGGCAGCAACAAACAGAACACCACAAGTTTCGATGCAGATCACAGCGGGGCACTTGATTGATAAGCGATACTTCGGAGCTGCCATGACAGAGCGAAGTTCTTCCATTACATCACTGCTACCTTGCCTGACCCAAGGGTTAAGAATAACAATCCACTGCCTCATGCTGCCAGAATGAAACTGTTTAGAGGCAGGCTTCCTAGGGCAGACATGAGCTGGCTGCCCTGGCAGGCTCACAGGGAGAAGAGCTTTGGGAGGTAAAGCCCATCAGTACCCGCGAGGGAGACAGAGACCAGCAGGGACGTGACTTTGTTCTGATAAGTGCAAGGGGTGCCAAGTGCTTGGCATGTACTGTGTAGAATAGGATTAGCATGGGACCTGTGAAACTCTACTCACCCGAGCATGGCGTTTGCTTAGGGGGTTTCTGATCTCACTTGTTTATCCTGGTTGTATACAATCATGAAAGCCTTCCAGAGCCAACGAAGGTGAAGGAAGCACATTCCTGATGAGCTGTTCCCTCCCAAGTCAGTCCCCTCCCTTTCAGGAGAAGATTTTGCAGCCTACACAAGGCATTGTGTCTCTTCTGAGACTAGGATAGGATCCATGTCCTGATTTTTGGACAAGACCTACCACAAGCTGCACTCACAAATGCACTTCAGAGTCCACCTGTTGCACCTCCCTCACCAGAAGGGAGGACATAACAGAGTTCGGGCATGGGAGCACTGTGTAACCTCTTCCTGAGTACTAGAAATGCACTCTCCTCCCTGGGAAGTCAAATATCTGCACCCCCCTGAGGCACAGGGTTGGGAAAAGCTGGAATTCGCTTGCTTGCAGGGATACATGAGGAGAAAGTGGGACGTGAGCACCTACAGTTACAGCCAAACTGTCTCCATTGTTTCCTTACACACATACTCATTGCAGCCCAGGAATTCTGCTGCTGCCCAGCAGGCACATCTGGACAGGTGTTTGATATCTGTCAAATCCCATCATGCACATCTCCTTTCTGTAGGGTCTCCCAGGTCCTGCTTTCTCCCAATTCCATATTCCCAGGTTAGACTATTGAAGATTCACCAAATATATGATGTTTCTGAGCATCATGACCCTGGGCTAAATTCGTGTGATCCTCTAATGGGCAGTGGACAGCCATTATACAGAGATACAAGGAGCTCTCTAACCACTGGTGCCTGCAGGGCTACAGGATCTTCTTTCCCAAGAGCCTGACCCGTGCATTTTTGCAACGGGGAGGGAGAAGTTCACAGCATCAGATGAAGGAAAAAGAATGAGCACAGCAGTGGAAAAAGGGAGGGTGAAAGCAGATAATTGCTGTAAAACACTGAGCCCTTTGCTTCTGCGCGCTCAGGAAATTAGAGTAGTTAAGAGCCCGAGTTGAACATTAGTGATGACATTTCAGATCAGTTCATGCAAATAAGCGAGGCAAAGAGTTACCACTGCTTGTGTGGAAGCCTCTCTCTGTGACCTCTGCTTTGAGCCAGGGTTCCAAGGAAGGATCACAGTTTCCTTGCAACAAGCCCTCATTGGCCAGTTTCTCCATTACCTGGCAACTGTGACAACAAGCAAACCCATCCCACGGCGCAGGAGCTGATGTGTGCAGTGTGTAGCCGTCATCCAAGTAAACATGGAGTAGCAGAGTGAGTCTCCAGAAGTGGAGAAGTTGCAGGAAGTGAGATATCTGTGGTGCTTTAAGGCAGCTGATGATGGGCAATTGCAACATGAAGACCACCCAACACCACAATCTTCTACTTCCCAGACAAACCCAGCTTCAGATCCAGAATAACCATCAATTTTTCAGGATACATTGTCACTGAATCACCCTATAACCACCAAGATCCCTGTCCTGCTCTGCAGGGGAAGCGTGCCAGGGTCCCTCCTGGCTTGGCTATTTCTACAGTACAGACGGAGTAGGAAGGAAAATAAGACATTTCCATCCTTTTGAAATTTAAGGAAGGGGGCCTGCATACAACCAGGCTTTGACAATCCTTACCTGTGCTTCCCCCCAAAAACCTTCCTCTTGTTCCAACAGGGAGCAGACTAAATGTCTGATCTGGAGCGAGAGACCCTCTTGGTCCTAAGGTTTCCAGCTGCACAACACGTTGGCTCGGCTTGTCAGCTGTGGGGTGGGAAGACCTCTCCCCAGGATATGGAGACCAAAGACAAGTGACCACAACCCAAGCAGCACAACCCAGAAATATTGACAGAGTTCCTTGGGAAGCTTGTGAAGTCTTTTCTGCACCGCAACAATGTGGCCCTGTTCTCCATGCAGCTCTTCCCCTGCCAAGCCATGCTTGCTGAAAGCTGCTCAGAGCAGACTGATCACCGTCCCAGCAAAATCCAGGCCTGGGTCTCATTTGATTCTGACTGGTTTGGATGTGCAATCAAACCCAAAGCACTTTAAAAAAAGGGAGAAATCCAGATCCTTCCATACCATTGAGAAATAAGCCCACTGGAGCTGGCAACCTAGTACTGAGTTACAGTTTCACTGCTGACCATCAATCCCAGAGGTTTGGGGTTTGTTTTTTTAAACTGGTGACCAGAAACTTGGGTGGAGGACAGGGAATGGCTCTGGCAGCTCTTGTAGGAATTTTGTTAGCACCATGAGGTCAGTAATCACTCGTACTCTAAAAGATCCAGAGGCAGCTTGTTTGCTTGCCTCTTTACAGCCCTAGAACATGCCTACAAAAGTCTTCCACATACCATCCAGCTTTAATAGCCTCTCCTATTTTTAGTCCAAGCTGGTCTTCTTATAGGCTGTTACTCAATTATGTACTCCCTGTTTTTGCTGTCCTAGATCACATCCCTGTTGCAGCCTCACGAGGCCAACCAGCTCCCCCATCTAGAAATTGCAGGGAAAAGCAAGTAAGTGATCCACAGCACCAAGCTTACCAGGAACTGCTGGGACATAGAGAGCCAGGACAAGTTCCCTTTCCCTGGACAAAATACCCCTTAGGCTTTTTTCTACTGCTTACAGCAGCATAAGGGTCAGCCCCAGCTCACACACCGCACTCACCTAGTAGAGGAGATGGAAAATGCAAGGAGACAGCTCTAGCATGTGTCCTTTCCTAAACTGCCATCTGAGAAACAAAAGACAACTGTATCTCCAGGAGCTCTAGCAAGGTAGAAAAGCTTCAGCAGTAGATACCCACCCATTATCCAGAACAGCTCCACCTGGGTGAGCTATAGAGCTGATCCTCTGGCCCACAGCTGTGCAAAGGCATTTTATGATTAAATGGGGGTTGAGGAGAGAAATGTCATTCTTAATAAAGCAGAAAGTCCCATTTTAGAAAAGCCTTCTGGGGTAAGGGCTGACAGTCTTCCCCTCAGCTATAAGGGGGATATGGAAGGCAGGAACCTCTTACAGCGTATGTGCCTGTCTTTATGTGAATCAGAAAGAAAAGATGACTCTCTTCTCAATAACTATTTTGTGTTTCTCAATCTGTTAAATTCCAGATCTTGCCTGCCATTACTTGTTATTAATTTATTTTTTTTAAATCCAGGTATTGCTATGGCTTTGTCATTTGAAGACTGCTCCTGTCTACTTTACTCTTTTTTTTCCCTTCTTCTTTTCTTTATGGTAGCAAACCAGAAAAGGCCTTGAAGGCTGGATGAGGCTGGGGGTGGGTGGGAACAAGAGTCAGGAAAAACCTTGACTGGGGCCCTGGAGCCAGCCCCAACAAGCATAGCTGCCATGAACTCAGGTTTCCAGCTCTAAATCCTCATGGGTTCAGATGGTCAGTGTCCTCTCTTTAACTTCCATCCCTCCTATTACATAGGAGAAGAATTTAAACTCTGAAATGCCCTCACAAAACCCTCTGAGAATTTAAACAGTTGGAAAATATCCAGACTGGGCAATACGCAATAGGAATATGATGCTCAGGTTATGTTTTCAGAGGGTGGAGGTGGCTTTTCCAGCTAAGACTAAGGATGTTGTTGTGGAGGAGAGCTGGCATAGGGATTCTGGGTAGGACTGGAGGAAACCAGGCACATGGATGGTAGCAGGGAGCCCAGCAGCAGAGCATCAGTAACATTCAAGTGTACAGAGATGGCATTTATATGTTACATTCTTATTTTCAAGCTGCTAGGGATCCCGACTGTGCTCCTGCAGGCAGAGCTCTCTGGGTTGGGAGCAGTGCCATTGGCTGTCTCTGCTGGTCTCCAGGACCCGGCTGCGGCCTCCAACCTCCCCTGGGCCCCGGGAGGGGGGGTTTGTGGCCCCTGCAGCGGTCCTGCCCCCAGCTCACCCATGGGTTTGCTGCTCCTTGGCTCGGCACCCGCTCAGCCCCTCTCAACAGACAGTGCCTATCCTTCCCGCACCCAGAAGAACATGCAGTGAGTCTGGCTTTAGGGGAAAACCCGAGAAAATAAATAAGTTCCCCAAGCGCCAGGTTCTTGCTGTGATTTGCACCTATTGCCTTATCCAAAGAGTGATCTGCAAATGTGGTGGGAACTGACTGGAGGTTTCTGAACACACTGTGACCAGAGGCACCATGTGGGAACCTCGGGTGCCAGAGAGCACCCACCCTATTTGGGCACGGGGCGCTCTCTGCTTTGAAATCATGTGGGACTGCGGTGTCCCCATGGGGGAACGATGCAGCACCTGGAGCATCAGGGTGCGTGCTATAATGGGGCATGTGCAGTGTGGACATCTGCTGCTGATGCTCCAGCACAGCCAGCTCCACGCTGAACTGGTGACCTCAATGGGAAATGCGCTGGCTCCCATTTCCAGCCTGGGAGGGCTCGAGTCTTCTGTGGCCACATCCACAGTTGATGCAGGGTGACTTTGCAGGACAATGGACATGCAAGCCACATGCCCAGAGGAGACAGCAGCGTTTCTCCATCCTCCCCAAGGGTTGTCCAGCAGCAGTGGAACCCTGATTCCTGCTCCATTTTCGAGCTTAAAAATGCATCATTTGAAGTAGAGAAGGGCGTATTGAAAGCCTTTCCACAGGCTTTATTTCTAAATCACAGTCACTCCACTTTAAATAAAATTGATTTATTTTGACATCCCATTAGTGTGGCTCCCAGTGCCACTGTGACCAGTGTGGTTGCAGGGCCACTGGTTCTTGTCACCACAACAGGCTCCTTGACTGTGCTGGGGAAGACATGGAAGCAGTGCTAATTCCTCAGGTCTTTCAGGTGCAGCTTCTGGACATCTCTTTTGTGGAGGAAGAGATTTAAAAAAAAAAAAGAAGAGTAAAAAAAAGAAGAGGCATCTTCCTCAAGATGCTGTGCTCCTACCTTGCCTCATCTCCAAGAGAATATATGACATGCTGACATTCATGCAGCGTCACCCCAGTAGGACTAAAAGCAATGTCTTCTTGACTCAAGAGGGGAGAGGAAGGAAAGCAATATGAACTGAAGGAAAATCCGATCTCCCATGACGGCAGCCCCCAGTACTCTGCCCCTGCTCGGCCCAGCAGGCAGACGTAGGTTGGGGAGCTGCTTTTAGCAGAGCAAGACCAATGAAATGAGAACACCAAAGCCAGCTTTACACAGCAGAGGGAGCTGCTACGTGCTACGCATTACGAAAATACGCACAGCAGAGAGGGACACTCAGGGTCACCCCTTTTCTCTATCTGGAGGCAACTGTGCGCTTCTGCTGTGCTGTGCCACAGAGGACTTTGGATTATGCCCGGCCCCATGGCGCACACTGGCTGGCACTGGGGCCAGAGGAGCAGCCTCAAGTCCCACAGTCACACTGCCTGCTGTGACCTTCCCCCAGGAGATGGCCCTGGTGGAGGCAGCAAGAGGCACTTCTGTAAGAGCTTTACAGAAGCAAGATAAGAGAGGAAGTGTCCCCCAGTGGCTGCCATCTACTTCTCTCCTTTAATACCCCTTAACAACACCAGACTGGAGGACCCTGGCCTTCCTGACATCTTTTGCTTGCAGTTCCTTCCATAAGGACACGGACCCATTGGAGTGAATCCAGAGGGGGACCACAAAGACATTCTGAGGGCTGGAGCACCTCTGCTGTGAGGACAGGCTGAGAGAGTTGGGGTTATTCAGCCTGGAGAAGAGAAAACTCTGTGGAGACCTAAAGAGGCTACGTGAAAGATGGGGAGGGACTCTTTATCAGGGAGTAAAGTGATAGTATAAAGGTTAATGGCTTTAAACTGAAAGAGGGGAAATTTAGGTTACTAAATATTAGGAAGAAATTCTTTACTCTGAGGGTGGTGAGACACTGGCCCAGGTTGCCCAGAGAAGCTGTGGTTGCCCCATCCCTGGAGACATTCAAGGCCGGGTTGGATGGGGCTTTGAGCAACCTAGTCTAGTGGGAGGTGTCCCTGCCCAGGGCAGGGAGGGTGGAACCTTTCCAACTCTAACCATTCTATGATTCTAAAACCCAGAGGGTAATCCTGCAGCAGGTGGATGCACTTGCCTCCCTTGGCCCTGGGAACTAGATGATATTTAAGGTCCCTTCCAATGCTAACCATCCTATGATTCTGTGATTCTATGATTCCTAGCTTAGGTTCTCATTCACCTTTTTCAGGGACTCTCAGATGCCCAAATTGTGCTGCAGGAAATGGATTAAGAGTGGGAAAAAAACCCAGGAACATCCTAATGCAGCACTTAGCCTTGCTTCTGTCACTCCAAACTCCTGGCAGAGGCAACAAGAAGCGGTCGAGGCTGTGCAGCATCCCTTCCCACTCTGGCCCATCCTCTGCAATGCAGCCGGGTAGGACAGAGTCACAGATGAATGTGATATGTCGTGATCCCTCCCAAAACGTAAGAAAACCAATCTGAAATGGAACTCCAAGAGCAGGAGTTCAGGTACACAGGTTAGGCTGGGGCGGTGGCCGTAACTGCATCTCATTTGGCTGCAGGCAGCAAGGTGGCTTCCGAGCATCAGTAGTTAGCACCTGACTGCAGGTGGCAGGCTTGGTCTGGCAGAGGACTGGGAAATCTCTGTAGGCAGCCAAGGTTTATTAGAGAAAATGTTAAGTCCAAGTGACTCGGATACAAAGATACGCTGCACTGCCCTCTGCAAGGCAAAGGTGTTTCTGACCCACAGAAACTGATACGGGTTACCGAGACATCAGTGACCACAGCAGTTTTGACAGTAAAATGATCATCTTGCAGTTAACCCTAGTGGAGTCCAAGTTTCTTTCTAGCTAGTACATCCAATAGGATGTGTACATTGCATCAGCATATAACTACCGCCTCGCGCCTATGGCCTGCTGCCTTTTCCTCCGGGATGATGCCATCTGTCTCAGCAGCATCTCTTCTGTTCCCATTCAATCACAGCAGCTCTCCCCTCCCTTGTTTGCCGTGTTTAATCATCCAAAGCAACACATCTCTACGGAACATTTCTAAATTCAATGTTAGGCTGCTCTCATTTTTAACCGGATGGGGAAATAAGAAGGTGCAGAACTCAAAATCTGTTATTAGACCTTTAAACTAAAATTAAAAAGAAAAGAAAAACAAAAATCACTGTTCATTTCTCATGGAGAATTCAAACACTTCACCGGCGTGTTCCTAGGAATGTTTTTCTGCTTGCAACAGTTTGCATCATGGGATCGTATCCACCTCCCCTCCCTGGAGCACCACGGGGTTGTCTTGTCGGTGGGATGAGATGTCATAGGGATGCACATATCAGTGCTGCTGTCCACACACTCGTCAGCATGAGGCTGGCCGACAGTCTGAGCACAGGGCAAGCCCGGAGGGATGGGGAAGCTGAGGTGCAGGAGCAGACCTCGTAACCATTTTCTGGGCGGCTCTCGTCATGCTGCCCTGGTTTGGATCGTGCCCCAGTCCTGCTGCTCTCGGCCGCTTCTGGGGCGTCGGATTGCATGTCGCTGCACACCAGCCAGTCTCTCGCGATGGACTGGGGGTAGCCAGGCTGAGCCTCCAGGTCACTGTCCAGCACTTTCCAGTACTCCTTGCCCCTGAAGAAGTAACTTGCACCTGCGAAGAGACCAAAACCCACAAGCAAGATGAGCAGCGGTGAACACTCTCCTGGTGGAAAGGGCAGAGGAGCACTTGGGGCTGCAAAGAAGCCACACCAGCTGAGCCCTGGGGAGCAGAGGCGGATGTGATACCACTGCTTGTTGCCAGCACCCTCGTTCAACAGTGGAGCAGAGCAGCTGCTGGTGGGATGCTCTAGGAGATTATGCCCGGGTGGGATGTCTCACACCAGCCAGGAAGCACCAGAAGGAGGCACGTGGTGAGATGTCACCTCTTCTATGGTGGGTCCATGACATTCCCCTGGTATTGAGTGTGCAGGATAAAAGCCCTAGTGTGCCCACGTCTGGGTACACCATATGCATCTCTGTGTGACCGTCAGTGGACAGTCTTGTAACAAGGCATGGTAAGGCTGAAGAAGAACTTACCTGCCTGTTAATGACCTGGGGTGCTGCTGCTATCCCTGGGCTCAGTGTGGCCCTGGGAACCTTCTGCTCTTGGGTGCATTTTTCCTACTCTGAACTGGGAAGTTGTCAGTTCTCTAAGTGGGCCCCATGCTCACAGAGGACTCCTACTCATGAGAACGGGCAGTCATTCTCAACAGCTTTGGGAATTCAGTTTGAAAAGCCTCTGGAAATGTCTTCTGCCTGGTTTATTGGTTGCTATTACACTATTAGGTCGCCAGTAAATAAAACCTGGAAGTGCCACTTCACTGTGAGCGAATGGCTGGTTTTAAACATCTCCTGTGACAAAATTTTTGTGGCCTTTTCAGGAAGAAAAAATCACTGAGAAATCTCACCCCAGAAAATAAATCGTAACTTTGGGGAAGACAGCTCCTTTAAAAATATTTTCTGTCTGCATCCTGATAGTATCTAGCTGAAAACCCAATGACAACAAACTCAGTGAAAAGCAAACCAGCACGTATTAAGATAAAAATCACTGCAAAACAACATCAACTGTGTTCTTTTAATAAAATCAAATTATTAGGCCCTCAGGATATTTTTGTTGCCTGGTAGAAATGACAAAGTCTTTCAGTGAGCCACATGGAGAGCTCTGGCTGGAAGCCTACCTCCATTTTCAGCTTTCAGATACCAGGAACTGCCGTCCCATCTGGGGCTGAGTAGTTTATGTCAGCCAGCACAATAGACAGGGCTATAGCTCAACAGCAAATGAAGCATTGATTTCTTTTTTTTTTTTTTCTGAACTGACACATAGACTCACCATCTGACCACCTCATGGCATCATCTAAAGGGCTTGGTATTCCTTTCCACAGGAGGGTCTCTGAAGGGTACCCAGGATCCATCCTCCGCTCATGGTCATCATAGCGCCAGTAGAGATTGTCCTTAAAGAAATAAGTCTTGTCATTGTGGGCCCAGGAGAAAGCGGCATCGATTCCTCCCAGTGGCAGACCGAAGTCCGAGATTGGCCGTGGGTATCCTTCCTCCACGTTATTGTCTTTGAAGACCCAATATCTGTCTCCTGCAGAAAGGAAAAAAGCACAGAGCAAAATCACATTTGTTTCACAGCTGAAACCAGTATTCCCCCACAGATGAGCTGATGTTTCATTATCGGTTGCCGTGACAATCTTCCGGCCTGAGCTCTTGGCATTGAAGGATGGGGATAGGAAGGCAGCAGCCTGGTGGGGAGCCTCAATCTTTGAACAGTTGCCTTTTTTTTTTTTTTTTTTTTTTTTGTCAGGCTCTCCACAGAGCATAGCCCTGCTTCCCTTCTGAATGTTTGGAGGTATGATGGTCCTGGGACATGAACGTACCGACAGCATTAGTACTGTTGACACTTTATGCATATGGTGGTGGCATTTGGTTTTCTGCCCCTTTGATTTCTGCCTGATATCCAGCTGCAAGAAACAGAAAGTTACATGCAGCATTTGTGGGCAAACTGGGCACTATCTGCCTGCTATTTGACTCCTAAGAAGCAAAGCATAGTTCCACTTTGGAAGATAAATCACCACACATTTTTGAGCCAGCCAGGCTGAAGGATCCCTGGATTTTAAGGGCTACAAGGAGGATGCCCAGGGGCAGGACAAATCTGATCTGAGCATCTCACTGCTTGCCAAGTGTCCTACAAAGGCATCCCCCAGCCCTACCCTGGGCAGGACAGAACTATCAATGTGGGGATTTTTTCTGATAAAACTGACTGGCCCATGGTCTGTGGCAAAGCAAGAAAATGAACCCAGGTCTCTCAATTTCTATGTGATACTCTAAGCATGGGGATAGTGTTTCTGCTTGTACAATGTCTCTTTGGGAACCTGCAGTGTCCTTTTCAGTATCACATAACCTATTTTAAAGATCAGGAATTTTTCTCCCTTGGTTTTCTAGAAAATCTGAAGAGGCACTTAAATACGTGCCCATGTATCAGCAGTGGGACCTTAGAGGCTGGGGTAATTTGTGTGCTTTAGTTTCTGTCCAGGGATCAATGAAACAGCGCTGGAGAGAGAGAGCAAGACAGTATTTTATCGCTGGAAAGAAAATCTTGAGTATAATCTTTGGAGCCAGGCAAGACTAACACAGACATCATGCCTGGCCATGGAGTGCTGTGCCTTGCAGGGGTGAGCCCCCAGCTGTGGCACAGCTGTAATTTCGTCTTAACATGCCAAATTTAACCAGCACCCAGGCTGAGCCCCAGGACCTGAGCTGCAGGAGGTCTTTCCAGCCCCAGTAGGAAAGAGAAGGGAAGGATGCGAGCAGCACTTTGGTCTGCAGAGCTGCCTTGGGCGGGTCTGGTGCTGGGCAGAGGGGCTGCCATGCTCCAGCTGGCCCCATCCCCTCCGGATTAGCCAAAAAACAGAGCGGGGTGGGTTACCTGAGGCTGTTCTTTGGGGAGATGCAGGGCTTGGCGCTGCTCTGGGGTGCTCAGGCAGCCTGGAAGGGCTTTGGCTGTGCTTGGAAACGCTTCTGTGAACACAAAGGCTTGCACAGGACATAACCCATTCCTGCAGCCTTGCTGAAGGATTCAAAAAGCAAATTATTGCTTTCAGAAGTGCTTGGTTCAGCACTTCTGGAAGCCAATAATTGCACCATGCTCAGAGCAGAACAGTCAGGAGACAAGAAGCAATTTCCACCCAGGGACCACGGAAGGCTGGGATGTTTTTAGCTCTTCAAAGGCACCACCTTTCCAAAAGAAACGCCAGTGCCTGCCAAGGGCTTGGGTGACTCTCAGCACATAGGTAATATCTAACCAGCATTGGGTTGGTGGCTTGTGAAGGACTTAGACATTTGTGTAGGAACCACAAGCTAATCTCTTTTCTCCTCCTCTACAGAAAAAAATTTGTGAGATGCTTTAAAAAGGCAGAAAGGATTGTAACACTTATTTTAAGGAGGAAAAAAAAAAGTAACAAACATAGTCAGCAAACCAAGCTCTTTAGGCTTTCATTTCTTCCCCCTCTGCAACTTCTTCACTTCTCAGCAACAAATACTAAAAAGAGAAAAGGCCAAAGAGGGAAAAGAAAATCCATAAAGTGTGTGCGTAGGTGGTTCCTGCTTTTATTTCATTCTTGGAAAACCTAAGAGTTCAGTTAGTTTTGGCTGAAGTTTTTCTTCAATGACATTTCTATCATTTTCTGGGAAACACAACTGCTACTTTTTGCCTGCCCTCCCTATGAGCTGGTTTCTCCAGGCCTCATGTGTGGACAACAGACCTTGGACCTGCCCTGGGAGATGCTCAATGGCTCACACTGGTGTCTCCTGTCTGCAGGAGAGGTCACAATGCTGCCAAGGTACCTTGGGGAGATGGACGTGCTGCCTCCAGCCCGACGTTCGTTCTCACCTTTGAAGAAGACAATCTTGTGGTCGCTGGTTCTCTCGTAGACCGCATCCAGGCTGTCCAGGTTGAGCGGCAAGCCCCGCCAGAAACGGTGGATCTGAGCCGGCTGGAGGGAGACCAAGTGCTTATTGCGAGTCAGTCTCCAGAAGTACTTGCCTGGAGGAACAGACTGGACATTACTGAACCACACTGCCACCCACCTGCGCCAGGGGAGAGGCGAGCACAGGGCACACCGCAGCAGCAGCAGGAAGCCAAGTGCGTGAGATGGGAGCTACAAATTGAAGGTGTTCTGCTTTCCAGCAGCAGTTGCTAGTGCTTTCTATTCCTGGCAGTCATTAGAAGAAACCCCCTTTTTGGGACAGTCCTCCGGACATTGCACTGGAGTTGTCATACTCCTGGCTGCGGTGTGAAACTGCACCTCTGAGCCCGGAGCAGGTGAGAGAAGCCTTTTATGTCCTCCCCTCTTGCTCTGCATTGGACCTCCTGGGAACCAGCCAGATCAGGCACCAGCAGCCTTTAGCAAAACCTTCCAAAGAAACATCCTTATCATCCCTGTTTTTCCTCTCCCAGAGCACCTGCAGCTTCCAGCACATGGGGTACCCAGCTGCTTTCCTATTTAGAAATGTGTGTGACGTTACGATGAAACATGGAAATACCAACTCCTTAATGAGGAAAGGGAGTAAGAAAATAGAGGAGAAAGAAACTGTATTAATAAAACTGGAAAGGGTGTGGTGGTGAAGGAGGCACACAATAAAGGAGTCTGGTACCGTCTTGAGGTGTAGGATAACCAGGGGACCTCAGTCCTGTGGTGATCCAAGGGGCTGAAGGTACTGGTGATCTAAGCAAACACAATTCCAGCATTTGGAGCAACACTGCCCCAGCTAGAAAAGAGTGTGACTTGGCGTATTTCAGGAATATTTTGGATAACAGAAAAGGAAACAGGTTTGTCCTCTGTGGGAAGGATGCCAAACTTTCTTCCAGTGAAGCAGCCTTATGTGGGATTTCCCAAGGAGTCTTAATGATTTTAGGGACAACTCAAAACCTGACTCCGCTCTGACTTTGGGATTCTCAGCCTGAGTTTTTGCAGCATACTTCGTGCTGTGTTTTCCCCAGAGAGCTCCACACAGCAAGATCTGAGCTGGTGCAAGATATCCAAGAGCCAAGTCTCAACTTTGTCTCGTATTTGTTATTGCCTTTCAGAAATTATTGCATGTTATTTACATCAGCTCTTGCACGGATTCCCAAGGGAGGATAAGCAACAGAAACCAAAGATGCGTCTTCAGATTTGTATTCACAACACTCAGCCCTTTCTCCAGAGCCAGCAGATTGTGACACCGTCTTTTAAAATTTTATGGAAATTGGATCTTCGCCTAATAATGCAGGAGGCAAAAATCTAACACTTAAAACATCTGCAGAGAAGGAGTTTTATTCTAATTATAAGGATTTATATCATATTCTTGTTCTTCTGCTCCAGTTTGCGTATTTGCTCTGACTGAAACCCATGAATGAATTATACATTCAAATATTGTAGGAATTGCCATAATTACAGATTCTTGTCAAGACTGCTAAAAAAAAAAAAAAGAACTGAAATTTGGTGGCCGTTGTACATTGATGGAAATACATGTAATTAAATAAAGATGATCTCTGCATCTCTAATTAGTGAGGCACTAGACAATGCCAGATTTTCACTATTTTTTAGAAAGAAATACAGCTCAACATAGTTCCTATCGTAACAGACAAGTACCCAAATTTCAGAGTGCCCTGGGCTAATCTGAGACAACGAGGGAAGCTTCCATGCTTTTGACATTTCAGCCCTTTGCCACTGATGGCTCAGTGGGTGTGCCACTGCAGCAAGCAAGCTTTGAATCTACCCTCAAATCCAGGCACAGCCTGGACTGGTGATTAGTTTGTTTGGGTCTTTTTGATAAGCTAACAGGAAAAAGCCAAAAAATAAAGTAGTTAGGAAGAAAGGAGTTCTTAACACCATGAGCCCTGTCTGACCATGTCCATGTTCTGTCACAGCCAAGCCTGATCACCAAAGTGCTGAGGCTGCTTGGATCATCATCAGCCAAAGCCAGATCCATGGAGGAATTGCTGCCATTAGCATGCAGAAATATAATAAAGAGAAAAAAAATTATCCCAACCCTGTGTTTGTTTAAAAGCTTGATTTAAAACCACCCTCTGAGCTGGCAAACTGAGTAGGATGAAAGCCAAGCGTGAAGTCCTGCTGTCCCAAGCGTCTCGTTTTATATGGATGATGGGTTGAGGCAATTGCTTTCTTGAATACCAGGTGATTTTGATCTCAGTTGTGTACTGGGCTCTCGGTACTTCAGCTGCCTCTGGCAAGACTGCTGCACACACTGTGCAGACACACACACAGGCCAAAGTTGTTTGAAAACTTCAGGAGTCTGCCCCTAAATCAAAGCAACTGCCACCTCTGAGGTGTGGACAACCCAGCGTTGCCTTCAATATAACAAGCCTGGGAGCCCTGGGGAGCTCCTGTCCCAATGCCTTTGCCGTGGGAGAGGTTGCTCTCCAGATAGGGAACCAGCTGGACCATCTCAGAACAAAATGCCAATCGATGGAGAGAGGTCATCACTGGAGATCATTAAAATCCTGCCCCAGAGGTAACATTCCTGCTCCTTGGTGCCCAGGACATTTTGGTGGCAGGGATGGGGCTCCAAGGGAGGTGTTGAGCTCCAGAGGCAGCCGTGCAGCTGGCACCCGCTGAGACTGTGCTCTTTACATTTGCGTTTTGGCCCATAATAAATATATCCAAAAATAGACACCAAGATGGATTTCTCTCCACTTCTCATCGTTTTTCTCTTTTGTTTTTTATCCCCTCTGAAAGACAGACAGCCATTTATCCTGGACACCAGTTCTTGTCTCTTATTTTCCCTTTTTCACTGTGGCTCTTTGGAGCCGGCATCTGAACAAATACCACAGGGGAACAGCCTCTGCATTGTGCTCCCCCGAGGGCACAGACAACATCCAATTCTCTGGAGCCCTTTTCTCGTTCTTGCCTGTGACCCAAGACTTGCACTGCAATACTCAGATGGGTTACACGTGCCTGGACATTGCTCCCCATCCCTGGGGGAAATGGTTCTGCTTCCCTGATGGATGGCTTTGGGGTGGCCAAATGGTGACCAGGGATCGAAAGAAGTGCCCAAAGAGCATTTTTCAATTTTGGAAAGATGGAAAAGAAAGCCCACAGGGTCCAGCCTCCATGGGCTCAGTACAACTGAAAAGGCACCAAATGGGATCCTTGTTGACAGCTGGACACCCCAGGGACACGCTGCCAGCAAGTGTTTGCTGACATGAAACCAGATGGCTCTGCAGTCGCACACACAGTGTCTTTGAGTGATGCACAGCAAGCAGCATCAGGGAAAGCGAAGTGTTCGAGGAATGGAAAGTTAGAGGCATCCAGGGAAAAAAAAAAGCAGTGGAGAGCTGTTGCTCTGTTGGTCCTTGGTTAGACCCAGCTTTCAGTGTTGGTAGCACAAATATCAGATTTTAGTTCTTCACTTGGGCAGTGCAGCACGATGGATCAGTGCAGCATGGTACAAAGTGCTGTGCTGGATTGTCACCAGCTCAGCCACTTCAGAGGGAAACATTAAGCCCTGAGACATGCCACATGGACACACACCTGCCCTAGTATTAGGACACACACCCCTTGTAAGCACCAGACCAGCTGTGCCTGTAGTGGCTCGGGTATGTGGCTTTGCCTCCAACAGTCTCTCTGCCCTAACCACCCTCCAGAGCCCCAGCCTGCTTGTCCTGCTGACCTGCTCTTCGCCACAGGTCCCACAGGTTAATTCCAGAGTTAAAGACCATCTGTTTTCATAATTTTAAAATAAATTGTGTTTTGGTTTCACTGGCTTTCTCCTTTTTGGATAGAAGAAATGCTCGATTTACTGCCCAGTCTTTTGGATACCTCAACCAGGTCTCTTTCCCTCCCTCTCAGTCCCCATTTAGCCGCAATCTCTGCCTGTCCCCCAGCAATGCCACTGTGTAACCCTAGCCGTTGGCCATGTGGGCACCTCCTCCGGTGTGCTCTGACAGACCAGGCACAAGCCAGTTTCCTTCTGCATCAGAGGTGGGATTCACATTGACATAAATATTTCTTGATCACATGTCCTCAGCCTCTGTGGGACAACTAAAGGTCTGAGGCCTTTTATTTGAGCCATAAGGAGTCAGTGGCATGTGAAATGCCTCCCTGGGGCTGCAGGCCCTGCAACCTGCAAACCCTGAGCCAGCTTATCCTCACTGCCCCCCCGGCCTGGCCAACACTGCCACTGACTATCACACAAATGCCACCACAGGGTGGTGCAGGCAAAGACCACCGGCAGTGGTGCTTACCTTTGAAGAAGAAAGCCTCTCCCCGGATCTGGGCCACTGCATCAAAGTGAGTGTTGCATCTGTTGGGCACGTCCCGCCTGAACCTGCGGAGAGATGCCCAGGTAAGAAACAAGAGGCTGTGTCCTCCCTAGTGTCCGTCATCCCATGGTCACCTCTCCCCTGTCTCCAGACCCCCCAGCAGAAGACCACAGGCTGCATGCCTCTGTTGTTCCTCATGCTCAAACCTAGCCACGTGCACACGGATTTCCAAGGCAAGCTAGGGCAACCCTCAGCCTGAAGGCAGCTCTGTGGCAGACATGCTCCCTGGGCCACCAGAGGCCATCACTGGGAGTCAAGAGGGGACATGCTCTATGTCTACCAGCTACTGTAACTGGGGAGAACAGAGCTGGCTTGTTACTCGCTGGCGGCACTGCGCGGCTCAGCTGGCTGCCCCTGGGCAACAGGACACGTGGTGGATAAGAGCCAAGCAGCATCTCGCTCCAGTGGCTGGGGATGCTGTTGCTCCAAGGCTGAGGTCTGAAATGCCAGTGAGAAGCGACAGAGCTACAAAGCAGAAAGCAGCTGAGAACAGACACAGGGAGAGGATGCCATGTGCAAGACGATGCCGCATGATACCTGGTGAAAGCCACCTGGGAAGTCACAGCTGAGAAACTGAGCTGCTTTTAACAAGGTGGGTGGGAGAAGCACGAAGTATAAAGGACTGAGAGAGCTACAAAGCCCATGTGAGAAATGATGATTGATGGAGGACAAGGAGAGGATGCTGGGAACATGCACAGAAAAGCTGCTGTGGGTGACAGGGAAACATAAATCTAATTTGCTGATAGAAGAGTTGTGCTGGGCTGCCAGCACCAGCTTCACAGCCCTCTTTGGCCACAAAATGACAAATGTGGAGGTGAACACCATCTGCCCTCCCAGTCACACGTGGGGCAGGAAGAAGGGGTTGACAAAAACAAGTTTCCTGCTCCTCCTGCAGCTGGTGTGGGATGATGGTCTCCTACAGCAGCAGAGATAAATACTCTCACATCTCTAGGTCAAAACACGGCCATACAGAGCCTTGTGGACAGGGTCTATTAGAAGCTACATCCCCTCTTTGCAGATGGGGCATCAAGGCACAGAGAGAAGTGACTTCCTCAAGGTCACACTCCAGAAAGGGACAGACAAGGAGATGAAGGTGACTTGCTCCATCTCTGCTGCTGTCACCTGGGGCATTCCGGATATCTGGCAAAATGTGCATGACCATGAACACCTGCCTTGTTGTTCAGTGTCCCTGATTCTCTTAATTGTCCTGCTGCCCTGGTAGTAAAACAATTTGGTAACTTCAAGGTTTATTAATGAGCTAGATCCAGATTTTCACTTGATGAGGTCATGCTGGTTGCTTGATGATTACTCGGTGTAAGAGTCCTTTGCCAACACAAACCAGCGTTGGAGGCAGGCTCTCAGTCCACTTGTTCCAATAGTCACCCCCACAGGTACATTAGGGAGTGGAAAGATTTAGGTAAGTTATGCTTGCACAATTCAGGATACTGCAGCAGAGGAAGTCTGATTAAAATTTCAGCAAAGATGACTTTACTTAGGGGTGATGGGGTTAAACTTCTATTAACATGAGTAAAATTTTGAGTCTTAGGAAAATGCAAAGCATTCCAAGATGATACAGAATTTCTGGACATGCCTTCAGTGATAAAAATCATTTAAGGGATAAATAGCAACTGTCCCTTGTTCCTGCCCTTAATGACTTCAGCTGCAGGCTGGCTGGCCAGTCTCCACACATACTGCTTGAAAAAAGCAACAGTATATGCAGGAGAGAATCAGGAGACGTGAGGAAGAAGGTACACTCTGTGTGTGTGTATTTTCCAGAAGACAAGAGATCCACAGGGAAATACTGCAGCCAGAGCAATCAGATAAGATACTGATGTTTAACTGGAGCTTCACTACTACACGTTCTTTGCAGGAAAGAAATAAACTTGACTTACGGGACTGTGGAGCGGTTCTCTGGCAGCTCTGGCAGGACAGGATGGTCGTCAGTTTTGCTTACTTCAGGCTTGGCTGTGGGGGACACAGATTCCCTGACTCCTATGTGCAAAGAGAAAGAAGCAGTAGTGGGGACCACCATCCTCCCCACCAGCCCCACTCACCCCAGAAAACAGCTATTGCTGTGTGCCCCATGGCAGAAATGGGTTGTAGCTGGGTGAGGGACACAAACTTACCATAGAGTTGCCAGATTCGGACTTTGTCCTCATAAGGTAGGTCATACTTCAGAGGGTCTCCCACTGGACCTTGGTAGTAGGGTCTCATAATAGACTCTATGGCAGAGATGTGCGTCAAGCCAATGGCATGGCCAAACTCATGGACAGCTACAGCAAACAGGTCCATCCCATGAGTGTCTGGAAACAAAGACAAAATTGAAATAAAAGTCACTACATGCCGAACATATTTTGGGGGTTTAGGTGGGCTCTAAGGGCTGTTAAAGAAAGTATATGCATATGTTGGATAAACTGGAAAGAAAAGCTTTGGAGTAGTTGGAGCTTGAAAAGGAAGGTTTTTTCCACTTGGAAAAAGGAGACTGAAGTGCATCATATGAAAATGGAAAACAAGCCAGACATCAGCTCAAAGTGCAAGTCCGAAGCCCCAAAAAAGCCTAGGGAATCACCCCTCTTGTTCCCAGATCACTGATGGCACCTGAGAAAAAGCTGGACAAATGGCTGAGACAGTGACCTCGGCACAGCCATCCATCATCCCCTCCAACAAGTGCTGCAGGAGCTGGGCCAGAGCAGTCGTCTCCTGCATCTCACATCTGCCCCATAGCAGCTGCCAACACAGCCTTTGCGATGCCCAGAATACTAAATCTCTGCAGCCACTAACCAGAAGCTCATCAGAGCCTGTGATAATGAGCAAAGCCATGTGCCAAGGAACCAGTGAGTGCCCGGCAGTGGCCACCTGCCCACTGTGCCAGGCTGGGCTTTCCCTGTCTGCACAATGCTGGCACCACATGCTGCTGCCCTGGCCAAATCCACCACAAACACCTTCCTGCATGTGTACAGAGGAAGAGCTTTTCAACCACTTGTCAGCCACCAAACCTAGTCATCTAACTCCTGTCCTGACAGGGAATGGCAAGGGGGGCCACATCTGGCTTGTTTATAGTGGATTTTCCCATCTTCTCCCCTTCTCCACCTTGTGCTAGTGGGGCTGCAGCTTCAGGGTCTGCTCCCTTTGGCAAGCACTTTGACCCTCACGCACCACACTGAGCATCATTAGGGTGACTTTATTGAAAGCTGATGCCTCGTCTGATGACTGTTCTTCCTCAGTCTGGGCTATGTCTGCTCTATTATTTTTCCTCAAATCTCCTAATTTGCAACCCAGCCTCAAGTGCCTCAAACACACATGGACCCATCCCATACTCTCCACAGCCTCAGATGCTGTGGTCAGATCTCAACAGGAGTTAATATCTACCTCCAAACCTACACCACCGCTGCCAAAGCAAAGCAGGAGCTGCTCCCAGAACCATCCAGGACTGATCCTGCTCGGTGCATTCCCACCAGCTGGGCCAAGCACTCAAGCAATTGCCGCCCCTCGCTGCACAGCCATGCCCTGCAGAGTAATACCAGAGGGCAGGAATGCTATTAACTACTGTTCTTACAAAGATCATGGTTGCAAGCATTGTAATAAAAAGACAGTGGGGTGGGAAAGGTCTCAGCAGAGCTCAGGGGAGCCTCATGTTCTCTGAGCCACAGTCAGGGCGAGACATCAAAGGAGACATTGGGCAGAAGAAGTCATGCCTGATCCTGCACAGTCCTTAGTGCTCCCCACTTGGCTTGGGGTGCTAGGATGTATATTTTTGCTGAATTCTTCTTTTTTCTTGATGACTATTATTTACAGTGTCTATAAACAGCCAGGATTTTTATAACCTGTGCTGTTCTCCCAGCACTAGGAGAGAACAAGACATATGCTTTCTGACATTTTAATGTCAAACTGACAACCTTGGGGATATTTTTATATCACCTACCAACTTGTTATTTTTGAATCGCTAGGGAGAACAAAATAAAGAAAAGATGAAGCTTGGATATCTCCAAGACCTTCAAAATAGAGGGCAACTTTCTCACCACAAGGCTCATCCCTTTGTCCCTTGGCGATGTTTGGAGGGATCCTCCCAGCCCTCAGTTCGCCTCTCGACACAAACCTGTTTCACAATGAGCGTTCCCAACCACAGGTCACAGAATGAACATGATTCCTTACTTCATCAGAAAACACACCTGCTACAACAAGCTACCAGACCTCTTTTTGCCTCTTCCCTAGGTGTCTGCAGAGCAGAGCTGCTCTTTTCCTCCTTCCCCATATGAGAAGTCAGTTGGGGTTGCACAGCAGCATGAATCAAGGAGCAGACTGAATCCTGAAGGATCAGCCTGTACAGACCTTTAGCTTTAACCCCAGACCACCTCTAGCACGTCTGGTGAACACTCCAGCCCATGAACACTCAGCAGGGATGGACAGAGGTCACCTGGTGAGAAGGGAGGAGAGGGTGGGGAGAAAGAAGGTATTAGCTGGTTCCAGAGAAGACAATTAAGTCTAAGTTGAAGAAGCAGGAGCCCACTGGGAGGCTGGCAGAGGAGGTGGCGTGACAAGTAAATTAGCAGCTGGTGACTGCAGAGGGGATACTCTGTCAAGATGTGCCCGACATGAACGCTGGGGACCTGATCCCCACAGATGGCTTGTGCAGCTGAGGCACACACACTTCTGAAAGTCCTCCTGCTTATTAAAAATATGTTTTAGCCAGATGAGATTAAATAAAAGAAAAAAATAATAAAACCATAACACTTAACCATCCTCCTGTCACAGTTAATGGACATGAGATTGCAGGAAAAACCTAGTGTTCACAGGGCATTTTCTCCTGCAGATCACAGACCCCTTTCCAGGCAGATCAGCTGATAAATATGATTTAAAAATAAGAAACCAGGACATGGGGCTGTGAAACCACCCCATAGATGCCAAAGTCAGAGAACGCAGTCCCAGTCTGAGGGCTCCAACAGCCACACACCTAGCCTGTGACCTTCCAGGTCCCAGAGGAGATGGGAACTGGGGGTGGATGATGGAGAGCTCTGCAACTGCTGATACAATGAAGAGAAAAAAACGATGCTATTGAGGCTTCCAGAAACACAGAAAGTCCTCTACATTGGCTGTTGTCATTTCACTAGCAAGGCTGAGGGGGGAATCAGAAGAAGGTGTTGTGATCCCCAAGCCCAGAGTGAAGACATAGCAGAGGCTAAACCTCTCTAACCACTAGAGCAGAAAGGGGAAACTTGGTGCCCTTGCATTTGGCTGCAGCAGTTCCACTCTGACCTACCTGATGATCGGAAAGTCCAATATTCGTCATCGTCGAAGTGGGTGTCTCCTGCTGTGTGATGGTCTCCAGGGAAGAAGGCGTGTGCCACTGTCCCACCAGGCCCATCAAAGGGATAGCCATCGTTGTGATCTGCCTTGGAGAAGTCTATCTGGATGTCAGCGTTGTTACCTGCCACTTCATGGAAATTCAGAGGGGTTATGTCACTCCAGACCTTCAGGGCATAGTACATCAGGGCTCGGACTGTGTCATGACCCAGGTGGGACTCTTTTGGGAAGGTGCGAACTCTGAAATAAAGAAGGCCAAAGAGAAGATATGGCAGTAGCATGAAAGATCTTCTCCAAGGATCACCAGAAAGAGCTCTGCAGGTGCTTGGTGTGTCACAGAGACTCACTGAGGCCTCCAGAGCAGTTAGTGCCTCTCCAAAGAGCCCAAATACATTTTATTTAAGTTTCTGAATTGCTTCTGTTCTAGGGCTATGAGGATTTCAGAAACTGAGTTTGGGTCCTCTGGAAATACCAAACCAGTCTTGCCCACCAGAGCTTGAAACATCCCATGCGTGGGAAAGACAACCAGGATTTGAATCCTCATACCTCCCAATCCTGCTGTACCAGGTGGCAGTCAGCCTCAGAGCCACGCTCCATGCACAAACTGCTGTTAATGCCTAAGACGACTACCCTTACTCAGCCTTGAAAATGCCAGTGCCCTGAGTGTTTTCCCTGAGTGTTTGCCCATTTCTTTTTTCAAGCTCCCCTTCAGACCTGCTGACAATTATTTTCTCACCACTTAATTTGTTCCAAGTGCAACCCAAACATGGAAAGATTATTGGCTTCTGAAGCCTTTGTACCACACACAGGACCATAAGTTTTCCTGCAACAAACAGCAGGTCGTTGCTCATTCTTATTACACGCACACAGAAATCCAGCATGGATTTGCTGCCTCCGTATATTTCCCAGCATGTCTGCCAGAGGTATAAAATATTCTCCGAAACCAGTACACTGCCAGCAATCTGAGACTGTAATCCATAACAAGGAGGAAGAGGAAAGGATGCATTTTACGTAAATCACAGTCAAAACTCCTGCAGCCTATTGCCTGCAGGAGATGGGCTATCTGATGGAGCATGGTAGTTGAGAAGCTCTCGCCTTGCTTCTTGGTAGGAAAAACACTGATGAGCAGGGGCTTATGACACCACTGCACATCTTACAGGGATGCTACAGTTTCTCTGTATCAGCACAGCATCCCTTGGGCTCCAGCTCTAACTTGTCCTGGCAGAGGAGCCAGGTAGGACAAGCTGTGCACCAGCATCTGCCCTGAAGCTATGGGATTCAAACCTCCCTTTTGGCCTGAGCTGGAATTAAATAAAAAAAAAAAACAAGTACCCCTTATAGCTAAACCTTGAAAAAGAATTTCTAAGATTGCTGATTTAATAGAGAGGGTGAAAAGACAAAGATGCAACAAGGCACCTTGGCTTCTAAAAGAGTATGTTTAGATAATCTTTCACTGACAATTTTGACAAAAATAAACACAATCCAGGAAAAAGTACTGTTGACTGAGTAGTTATTGACAAAAACCAATTCTGCTGGAAAATTTCTGGCCAGCTCTACCCCAGTAATAATGGATACTTTATTTTTTGTTTACCAGCACACCAACCAAAGTGTTCATGAAATATTCATGGTTTGACAGATTTTTAAAGGCTAAAGCAACAATTATGATCACCTCACTTGCCCTCCTGCATAATATAGCCAGGAGAACATAGCTCAGTATTACACCACTCCCCAGCACCAGTGTGAAGCAATGACCCAACTCAACCTCTAGAGGTAATTACAGGCGTCAGAAAGGGACTTCACATCGCTCAAGCTCTTCCTACAAGTAATGATTTGGGTACAGGGAGACACCATGGATCACCGAAGGGGAGGAGGGATGACTCGCTGACTGAGGTTGGATCCTTCAGCTTTCACAAATATATGCATAAATTCGATGCCCTCAGAGACATGCAGCCCAAGGTGGGCACCACCTCCTGACCTGGGCAAAACTAGTGAGGGTTAATTCCATGACAGAATAGAAAGGGACTCAAGAGGACAAGCAGAAATCTCACAAACAGCTTGGGAACCCCATCCTAGAGACAGAGGGAATGCGATGGTTCAATCAGGCAAAACACATTGCAGCCAGATGATCGAATATCACACATAGCTACACGTTTGCTATCCCTAAGCTATTCTGGGCAAAGAAAGAACATAACTTCCAAATCAAATGAGTTAGCATACAGGCAGCATCAGATAATCATAGGACTTAAAACAAAACACACTTGTAAAGGAGGCAGCACAGAGGTACAAACAGTATGAGCACAGGATTAGAAAAGACAATTTTCAGGCAGTTTTAGTTTATAGAAGAGACTGTGGCTGGATGTAAACCTCTACATACAAAAAAAGGAAAAAAAAAGAAAACACCAAAAAAAGCCAAAATCAAACCCAACCTGGTTTCCAGATACTCTTTAACTAAGCGTCTTCATCTTACACAACACTCCTCTGTGCTTAAGAAAACCCTCTTGCTCCTTCAATTTCTACTGAACAAGTCATTATACGTGTAAAACACACCATGTTTAGTCCAGGAATTATGACCTGCCTCCAAGATCCTGGTGCCTGGGGCATGGACTCAGATTCAGAGCACTATCTGCTCTTTCTGTCCCAACGCTTGTTCGAGTGTGTGAGCTGCTTTCCTTTTCTTTCCCTCCCTTTCCTAGAATGAGGGTAATAAATCTGATCTCCCTTGTAAAAGGACAGTGGATGAAAAACCCTGTCTAAATAGACAAACATTAACATTCATCCCAACTCCTGAGTCCAGAAACATTAGATTAAGGCAGAAACAGTATCAATACTTATTTTGCTTCTTATAAAAGGTCTGGCACCTCTGAGCTGACCCACATTTTATTAACATGCTGCAGGTGTAAATGAAAAATCCCCCATCCTTTATTCATTACCACTGTTGTTTTTCAAGAGAATCCCATCAGTGTTTTTCAATTCAGCACCTGATTTGATTGCTGGAGCTCTGCTAATTGTTTTCAATGAGATTAGGAGAAGCCTATTATGCCGATAGGATGTTTGTCAGCATTGTGTTACCCAGTTCCACTGAAAAGGAGGCACATTTCTAACATCATGCAGATGCACACATGACTAAATAAGATTCCTCCCACCTTGATGATGATTATTATTATTATTTGTAGTAAGTGGTGCTTAGGTACTCAGCGGAGAGCAGTACTCCTTCTTCTTGGCTGTTAATCCCTCGTAAGACTCCCCACACAGAGCTCCAATCACGGGCAAAAGCCTGATGTGAGTGATTGGAGAGAAACCTCTTTCCTTCAGACAGCCCCTGCCAAGCCACCAGGAAGGTGATGAGGACAGGGCTGCTGGGTGCTTCTCCAGCCACCCCACCAACATGACCCTGAGCCCTCTGCAAAGTCACATGCTGGGACACCTCAAGAACCATCAGCCCCATCCAACTGGATAGGATTGCATGGGGATAGGACTGCAACACCAGCCACATTGCTTGGAGCAGTGTCTTCTGAGCTGTACGTGGCTGTGGCACAACTGGATGCTGAGGACAACATCTCCACTCTGCTTTTAGAGCTCACTCAGGTGGCAGCACCATCATGCAGATAAATGAAAGCTGAGTTTCACCCACCTGCTGCTCATCCTTCACCTGTCCCTCGAGTACCCTCCTTCACTTCACCCATCCCAAAGAGATCTTGGGTCCAAGCTGGTTGATAAGTAGAGGCCAGAGAGGGTTGATCTACCTCTGTTCACTATTGAGGAGCACCCACATCAAGGGTTATTTTGGTTTTTGGTTTCTTTTTTTGGTTTTTGTCCTCCCAAAGCCAAAAGTGGAAGAGTATTAAGTGATGTATGAAAAATCAATTGCTGGTTAATGAAAGCACTCTTTCACCTTCTGCAGCCCTGAAACCACAAAGAAATAAAATAAATGCTGATAACTACCAAACACAGCAGGCTAAGGATTGCCTGATAAACCCAAATTGATTTTTCTGGTTGGGGGAACAGTGGAAACGGTGGCTGCTTGCTGCCGTGGCAAATGCACTTTCCCAGCCACCTGGAGCCACCCACAGGCACGGTGGCCCTGATCTGGTGCTACCCAACACTGGTGCAACACTGCCAGGCCAAAGAGGAAAGCACTGGGGCTGTCTACACCTGTCACTGCACCTCTCCCAGTACTTTCCAAAAATTCCTGAACATTTTGGGGGGATGAACCCCCTCCTGTCCTTTAATATGCACATCTCTCCTGGTGGCTTCCTGCAACCCAGCAATGGGTGCAACACAGAAGTACCCCATCCTGGAGAGAAGAGGTGGATGGAAGTGAATTTCACAGCCAGTTTCTCAAGCTGTGGGAGGAGCAGCTGGCCCAGGGGTGGAGGTTGCCGTATTTCGCTCCCCACCTCAGTCATCACACCCCTGTGCTGCTGCCTGTGCCACTGTGGCAGATGCTCATGCTCTGTTCCAGCCACTCAGGCCTTTTCCTACATATCTGTGATGGGCACATTGTGACAGCCCCAAAGCAGCTTTGCAGTGGGAGACGATGCTTCTGCCCCACCCTCAGGCATCTCTCACCCCCAGGTGATGGGGGGCTCTAACCAGCTGAGCTTGGGCTGGAAGGTCCCATGGTGGGATGCCACCCATTAGAGGAAAAAAGTGGGAGGATGAGGTCCAACAAGGGGATGGGAGCATGGTGCTGGGTGTTACCCCAGTTGCACACCTTTACCCCACGGTACCTGCCCAGCAGCTGCCCTTCCACGCCTTGGTAAATCCTCATCTTTGCTCAGGCAGCGAAACTGATGTCCTTGGGATGCTGGCAGCAATGATGGGCAGTGACTGACAGGCATCACTGCTCCCCTGCCACCTGCGTTTGCTCCAGCTCTGGCACCTCATGTCCTGAGCATCGCAGTTTCAAAGACTGCAGCTTTGATGAAGTGGCACCAGGGACTCATCCTTAACTAAAAATGGATGAAAAACAGCTCAGTTTGGCACCAGGCTGAGATTTCAGCAAGAAAAAAACTGTGAAATTTAGAAAGCTGGGCTTCAGTGGCTTCCCTTACCCCAGGGAGCTCAAAGCATGCAGAGAGGGGGCACAGCCCTGACGCTGCATTTCTCATGACTGCGGGGAGATGGCGAATACCTGGGAAGAGATGGAGACGCAAGCTGTGAACTCCCCTTCTGCGGGACATACCCAGAAGCAATAAAGCAAAATTAGCAAAAGGCAAACCAGGCTGCAAATGTTGGGGGGGACTCGCAGTGGGCAGCTCCTGGCACCGATGCCAGCAGAGGGCATCCACAGCACACCACTCCCTGCACCCTACTCCAGGCACATCCCAAATCCATCTCACTGCTGCCTCATCAGCCTCCTGAGTGCCTCGGTACCTATGTACAATGCAGGAAAAATAAAATAATAAAAGGAGTCTCACAAACAGATTTATATGCTGTAATATCCTGGAAGCTTCCCTTGGAGATGATGCATGGAAGATCATGTGTGTCTGATGCTGTACTGGGATGCTCTGAGGCTGTACTACGGGCTGTGCAGGTCACAGTCTGTACTGGTTTGGTCCCTGAGCACTCCTGTCCCACAGGCTGGCTGTGTTCAGGGGTACGAGGAAGAAACCTGAGCAATCTGCATATATATATATATATATATATATGCATAGATATTTATATATCTATTTATATATATATATAACTCTTGTTTGCCAAACCCTGCCTTCCCCATCAGGCCAGGTGTCTATCCCAGATCATCTTTTCGTACAGCTTTGCTTAGACGTTTATTCAAACCTCGGAATTGTTCAGGTTTTTATTCAATTTTTAAATGCATGGCATACCAGANTCTAAATAGACAAACATTAACATTCATCCCAACTCCTGAGTCCAGAAACATTAGATTAAGGCAGAAACAGTATCAATACTTATTTTGCTTCTTATAAAAGGTCTGGCACCTCTGAGCTGACCCACATTTTATTAACATGCTGCAGGTGTAAATGAAAAATCCCCCATCCTTTATTCATTACCACTGTTGTTTTTCAAGAGAATCCCATCAGTGTTTTTCAATTCAGCACCTGATTTGATTGCTGGAGCTCTGCTAATTGTTTTCAATGAGATTAGGAGAAGCCTATTATGCCGATAGGATGTTTGTCAGCATTGTGTTACCCAGTTCCACTGAAAAGGAGGCACATTTCTAACATCATGCAGATGCACACATGACTAAATAAGATTCCTCCCACCTTGATGATGATTATTATTATTATTTGTAGTAAGTGGTGCTTAGGTACTCAGCGGAGAGCAGTACTCCTTCTTCTTGGCTGTTAATCCCTCGTAAGACTCCCCACACAGAGCTCCAATCACGGGCAAAAGCCTGATGTGAGTGATTGGAGAGAAACCTCTTTCCTTCAGACAGCCCCTGCCAAGCCACCAGGAAGGTGATGAGGACAGGGCTGCTGGGTGCTTCTCCAGCCACCCCACCAACATGACCCTGAGCCCTCTGCAAAGTCACATGCTGGGACACCTCAAGAACCATCAGCCCCATCCAACTGGATAGGATTGCATGGGGATAGGACTGCAACACCAGCCACATTGCTTGGAGCAGTGTCTTCTGAGCTGTACGTGGCTGTGGCACAACTGGATGCTGAGGACAACATCTCCACTCTGCTTTTAGAGCTCACTCAGGTGGCAGCACCATCATGCAGATAAATGAAAGCTGAGTTTCACCCACCTGCTGCTCATCCTTCACCTGTCCCTCGAGTACCCTCCTTCACTTCACCCATCCCAAAGAGATCTTGGGTCCAAGCTGGTTGATAAGTAGAGGCCAGAGAGGGTTGATCTACCTCTGTTCACTATTGAGGAGCACCCACATCAAGGGTTATTTTGGTTTTTGGTTTCTTTTTTTGGTTTTTGTCCTCCCAAAGCCAAAAGTGGAAGAGTATTAAGTGATGTATGAAAAATCAATTGCTGGTTAATGAAAGCACTCTTTCACCTTCTGCAGCCCTGAAACCACAAAGAAATAAAATAAATGCTGATAACTACCAAACACAGCAGGCTAAGGATTGCCTGATAAACCCAAATTGATTTTTCTGGTTGGGGGAACAGTGGAAACGGTGGCTGCTTGCTGCCGTGGCAAATGCACTTTCCCAGCCACCTGGAGCCACCCACAGGCACGGTGGCCCTGATCTGGTGCTACCCAACACTGGTGCAACACTGCCAGGCCAAAGAGGAAAGCACTGGGGCTGTCTACACCTGTCACTGCACCTCTCCCAGTACTTTCCAAAAATTCCTGAACATTTTGGGGGGATGAACCCCCTCCTGTCCTTTAATATGCACATCTCTCCTGGTGGCTTCCTGCAACCCAGCAATGGGTGCAACACAGAAGTACCCCATCCTGGAGAGAAGAGGTGGATGGAAGTGAATTTCACAGCCAGTTTCTCAAGCTGTGGGAGGAGCAGCTGGCCCAGGGGTGGAGGTTGCCGTATTTCGCTCCCCACCTCAGTCATCACACCCCTGTGCTGCTGCCTGTGCCACTGTGGCAGATGCTCATGCTCTGTTCCAGCCACTCAGGCCTTTTCCTACATATCTGTGATGGGCACATTGTGACAGCCCCAAAGCAGCTTTGCAGTGGGAGACGATGCTTCTGCCCCACCCTCAGGCATCTCTCACCCCCAGGTGATGGGGGGCTCTAACCAGCTGAGCTTGGGCTGGAAGGTCCCATGGTGGGATGCCACCCATTAGAGGAAAAAAGTGGGAGGATGAGGTCCAACAAGGGGATGGGAGCATGGTGCTGGGTGTTACCCCAGTTGCACACCTTTACCCCACGGTACCTGCCCAGCAGCTGCCCTTCCACGCCTTGGTAAATCCTCATCTTTGCTCAGGCAGCGAAACTGATGTCCTTGGGATGCTGGCAGCAATGATGGGCAGTGACTGACAGGCATCACTGCTCCCCTGCCACCTGCGTTTGCTCCAGCTCTGGCACCTCATGTCCTGAGCATCGCAGTTTCAAAGACTGCAGCTTTGATGAAGTGGCACCAGGGACTCATCCTTAACTAAAAATGGATGAAAAACAGCTCAGTTTGGCACCAGGCTGAGATTTCAGCAAGAAAAAAACTGTGAAATTTAGAAAGCTGGGCTTCAGTGGCTTCCCTTACCCCAGGGAGCTCAAAGCATGCAGAGAGGGGGCACAGCCCTGACGCTGCATTTCTCATGACTGCGGGGAGATGGCGAATACCTGGGAAGAGATGGAGACGCAAGCTGTGAACTCCCCTTCTGCGGGACATACCCAGAAGCAATAAAGCAAAATTAGCAAAAGGCAAACCAGGCTGCAAATGTTGGGGGGGACTCGCAGTGGGCAGCTCCTGGCACCGATGCCAGCAGAGGGCATCCACAGCACACCACTCCCTGCACCCTACTCCAGGCACATCCCAAATCCATCTCACTGCTGCCTCATCAGCCTCCTGAGTGCCTCGGTACCTATGTACAATGCAGGAAAAATAAAATAATAAAAGGAGTCTCACAAACAGATTTATATGCTGTAATATCCTGGAAGCTTCCCTTGGAGATGATGCATGGAAGATCATGTGTGTCTGATGCTGTACTGGGATGCTCTGAGGCTGTACTACGGGCTGTGCAGGTCACAGTCTGTACTGGTTTGGTCCCTGAGCACTCCTGTCCCACAGGCTGGCTGTGTTCAGGGGTACGAGGAAGAAACCTGAGCAATCTGCATATATATATATATATATATATATGCATAGATATTTATATATCTATTTATATATATATATAACTCTTGTTTGCCAAACCCTGCCTTCCCCATCAGGCCAGGTGTCTATCCCAGATCATCTTTTCGTACAGCTTTGCTTAGACGTTTATTCAAACCTCGGAATTGTTCAGGTTTTTATTCAATTTTTAAATGCATGGCATACCAGAATTTGTTTTGTTTTCTTTTTTTTTTAAATCTTCAATCAATGTGTAAAAGGTAAGCATGTAAAACTTTATGTCTCTATTGGCAGATTTTCATGGCTGTTTCAAAAAAGCTATTTTAATCTCAAGTGTTGGATGTAAATACTATGTTGGAGTTTCTATAATGTTATAGCTTTCTGTTGGCTTATAAAACCCCCAGTTATAAAATACAGCCCTTTCTTGAACAAAGGCCAAAATCCTGGAAAGGACCAAAGAATAAAAAGCAGAAATGAGTTTGTCGGGAGATGGATTTTTTTGTATCATACATATAAAATCGTCTCAGACATAAACCCCTTTTTATGGCAATCTTTGCTGCAGCATCACAGCTTCCAAGGGAGTGGGAGGCAGGGGGTATCCCAGAGCTGAGTCCATCAGAACAGCCTGACCCCTTTCTCTCTCCATGCTTCCCTCCAGCCTGGACTCTGGTAGTCCAGAGCCCTGGTGGTCCCTGCAGCACCAGGCTGTTGCCCGCCACCACCTGGCCACCACCTCTGCCCTGCCGCGAGATGTAGCTCAGGCTTGTCCAGCCCAGCTTTGCTCAGAGGAGCTGCCAAGGTCAGAGCTGAGCACAAGCAATCCCCCTGCGCTGGCTCTGGCAGCTCACAGGGCATCAGGGCAGGATTTATAGTTTGCCCAAAGTTATTGTTTCCTCTCCAAAATAGAAAGCTTATTCCTCTTACCCATGAAGATGGGACTTGTGGACAGGGGAACCTTTTATAATGCAAGTCACTTCACTACGAGAAGCCTTCCACGAGCCAAAATTGTTTCTTAGTTGAAGCAGAATTGTGTTTATCTTTTCTGAAAATAAGGTCTCAGAGGGATGTGCTGGAACATGGACCAAATCTCTGGTAAGGCCACTGTTTCAATGCATGTCAACAGCGATAGCAAATTTGAGATCTGTTACTGCAGTGGGAGGTGGGCTACCTTTAGGGATTAGGCTAGGATTAAAGAGAAGCTTATTAATAATAAAGGAGCTCTCTCCATAGCATCCACATGAGCTTTCAGGGTAATACAAGCACTTCGTGGTGTTCACCTTTCTTGGAGGAACAATCACTACAGCACAGGGTCTCTGAGGAGGGAAAAATGAGTCCTAGAAAGCACAAGTTTTGGTGGGACAGGGATCTGTTTGTTCACTAACCCGGACCTGCAGCACAACTGCCAGCTCTCTGGAAGAGATCTCAATTTCTGCATGTCACAGGTTCAGAGAGACCCGCACGCATTGCTCCCTGCCATCAAGGGAAAATACTCCCCTGTGGCAAGGACTAGAAGAAAAAAGTGCCTCTACTACCAAGAAAAATGCTCCCAACTGTTGGGCTCAAGTGGGGCAAGAGAAGACCCATCTGAGCTGAGCCAAGTCTGTGGCAGCTGCTTGAGAAAGAGCAAAGTCCCAATCACCACAGGAGAAATGATGCTTTAACCATTGCAACACAGCAAAAACCTCCTGGTTAATCCACCAGCCAAATCCACACCATTCATAGAATCATAGAATTGTCTAGGTTGGAGGGGACCTTTGAGATCATCTAGTCCAACCATCAACCTAACACCGATAAAACTACAACCTATCACTAAGCCACGTCACTGAGCACTATGTTAACCCATCTTTTAAATACCACCAGGCATGGTGACTCAACCACTTCCCCTGGCAGCCTGTTCCAGTGCTTAATAACCCTTTCTGTGTAAAAGTTTTTTTCCTGATATCCAATCTGAACCTTCCCTGGTGCAACTTGAAGCCATTTCTTCTTGTCCTATCACCTGTGACTTGGGAGAAGAGACCAATCCCGGTCTCTCTAAAACCTCCTTTCAGGTAGCTGCAGAGAGCCATAAGGTCTCCCCTCAGTCTGCTCCGTGCTGAACAACCCCAGGTCCCTCAGCCTCTCCTCATAATGCTTACTCTCCAGACCCCTCACCAGCTTCATTGCCCTTCTGTGGACCCACTCCAGCACCTCAATGTCTTTTTTGTGTATTAAGGAGCCCAGCGGGTGACCAAACAGGTCCAAGAAATCAACGATAGAACTGGCAGGAGAAGAATTTAAATGAATAGTCTGTGGGGTCCTGGGAACGTGGAGGAACATGTTTTAGCACATCATTCTGAAGCTCACCATGAAGCTGTATTTGACCCAGGTTTGCAAGGGATGAGCCCTTTTCTGCAACGTTTCAATAGGGAAGGATAAATTCCTACCTCCAAGACAAGTTCCTTTTGCTCCACTTGGTGAGAGCCTGTGCAAATCGCTTCCTCCTGGCCTCCGTGGTGGCGAAGTCAGGCAGAGAGCAGCGAGGGGTCTTCATAAGCTCCAGTGTGGCTTCATCTAGGGTTAGGAAAAAAAATGATAGGAATCATGGGAATGGTGGTTTAGGAAATCACAGAGGGGACAGGAAAAGGGAAGGGAAGTGCTGAGGATGCAGCAGGAGAGTGAAAGGCAGTGCTGGGGAGCCTTGGGGTATGGCACTGGCCCCAGCATCACCCGTGGTGCCACCCACAGGGTACTAAGCCCCCTCCATGCCTCAGCACCCACAGCAGCAATTCCTATTGAAAGCCCATCTCTTCAAAGCACCCACCAGCTGAGGCAGCCAGGAGGTAAGGGGAGAGGACACCCCACAGCCCAGGGGCATCAGGTGCTAGGTCTGCTGTTAGTGTCAATGGACAGTTTCACTGATTTCAGGAGAAAATGCAGCAGGTTAGCTCTTGTGTGACATTTTACAGATCTTGAAAACTTGTGCGGAAAATGACTTGTGGCCAGCTTTGATTATATTTTAAAACATAAATTTTTAATTATTCTATTTTAGTCTCTCTTGCTGAATTTACTGTTATTCCCCTGACAAAGCAGAGAAACATTATCATGTAAATAAACTGTATCACTTTTCAGCTAGGACCTCGTTTGGAAAATGCTCATATTTATTTTTAAAACTGAATGGAAGCTTAAAGCTCCTATTCCATCCTGCTGAAAAGCAGATGAGATGTTCATCCATTTTCTGGGCTGGCTTTACCTCTTTACTTAAACATTTTGTTTTCAGATGCAAACCCACATCCATGAACTGCCAAGGGCAGCCCCCAAGATTGTTTCAAACACCCCTTCCAAAAATGAGAATGCAAATACATTCAAAAGACCATCCTTGCTCCTGGGCCTCCTGCAGCTTGTGATAAGGTGGAAGAGAAATAGTTGCACATGCTCAATCAGGAGCAGGGAGGAAAAGTCCTAGCAACAGGGCATGGTCTCCCACTGCTCAGACAGCAGCTGCTCCAGGGGACCAGCGGAGAGCAGCCGGGGCACCAGAGTGGATGGAGACTGGCCTGCTAATTAGCAGCTTCTCGCTAATTCTGTCCTGAGCAGCGGAAGCAAACTGGCCACGCAGTGGGAGGTCGCGGCCATGCACTGGGCAGGGAGGGGAGGAGAGCAGATGGGTGCCCTTCTGAGGGCCGGACAATGCTGGCTTTCTCCTTCCCTCAATGAGGACATTGAGAGGTATGACCCCGGCCATGCTGGGGAACATGTGTCACTCCATCCTGGCCTTAGACTGCTCCCTCCCAGCTAGATGTGACTGCCATGTCAGGCAGAAGCCACCCACTGCCACTTCCTGCTGGCCATCAGGGAGGGCATGGGCTCTTAGCTGGCTAGGGCCAACCTGGGGGTTTTACAGAGCTGCTGTGGCTTGGGGAGATCCAAGGAAATCACCAGCAGTCCTGCAAGCACCTTGTGGCTCTATGTGTCACAGGCAGGAGCAAGCAGTGCTGGGGTGATGCCACACCATCTTCCTCTCTCCCCTGCGCTGTGCCCCAGCAGTGAAGAAACCAGAATATCTACATATACAAAGTGGGAGGCTTAATCAGGACTTTTGTTCAACTCAATGTGATGCTGCAATTAAGGCTTTGAACAGGACAACCTATCAGCATTTGTTTCTGCTGGGTTTTTTTCCCCCTTGTTTTTTTTTTTTTTTTTTTTTTTTTTTTTTCCTAAGCACACCAAAAGCTATTTTAAGCATGATGGGAACCCCAAGGGTGTGTGAGTCTGGTAAAATAATTGCTTGCCTCAGGTTCTTGAAAGCACAAAGCAACAAAGCACCTGAGCCATGTAATTACTCTTACAGCTGCAAACTGGGCCATGTGTTACACCCGTGTGTGCTTTTCCTGCAGATGATGCTACTCCACAACTCAGTGCCAAGTCCCCTCTCCTCTCAGGATGCAGAGGGAGCTGTCCCTGCACCCCTCTGCACTGGAGAGAAGATGTATCACAAGCCACTGACCTAGGACCCCTGTCACCTTGAGCCCCCCGAACCGCTGCATGGCAGTGATGGCCTTGGCGAGCTCCTCCTGTGTCTGCAGTTGTCCAGTGACAGGATCTGGAGGAGGTAGATACCCAAATTTTGTCAGCCAGTCCTGTGAAACAAGGAGAAGCAGGGGATGAGAAAAGGAAAGGAAGGAAATACATACATGGGGAAAGATGCCCTGAAGGTCCTGTCCATTCTGCTTGGAAATCTTTTTCCCATTTACATGTCTATACCTGACTTCCCCATCGAACTGTGTGGTCCCTGCCTAACAAATGGAGGTGTCAGGACAGATTGCACATGTCACTTCAGTAATGGGTTCTGGTGACCTTCACGCGTTCCAAGGGTGACATCTAATTTCCCCACACAGCTGCAGACCGTCTTTGATAGTGGCAGCAGTGCAGCCCCAACCTGAGGGTCACATGGCCACCTTTGATTCCCCCCTCAGACACCAGCAGCTCTACTGGAAACTTATCATAGAATCATAGAATCATCCAGGCCGGAAGGGACCTCCAAAGGTCATCTAGTTCGACTGGGACAACCCTGACTAGGCCAGGTTGCCCAGGGCCTCATCGAGCCTCACCTTGAATATCTCCAGGGAAGGGGCCTCGACCACCTCCCTGGGCAACCTGTTCCAGTGTTCCACCACCCCCATAGTAAAGAATTTTTTCCTAATGTCAAATCTAAATGTACTCTTCTCCAACTTAAATCCATTGCCCCTCATCCTATAACAGCAGGCCTTTGTGAACAGACCCTCCCCAGCTTTCCTGTAGGCCCCCTTTAGATACTGAAACACTGCTATTAGGTCTCCCCAGAGCTTCCTCTTCTCCAGACTGAACAACCCCAGCTCCCTCAGCCTATTCTTGTAGCAGAGGTGCTCCAGCCCCGTGATCATTTTTGTGGCCCTCCTCTGGGAGGCCACTTGCTGCAGGGCTGAGCACAGCGAAGGCAAGAAATGTGCCCATCTTGAGGACCAGGCAATGCCATCTCCTCCAGAATGTCCCTTACAGTGGGAGCCCTCAGAAGTCTTGAGGAGGGGTCCCCAGGTCGGACAGAGGAACCTTGCTGACCTCTGGCCAAGGTTGCAGAGCAGCTGGGTTTCGCCCAACTTTGTCTCGACCACATGTACTGTGCTTTAAACTTTCTGCTGTTTCCTGCACAAAGTGCCTCCTACACTTCCCATGAAAGGTGAGTGGAGGGGACCTTCCCTCCTCCCTGCCAGTGTAGGGAACACCTCTGTGGCCAAGTGCCCTTTGCAAGTCCTGCCACATCTCCTGCTCTTCAGCCAATGTGCTGCAATACCACAAACCTGCTGTGATATTAATTGACCCACTGTGACCTCCTGCTGCTTTCCAGTCCATGCATGGCTGGGGTGGTGAAACTTTAGGATGACAGTGCATCAAGAGTGCAAGCAACTTGGGAGAGGCTCCCTTCACCCAACAGAGAAGAACTGGGACGCACTGATCTCCCTGTGGTCCAGGTCACCTCAACACACCCTAATGGCTCAAGTGTGGTTTGTTTTACCTTCAGGACATCAAGATTTTGATTAGAAATAAACCCAGCCATGAGGTATCCAACCACACTTCAAGCCATGCAGTTATTTGAGATCCCAGGTGGACAACTTCAGTGCTAACAAAAACCCAAGCCCTCTGGAGAAAAATACCATAGAGACGTGATATACCAGGTCACTTCTTTGAGGGCCACCATGGGACTGCAGCTTGGTTCCTTCCCACCAGTTCCCAGGCAACATGAGCACTGCAGGTGCAAAGCCTTGACTTGCAGGAAGCGAAACACTGTCCTAGTGAGACTCAGTAGTTTCCCTGCCATGCCATTACCCTCCAGTCATGGCAGGGAAGAGTATGGGGACAGGGTGCAAAGCAAAACAAACTTTCCCTAAAATTCGGCGAACACCAAAAATTCATTCCTGGTGATTGATGGCCCTCATCATTTTGGAAAAGGAAAAAAAAAGAAAAAAAAAATCATAATTGTATTTTTTAAAAAAACGCACTCTATTAAAGAGCATATAATGGTAACAGGTTTCTCAACTACAGATCGTTTGTTCAAGGGGATAAATCAGCAGAGTCGGAGTTGTGCTCACCCCCTAGAAATGTCAGGACTGGCTTAACGGTGAGGCCAAAGCCTCAGTCACTTGCAACCCATGACGGGACTTGCCTGATTTATTTAAGAAGAGAAATAAATGGCTTTTCTCTCTGTGCCCTCTTCTCCAACATTTCCACATACCCTGTTTTAACCATCTCTGCCAGTTGCCTTAAGCATTTACAGCTGAGCATGGGTGTCTCTACCACCAGAAAGCAGCAGACAATGCATCTTTATGAAGATCTTCCTCTTTTCAGCCTAAAACTGATGAAAAAAGTGCCATAAACCTCCTTCTTACAACTGCTTTTTAAATGTCTGGTAAATTATCTTTTTAAATCCTCTCCTACCTTCCTTCTTGCTCCCCTCCCTTACCTCGGCAGAAGGATCAGCAAAGAATAATAACACCGCATGCAGGGAATGCCATAAACACATACAGATAACGAAAATAGAGGGTATCAAAGAAATATTGACCTATTGAGCCGCTTGAAGACTGATACTGATCTAGCTTTCCACCACAGTCAATACGCCACAAATTTGTCGTAGTCAGATTAGCACCAAAAATCAGCACCTGCTTATCGCTATAATCTGAATATCTCTTACCTCAGTGTCACCTGCGGTGGCCACCTCAAATGACACAGTAATCCCCAGCCCCTCTCTGGCAAACCCAATTAAACAATTTCACGCTTACAGAGCTTTACTCGGCTCTCCCTGCATTTGCTGTGGTTCTTCATTGGGGAATATGGTCTCTTGTGCTGGGTTTCTCGCTGGCAGTTCTTTTCTCTCCTCACCCTTCTTCCCACTTGCCTTATTTTAGCAGGGCAATGTGTTATTACAACCAGAGAAAGCAGCTTATTTGGCCATTTCTTGTTGCTTAATGCAACTCCATTAGCCACCACCTTGCTAGGAGCATGCTAGCATCATCGCAGCCTTCCCTCGCTGTCATGCTGAAGGCCAGACAAAGCTCAGCTCAGCTCAGCTCTCCTCTCCATCCCTTTGCATAGTGAAAACATTTGTGACAGAAATTAGAGATACAATTCACCCCTGATTGTTCAAGAGAAATCAGCTGTGACACAGAGCTCGGCAGACGGACCAGCAATTGCTGAGGATTGGTGGGGTTTAATTTGGTTTCTTCCCTGGCCATGGAGACAGTGTCATTTATTCTCTAAAGACAGCGGAGCCGATGCTATGACAAGAGATGTACGTAAGCCAGCGCTGTTCAGGTCCCCCAGGAGAAGGAGGTGGCAGCAAAAGGTTGGGGAAAGCAAAGACACAGTGAAGTCCAGCAATGGTCCTGCTCCTCTAGTTGCAGCCAGGGTGAGTTCTTCTCTCTTCCTTAACCCAAAGGGACAGAAAAAGCACAAGCACAAGTGGACACCACAGAGCAAATGAAGGGCTCCCTAAATAAAAGATGGAAGGAATAGGCAGATTCACAAGTCCTTCATCCAATCCACCTTGCAAGCACTGATTTTCCCGCATGTGATTTTTCATCTAGACCATCAAGTTTATCATGCCTTACTCCGGTTGTCCGTAATTTTGTAGACCTCTGTGATATCAGTCTCATTCATTTCTTTTCCAGTGTACAGGCTCTGGGTGGTTCCCTCTCTCCTTGTAAGCAAAGGTGGTCCATAACACTGAACTTTCACATTCTACCTTTGCTATTGCAGAAAATGCATTAGGGAAAATGCATTAGGGAAAATGCAGCTGGACTCGGAGACAAGAAAGACCATCAGGAATGGTCTAGTTAATTAGCTGTGTGACCTGTGAAAGCTTTTTAGATATTTTCTTTTCCTTAATTAGGACAAAAGCTAAACTTATAAAATTCCATAGATGAACAATATGAAAACATTTCCCACTGAGATCTTTAACATGTTCCCTTCTTATTTCCACTTCTTTTTTTTTTTAATAGAAAAAAAGCTCTTTTGCCAACTCTCATTAGCTTAAAATGTTCAAATGAAATAGTGATTTGAGCTGAATGCTAAAATTCTTTGAACCTATTTCTTGCCTGAGTTGGCAAGATAAAAACTTTTCCTTAAAAATGTGCTGTACAAAATGAACTGACCTAATCCCGTGAGAAAATTCAGCTTTAGCAACTCCCTGTTTTAAAAGGAAAAAAATTTCTTCACCAAAAAACTCAGACTGAACAGTGCTTGACCATCTTCCATCTTCAAGACAAGCTGGGAATGAATGTGGCTGGACTACCTGACTCATGCTGTGGCCCAGGGTATGCACCTTGGTCTGGGGTTCATGGGATGCCAGCTCAGTTTTTGTAGGAATTACCCTGTCATATCTCTGGCCCCCAACTCCTCACCTGTAAAATACTCATAATGTTACTTCCTGGTCATAGCATACCAAGGGTAAGCACATACCTACCCTTTGAAAACCACAGCCAGGACGTTTATTGACATAACACCATCCCTGTGTGGGCCTGTAGATCCCACCCTGCTCCGCATAGGATGGTAGGATTTATGCTGTGTCCCAGAAAGCAGGGAAAAACCATAGCAACATATTGATCCCTTGGAACCAAGGGACCAAGAAGAGAGGCTTCCAGGGTGCTTCCCATGTCCCATTCCCTGTGGCGTCATGGGACCAGACATCCACAGGTGGCACAACTCAAGAAATGAAGAAAAAACAGGGAGGGGAAAAAAAAAAAAAAAAAGTCGGCTTTTTTTCTTCCCATGTACCTCTAGAATCTCTAAATGGGTTTGATTTTGTCCCTCTCATCTCACTGTGGGTGGTACTCAATAAAAGATGTCTTAAAGCAACTGCTTCAAAACACAGTTTTCCTTTGAAAAGGGAATGTGTTAACAGTGATGCAGCCGTGCTGCTGCTCCATGCACGTGTTTGGAGACAGATTGCTCACTTGGTTGGCTAAAAATAAGCTGTTGGGTTTTTTTTCCCTTGCCTGCATTCCAAATACTGCATGGCACAGCGTAATGGGGAAAAGCCTGCTTCTTCCCTCAAAAAATGGTTAATAGAATCCAAAACTGCTGAATTTTTTTTTGCAGTTTTGTTTTGGAGAAGGCAGAAATTCTGGAAAAATGAAGTCCTCTGCTCTGCAAACAAGCCCTGTTTCAGTTTTGGTCTTTTTTCACTCCTTAACGCACTTGAATGGAATACCAGGGAAAAAAGCTGCTGTGGCAGCAGCCAGGGACTGGGGCTCTCCAGGGCCAACTGAAGACCCAGAGCAAAAGGCTGGCACTGTTGGCAGCAGTGAAGCCTCTGGTATCACTTATGCAGAGCCAATTTTCAGATTAAAATGGCAATTTCATTTCTTTCATTGATCCACTTCCTTTGTATCAATACCCTTTTGTCCTAGAACCCACTTACCTGCTTCAGTTTAAAATAGATGTAGATATTGTCCCTCTTTTATGGAAGATTTATGAGCTCTGTAGGTTTGCTTTTACAAATATTAATATTATATAAGCTGATGGGCTTATTCAACTGCCACAGGCAAAAAAAGACTCAGTCAGCAAGTTTTCTTCCTGATGATTTCTTTTTAAGGGTTGTAGGTTGGCGTTTACAGGAAGACAAACTAGTTCAGGATAACAAGGGGAGGATAAACAGGATAAACAGCAAAAGAGAAATTAGGACAAGCAGAAAAACTCTATCCAAGCCAGCTCCATGCTTCTGCCTGTTCTTGTATTATTGTCATAACCATTTTTCTAAGGCTTAGCCCCAAAAAATCAGGGATTTCGGGGTTTGTTATTTTTTTGGCTGGGTTTTATTTGGTCTTTGCTTGTTTTTTTCTTGATGTTGCATAGACATACAGGACAAAACACAGCCTTAATCCTATAGAGTTTGTAACACTCTCTTTGCTCAGGGATGCTCCCAACATAAAAAGTTGGAGCACATCCAGAGAAGGCCATGAAAATGCTTCGAGGGCTGAAGCACCTCTGCTGTGAGAACAGGCTGAGAGAGTTGGGGTTCAGCCTGGAGAAGGCTTCATGTAGACCTTATGCCCCCTTCCAGTACCTAAAGGAGTTACAGAAAAGATGGGGAGGGACTCTTTATCAGAGAGTGTAACAATAGGATGAGAGGTAACGATTTTAAACTGAAAGAGGGGAGATTTAAATTCAATATTATGAAGCAATTCTTTACTCTGAGGGTGGTGAGACACTGGCCCAGGTTGCCCAGAGAAACCATGGCTGCCCCATCCCTGGAGGTGTTCAAGGCGAGGTTGGACAAGTCTTTATGCAGCCTGCTCTAGTGGGAGGTGTCCCTGCCCATGGCAGGGTGTTGGAGCTTGATGATCTTTAAGGTCCCTTCTAACTCTAATCAGTCTATATAAGTCATTATTCTTGGTTTACCTGACGCATTGTCAGGTGGAGAGAAGAGCAGATTCTGGCTCCTCTGCAGATTTCCAGACTGGACCTTGAGCTTTGCAACAGCATCCCACACTCACAGACTAGTTCCATCCCATCAATTCCAGAAGAGGAAACCAGGTTTAAATTCCCACCCCTGTTGACAGGAGCACAAACAGCACCCACAGCACTTTGCCCGAGGGCTGGTCGGTCTTGACACCCACAGGCACCTCTCCCTGGTCCATGGCACAGCCACCAGCATTGCTCCAGATGCCTCCTGGCAGTGAGGAACTGTGCTGGTAGTGACTTACAACACACCTCCAGAGACTCTCTGGGTGTGCAACACACACCGAGAGGATGCTGGTATATCTCAGTCTCCAGGGCAGTACAAGGCTTGGACAGAAAAATTTTTTTTTCACTCAAAAGATCCTTTTCATTAGTATGCCTTGAAAAGCTTTAGCAAACTGCACCACTGCTCACTAATCAAGCTACAAGTTGCTTTTATTAATTTAAAAAGGCTCCTGTCACAGCTGAGAGCCTAAACCCTTCCCTGACCCAAATCTGGCCTTTGACTTCCCAGCAGGGGCAGCCCTGGTGAGGTCCCTTCCCACCATCCCCAATGTCCACGGCCGCAGGAGGAGCATGAACCGCCCCAGCACTCATCTCCACCACTCATCTCCTGCTGCCCATGCCAGATAACTGCAGAGAAACAGGCTTTGTTTTTGTAGGGTCACCCAGGGCAGGGAGAACTTTCAAAGCTCCCTTTCCTGCTGTTTAGTCCCTTTATACCCTTGGTGTAGTCGCGCGTTGCACACACAGGGGAAGAAAATCCAAACACACTATTCAACAAAATTAATGACCCAGATTACTAAAATAAAGCTACAATTCAAACATCCGGAACTAATTTCCAAATTACACTTCACTTTATCTCTGCAGTTACCATTAAATAGGGTGGAAGCTTTTAAAATGAAAAAATAAAAAATAAAACATCACCGCCATTACAAGCTGGATTAAAGGGAAATTGCTTTTGGCTGTTTGAGTTTTTCTTCCAAGTTCTCAAAGGTTTACCACATTCAAATTTTTACAGTCATTTTCCTGAGATCAAACGACTCCAGGAACAACGCCCATTAATTAGAGCAACACATATGGTGCTGCAATACTCTGAGGAGCATGCTTCTGCAATGTAACGGCCTCCAGGCCACGCAAAGCCAATAATTTCCTTCCAAAAGGTGGCCACGCACCTCTCTAATGAGCTATTGCACGCACATAATCAGCTGATTAATTCATTAGGTGAAAAAACTGCAGTTTGGATTGCAACCAGGATTTTGGTTGCCACCACTGCTGAACTGCAGGACTGGTTTCATTAGCTCACGCCGGAGGAGCCGCTTGAATCCAAACAGCTATTTAATTCAAGCAAATGCTGTGCACAGAATCCAGGGTAGAAGTTAATGCAGCTGCTAATAATTTCCTCTCCCTCCCCTCTGCTGTAAATGTTCCATTAGGTTAACAGCAGCAGGGTTGCAAAAGGCCACAACCTACAAGTCCTGAAGACAGCAGGTTCCTTGGCAAGGGACAAATCATACCACTCGATGCCATTAGACCTGGAACACCCAGGTCATTAAGAACCAAGCGGAGAGAGCGCCTCTGCTCAGGCACAGCTCGCTTCTCAGCCAACTTGGCTGCTTGCAGGTCTTGTTGGATGTGATCATTCTTGCCTCTAGCCTCATCCGCTCGTTCGCAGGGCTCTGCTCGCCTTACCACTCTCCTGGTGTTGGGGGATGACATCCTCCACAGGGCTAGGTGGGAGTGGGAGAAAGCTGTCATGATTTGGAAGCAAACTTCATCCACTCTGCGGTAGGTATTACAGGAGGTGTAAGCATCTCTTTGGTTGGATAGATACTGAGAGCCTTCCCAGAAACGTAGAGTTAATCAAGAGATGTTGTAGAAGCAGAAGAAAATTCTCTGCAGACCACAGAAACAGTCTTTTCAACCTCTTTGAACTGAAGATCAAAGAACCAATTCCCACCCATAGAAGGCATGCAGAACAGCACAGTGCTGAACAATGTTTACTACAACTGCTTTAGGTTTCTTTTCAGAGTAAGAAAATGTGACAGAACATATAAACAAGGCACAGTTAGTTCTTTATTTTCAACTCAAATGTATATTTTTCTTGGTGGAGACTTAATACACCAGCTCTTTAGGGAGGCCTTCAATCACTAGAGGTTTTTTCAGCACATGCTGAAAATTTCCACTCAAAGGTAATGAATGATACAGAAAAATATGTGTGCAACTGAAACTCCACATGACCATCAAAAAGGAGTTCTAATGGAATAGGGTTTTTTTGTTTTTAAATCAGCCCTAGTTTTGCATAATGCTGCCTGTCACAGTGAAACATCCGTTTTCATCAACGAGTTATTTAGGAAGGAAAAGCAAGTCCTGGCATGTAATAGTCTGTTGAACTGTGATGGGAAGTTAGGAAAATGACTGAATTAGTATTGTTTTATCTTGCTGCAAAAATAGGTCTAAACCATGTAACTCACTGCTTATCATGGTTTATGAAAACGGCCCTGCTCCTTCCTTGCGGGCTTAAGTTAAAGGCTGTTTGCAGCAGGCACAGGGGGCTCTCCCCTGGCAGCATCATGTCCCTGTGATAGATGCCACCAGCCAGACCCTGTGCTGAACAGCGAACTTGGGACCTTGGCTCTCCCTGGACACCCCCAGCCCTGGTCACTACTAAGGAAAGTGCATTAAAAATAAAAATGCAAGAAGTTCTAGTCCTCTGGTGGGTCCAGAGGCCAGTAACATCACCAGTGGGATCTATACAACCCAAATACTGTATTCCATTGAGAAGCACAATAAGTAATTACTATTGCAACATATGGCACATAAATACTGGCAGTAGAGTTTGGAAGTGCTTTAAAATCCACTTTAGAGCATTTGTACTCCTGGTCCCCAGGCTGCGTCTGGCTTCATGTGCATCACGGGGTGTAGTGGCTCTTGGGTTACCTCACAGGCTTTCTCCAGCTTTATTCACACAGGACAAACCAGAGTACTGCCTTGATCCATGAGTCTGGGTAGGACAGACAGTGGCCAAGCAGGGTGGAAGGAGAAGCCCAACTCCAGCATGAGAGGGAGAGGAACTGGAAACCATGAGACCTGTCACCCTTGGCTCTTTAAGTGGCTGTGCTTGGTGATCTGCAGCATTCAAAGCTCATACAAAAACCCAGGCAGGGTTTTCTGCCCTCTGTGCTGGAGCCCACCAGCCAGCAGGCACCCAGAGCCAGGGAGCTTGTCCCCCAGCACACCTTCCTCTCCACCAGCATTACCCACTGGTGTGCTCTGAGCACGCCTGCAGATGTGGCTGGATCAAATCTAACCTCAGATATGGTGTGACAGCATCAAATTGAATGTCACCAGATACCGTTCCTACAGCATTTGCAAGCCCAGGAGAACTCTCTTCCCTGCTGTCCACACGTAGCCGGGGAAGAGATTTCCCTGCTCAACACAGCACAATAAATCACAGTGGGAAGTTGCCTCATCCCTGAAATCACATTCTCTCTTTACGAAGAAAAATCAAAGCCAAGACTTAGTGAATTCAAGGTTTTCTGGGCACAGGACATGGGAATGTCTCTGACTTCCTGGATGATTTTGCACAAGACTCAGCAGTGTATGAAGCAGCCAGGGGAACTGCTGTGAACAGAGCCAGCTGGATGGTGCTCCTCGGGAAACATCTGCTGGAGATGGACAGAGGGAACAGAGAGTGCCTCAACCCTCCCCTCTCCATGCTGCTCCATCTTGTCTCTCCAATACAGCAGGAGAGTGGGCAGAGAAGGCAGCTGCTGTCCCTTGCTCAAGGGAAATCCTGCATCAGGAGGCTCCCTGAGCCCTCTCCACCATGGAAGCTGGGATGCTCAGGGCTCTACAAGATAGATTCTCTGGGGGGTTTGGTTCCTCTCACTACACAGATGTTTGGACATTTAATTAAAATCTCCAAGCCTCCCAAGTATCGAACAGGGGGATGCTGACATCATCCAAGCAGACTGTGCAGAGAACTTCCAAACACTTCCGTCCTCCAGCTGGATTGGGACCAAGATGAGCAAGAAAGTTATGAATTCTTTTAAAAGGAGTACAAATTGCTCTTCACCAAAGTGAGAATACACAGCAAGGCTCTCCTAGGGGGTGACTTTAGAGGTCCTGGTTTTGCTTAATGAGCCCGTCCATCTCATTGGACCCGAACGGCACGTTTGCCCACAGTACGTAGGGAAAGTCAATGATGCATTGAGAACACAATGGCATTAATCTATATGCTCTCCCCAGTGTCACCGTGATGAGCTCCTACTCTTTTGGTTTCAGTCATTAAACAAACCACGTCTGGTAGCCAACTGAACAGACTGCTATACATCAAAACAGATCTCTTACTAACTCCATTTACTGGGTCTTTTATTAGGACAGTGTCTCCTCCAGGATGGACTCCAGACCTGACTTTCTCTCTGTAGCATGACCAGTAACGCCAAGGTTTGCCTTGGCCCATCCACATCTTTCACTCACAGCTCTCAACCTCCATCCCAGGCTTCAGAATTGAACCTATAGCACAGCGTAACTATTTCCCCATTTACAGCAGCCAACTGTTTACCTTGATAAATCAGCTCAGCTGCACATCTCTTCTCCACTCATCAGCTCAGAGATCAGTGGCTTCCTTCCTCCCCTTGTAGCATCACACTTCCCCCCAGCTAGGTCGGCTTCATTTTCAAGATAACCTCAGGACAGACACTGCCTGTTTAAATATGCTCACAGCGTGGCTCAATATCCATTTCAAGAGACTGCAGAAATTCTCTTGTCCTCTGCAAACTGGGAATTCCACTGCTGTCATTACCATGCTCTGTGCTAGGACTGGTCCAAGGGCTGCTAACAACAGCTGCAGTCCCCGTATTTACCTCAGCAGCTTTTAGATCAGGTCTTAGCTGCATCCTCCCATTTAGTTTTTAGCAATGAAAGTATTCAGACGTTAAGGAATCCATAAATCAGAAACTGTGCTGGGGTGTGAAATACAGCATCCATTTGGGAGAGAATTAAGCCCCACTTACGTCTCCCATCCCTGGATCTACGTGACTACAGGAACAACACATTTGCTACCTGGTTGGCTTCGCTTCTTCCCCCAATCTCTTTAAAACAGTGGTATTACAATAAGCTTTTCTTGTTGACAGGCTTTTTCTATTAGCTGTACAAGTGTCTTGAACAATTATTGATGCTTCAGGCAACTGACAAACAAAACAAAAAGGAGCCTTCTGTTCAGGAGCAAGACTATTAAATCAAAGGAAGCAGTAATATCACAATTCTCAGGTGACCAGCCCTCAGGTGCAAACACTGGGAACTGCACAAGTACTCCAGGAGCACCCCACAGGCTGTATGAGCTGGAAGAAGTTACCCGTTTAACAATGGCAGTTAAAAATAGAGAGCCCTGCATCACCACAAAGTGTTGGACAATTTGCAAAACATGACAAAAATTATTTAATTATTAAAACAAACTAAGAGAAATGAATAATTCAACCTGCTCTGACTAGTCTAGGGCATTTTCCTGTGGCTACCAGGATGACTCTGCTTTCACCGAGAACTGGTGTTAATCATGACCTGGGACCAAAAGAGTTTTGCAGAAAACAACCAGAACAAAACAGGAACCAAACAAACCAATGGATTATACTTTTCCCCAGAGGGACTCGAATTATACAGTACCTGACTTCAGCAAACAAGCCAAACCAGGCAACGCAGAACCTACTTTTACCGCCACTACCCCTGCCCCAAGTGCTAATTTAAATAACAATAAATCTGCATGTCTGTACCCACTGTTACTTCTTCAGGCATTACAAGCCGTACCAAATTATACAGCACCACTTGTGTACGTGCCGGAGCTCTGCAGTTGGGCAAACAGTAATTACTACCTCCCATGTGAGAGCACAGGATGCAGGTGCAGACCCCTTCGGGTACCGAGCATCCCTGAGCACCCCTCCAGCCTGGTACACCTCCTGCAAACCACCCTGGGAACACTGGGCTCCCTGGCCACCACTGACAACTGCAGCTCTGGAACATCAAAGGACAGGCTGAGAGCAGAGGTTTTGCAATGTGTTATCCAACAGAGATGTGGGTACAGGCTACAGTCTGCATACGTACTACCAGTTTGGTCCACCCTAGCTCACTCCCTCCCAGCTTCTTCCAGGCTTTGCCTTGGGCCAGTTGTGCACAGCTTCATCCCAAAGTAGGTAAAGGTAGGGTTTTTGTGATGCAGATCTTTCCTGCTGCTGGCAGGAATTGCCTTTCCTGTCCCACCAGGACTGCAGTTCCACAGGGGAGACATTCATCCAGCAGACACTTCCCTTTCATTCCAGGGCTGCTCACAACACCGAATCTCACATAGATCCTGTTTGACTAATGGGGAAACTGAGGCAGGGGCAGCAAAGGGAGGCAAGTGCCGAGTCCCTGATGGCAGCAAATAATCTTGCTTTGCAGACAGCAGTGTGAGGGGATTTTAGCTGCTCTTCCCACACTACATCCCTGGGACATGGGCATCGCATGGATGAAAGGATGAGATGACTGTCATCTAGATCCTACCCAGGTAGTTCAGAGATCCAAAGCCCACATCCCACCTCCAGTAATGAGAACTGAGAGTGTCTTGTGAACAACTATGTCCCTGATTAGGAGTCCTCGTTCCCAGCTCTGATTGGGAGCAGCAAAATGTCTCGGAGGTGGCTGCCGTGACTGATGGCACAGACTGTGGCAGTGCAGCAATCATTCGGTCAGAGGTGATGCTTTATGTGCAGGCTGCAGAAAATAAATAATATTTGGGTGGCTTTTAGCTTTTGCTTGAAGAACAGAGTACACAGTGTTGTGACTCATGCTTTTGGAGGGGACTGGGTACTGACTGTCCTGACATATCCCCACGCAGTTTCAAATAACCCCTCCAGGAGGGACACCAGCTGGCGCCCCAACACCGGATTTCTGCTGGGTGGCTCAGTGCCACATGCCCATGGCCACAGAGTCACCACACTGCTACTGTCTTCTCACCAGCCTCCAGACCAAACCCTGCATTATTTTTTGTGGGAGGTTGGACAAGTGAGGGGCAGCAGGGCCCCAAACCATCAGGCATGGACGAGCCTTTTCCTGACACGATGGTCATCTGCGTGACCAGAGCCCCATGCTCCGCCTCGAATCCAACCTTGATCTAAATTACAACAGTGTCTCTTTGCTCACTGTGGTCCTCGCACCAAGGTGGGATGTGCAAATTAAAACCAGTGTCTGTGATTTTGCACATCAAAAGCCACTCCAAGCTTGTGATAAAGGAGCCCGCTCTTCCCACCACCCTCCAGCCTGCATCTCTGCACATCCCCTTCCCAGCACGGCTGACAACAGGCACATTTATGCACAAAGATTATCTCTCCCCCACTGAGCGGTAAATGATGAAATAAAGAGATTATAAAACTTACATATTTGAAAAAGCTCTAATGGGAAAATATCCCCAATCTTCTATGGACTCTCTACGGCGCTGATACAGCCTGACACAGCTGGAGGTATCATTCACCTTTCTACACGTAAACAGCCAGACTTTATGTACCTATTAGATCTATTTGCACTGCAGACAGATATCAAGATTAAGGGGTTTCAGCTTCCCAGCCATGTATCCCATGCTGAAACCCAGGTAGAAGGATCCCATCTAACTCCCCCAGCTACCACAGGTCGGCTCGACTCTCAGCCATGCTTCCCTGTCCTTGAGCCTTGGTTTGCCTCTCGCATCTTAACATCTATAGCATAAGCAGTAAAGGAAAATGGACTTCTTTTATCTTGCCAAAAGTATGTTTCCCCTCTGTGAGGGCTGTGAGTGGTGGTGGTGGTGGCAGGACGAAGCACACTGTTCCCGTTACGGGCAGCCACTGCCCTGTGCTCAGATTTGTGCAGAAATTCATTCCCTGGCCCCTTCCCGAGAGCTCTTCCAGCAGGAACAACACAGACTAACTTTTGATACCAATCAGACTCATTAAATGGAGAGGCCTCACATTCCTACATAAGCAGAATATGAAATGCAGAGAAACTCCTGGAACAGACTATGCTGCTCAGCAGAGCAGAAATCCATCTGGTAAATTGGATACATTTAATCACACCAGGTTTGTTTTGCCTCTTTTTTTTTTTTTTTTTCTAAAGGCCCATATATTTTGACTCCTTCAGCTTCACGACACAAGCTCTGTCAACACATTTGATTGAAAATGTCAAAGTGACCATCCGTATCACGTCATGAGCAGAATTGCTCTCCTTGCAACACCAGGATGGCTCTTCATCAGGAGCAGAGACATGCTCTGGCATGCTGAGCGGGCTGCCGTTCTCTTTGGCCATATATATCAAATACCATTTGTTAACTATAGGGAAGCCAACCATCCAAGCCTGCGGTCTTCTGTCCTAAATACCACAAGAACAATCTCATCTCCTGCTGAACCTTGTGCAGAAAGGCAATCAGCATCATCCTGCAACTGCAGAGTCTGTAGGTTCTGCTAGTTGGAATAGACAAACTGCCCACAATTTGCCAACAAATCTATTTCCAAAGCTCACAAAGCTGGGCAATACCCTAGATGGAGCTGAACACATTCCCATTGGGATGAGTAGTCCTGGGGACCAACAGACACAGAGTGGTGATACTACAACAGACACCATTATGGAGAAAGACCAACAAAACCTACCAGAACGGTTGAAGAATCTATCATAGAATCATCATAGAGCAGTTTGGGTTGAAAAGGACCTTTAAAAGTTATCTAGTCCAAACCCCCTGCAATGATCAGGGACATCTTCCAAATAGATCAGGTTGCTTAGAGACCCATGCAAACTGACCTGGAAGGTTTCCTGGGATGGAGTAAGACAGGATATGTGTCCTCGGAGGGACCAAGCCAAAGCACCAGGTTCTGCTGGCTGTGTTGCTTGCTTTGGGTTGTGCTTTGTCCATGCAACAAGCTTGTTCAGAAATGCAGGTGATGAGTTTCTTTCCATAAAGAGCAGGGTGAACCCTTGTTCCTCTTTATCAGCATGTCAATTCCTCCTGCTTTGCCTGTGAAAGGAAGGATGCTGCTGTGCTCAAATGGTAGTGAGCACAGGAGAGCTATAAAGGTGTCAGCAAATAAGTATTATTCCCCCTTTAACACAGGGGAATGAGACAATTTGACCTTTCCAGACACCTGCAGCTTTCTGCAACTCCAGCCCTGCCTTTTAGAAGGTGTTTCGGGGTACATCAAGCCCACAGAATGCAAAGGTAGCACAGAGAGCTTTCAAACAGCTATCAACAGGTTTGATGCTGAGACCTGTCTAGCTGCAATAATAGACTGTTTTGTTCTGGTTTGGTTTTGTTTGGTGTTTTCTTTTTATTACGTGCCACAGCCACAAGTGTAAACACTATCTTTTATTTTCTTCTATAGCAAGGATACAGACACCTTGGTACCAGCAGACGTGCTGGTGCTGTGCTGTGCAGTCAGCCCACTTCAGCAGGCAACTGGCCCTGAGCAGAACCACAGCAGCTGCCAGGGAGGTAGGACACAGACCCTTCCTCAAAGGGCAGTAAACTTCAAAGCATAATTTCAGCAATCAAGCTATTTAACCAATTTAATCTTGTTCTTGGCAAAGTAACCAAAAAAAGCAAAATGCAAACTCCCAAGTTAATGCAAATTTAAGCTTTCACACTGATTGCCCATCACATATTTGTATCATTGCTTAATCTAGTAGCACCAAAATTACATTCTTCTAGCAATGGTACAAATGGTAATCCTCAGTGACTTTCAGTGAACAACAGCACCTCTGGCTCCAGGACTGCCATCCTGCAGGGGTGTACAGAGGCTACATGCAGACAGAGCATGTCCTTCTCCCAAAGAGACCTCACCATCTCAGCAAGAGTCACAGCAAAAGGGAAGTGGGAAAGAGGAGGAGGCCTGGGGTGGAGGTGACGACAGAGGTCTACCGTATCCCAGGGAGATGCTCTGGCCACCAAACCTCGATGCCTCTTGGCAATTATTCACAGCAGCACTTCAAATTATGCACTATTGTCTAGCCATTTTTCCTGATTAAAGCCTCAAGATAGAAATAAAACAACGTTTTTGTTGAAAATTTGGATCTTAATTTTTTTTCCTAATATTATTGCTTGTATTCTGGGAAGTACTTGCAACTGATGGAGCATGGCTGGGGGAGGCGGCACGGCAGCGATGCTGTCAGTTGGCTCCCCACCAGCTCACATCAGGCTGTAATGGTTAACGAACCTCTCCTTGCCTTTGTTTTGCTCCATTTTCTGTATTTAATGCCACCATTTATAAGCCCCTTGGGAAAAGCGATGGGTTTGCATGTGACTGTCCTGTGAATTTTCAGCAAGAAATCAGGTTTCTGTGAACAGGGATGCAGCCGAGTGCCTGCGTTTAATGAGATTATGTCAGAGCTGGCTGGGTGGAAAAAGTGAGGAATTTGCAACAGCCTTTCCTTTTTCTTTCTCTCCTTTTTATCCTTAAATGAATAGCTTTGTCATCTTTCCCTTCTCCTTTCTTCTTTAAAAACAAGCCATTAGTGTGGCTCAGTTGACGGTGGCCTGACCCAGTGGGTGGCTGTGAGCAGAGAAACAGGCACGTAGGGTTCCCTGAGGATCCCCAAATAAAAATGTTGGTGCTCCCAATGAAGTGAGACTCCAGGCTGGGGGAAAGTCAATCAGATCTGGCTGTTGAGGGATGCATTACCCAATTGCCCGCAGATGTGGGGATGTTACAGCCAGCACAGGGTGGGGAATGCTAGCCCAAAAACAAACACAAGAGAAGAACCTCCTGAACTACTGTAAGAGTACAGTAACTCCATGGCAGCCAAACCCAGACATCAGAGCCCCGTTCTTTCTCTGCCACTGCTCGGACAGAAAACCTGGAGAGGGGTGGCTTCACCCAGCCCATGCTGATCTCAGTCATCCTGACACTTAATATTGAGCTGTCTCTTTTCTTGCTTTAATACAAAGGCCTCACTTGGCTTTGGACAACCTATCCATCAGTCTGAGCTTTCAAAGCAATAAAAGAAGATGTCCAAAGTCTATCTTGTAGACAAGGGAAGAAATCTTGCAAGCAGGACTCGCCGCAAGTCAGGACAGCATTGTTATGTATATATTCTGTGAATTAATGCCTTTTAGCTAGTAAGATTTGAATCTGTTCCAGCCCGTAGGCTCATGGTTTTACTAAGTAGCAAGTATTGACTTTTAAAAAGGCCAAGATAATTTTATGACCATCAGGAATATCTCAATCTATACAAAGCCAGATAATGGTATGGAGGGAAAAAAGAAAGGAATCAAATCAATTCATATATATCAGACCTTAATTACTGATTGACAATAGCCAGGAAGGATTTTTTTTTCCCCTTTCAGAAGCAGCATTTCAGACACTATTAGCTGTCTTGTCTATTAGGCTTGGCTGGTAAGAGCCAAGAGCACAGTTGCCCTTCATGGGACAGGCTCAGAGAAGGAGACCTGAGCTCCTGTGGATGCAACATCAGTGCACCAGGACCCTGCCAGACCTGATCCAGCATCCTTCACCGCCAAGCCAGTCTTCCTCTGGAATAACGGGCCAGTATATCAGATGCATGAACCCAGCTGTACGCTGGATGGAAAAACACATTTGTCCACCCAAACTAGCCAAAGAAAGAGGGAAAGTCACTGGCATGCAACTTATGCCAGAGCTCCAGAGGAAAGCAGGGTGAGAAAAACAGGAGAACACATAGGAGACAGTTACTCTGTGGTCGACTCAAGAAAAAAAAAAGAAAATTGCTAATTGATAGAGTGGAGAGGCTAAAGAATCAAAGAGGAGCCAAAACACATCAGATTAATTGAGTTTGCTGGATAGGTGGGAGGGAGCACTGCACCAGGCAGGGACAGAGCTGGCAGGCAGAAGCCGGGTGCTCCCCACCTGTCCCTGCAGAGGAGCAGCCAAAAACTAAGTCCTTTGCAGGGACAGCAAAAATAAAAAAAAGACTGTATTTTTCTCTCAATTCCATGGATATAAATCATAGAATCATTCAGGTTGGAAAAGACCCTTGGGATAATCTAGTCCAACCATCAACCCCACTTAACAATGTTCTCCCCTACACCATATCCCTCAACACCACATCTAAACTCATGAGGGCCAGCACCAAACACAATCCTGCACTTCCACTGCTGCAAAATCTTATCTCATTTTGCTCCCAGTTTGTCACTTTATGGGATGCCAGTTCTAGGGAGAAATGGGGCAGGCAAGGGAAGGGTGAAATCCCAGCTCCTCTGAAACTGGGGCAAGACTCCCACGGCTCAAAAGAAGCCAAAATTTCTCCCCCACATCTGATCACCCAGGTTGGGAGGTACAAGGAGTTGCTCTTCTCCTTCATTACCCATGGCCACAGCCTCAACCACAGCCATTTTGCACCAGGTGGGAGTACAAACATGTCTGCAAAAGGCATTCTCTGATGAATGGATGGAGAGGAAGGAACAGAAGAAAACCTAGTCCCATTGCTCTGACACAATTTAATATGGCTAAAAGCACAACCACACAGGCAGCAGCAGGCAGACACCCATACTAACCCCAGCCTACCAGCTCAGCAGGGCCTAATTTAATGGACTTTTTGTTCTCTCTGTATTTAACTGAGTATATTGTATGCTGTTGTGTTGTACTACAAAGAGCATTAAAACAGCTTCCCAGCTCTTGGGGAATGAATGACAGATAAGGTGGTTTGGGGACCTGCACAGTGGGGAGCTGGGGTGGGCAGACTCCACCAGGTCACCCCCCAAAGCCTGTTATGTGGAAAAGAAACAGAAACATTTGAGGCGGGTTAGGAAATGCAAGAAGAAAGCATTGTACACCCCAATAAAGAACATCACAGACTGCTTGGTGAGAGAAGGCAGGTGTCAGCCAAAAGCCCAGATAAGACAGACCCTGATCTGGCTAAACAGAAAATTGCAGCAGTGAGCTGCATTATACAGGGATTTCTAAAGCAGGTTCAAGAAGAAACCGGTGCAGGGAAATGCCTCACCCCATAGATGCTGCCAAGGCTGGGTAACTATGGCCCACCACCTGCCTCTGGCTGCCCCTAGACCCCCCAAGCCTTTGGCAGGTGCACCCCAAGAGGCAAATGGCATCCCCACAGGTGCTGTGCCAGCCAGGAGTATCGTTTCTGGTGTTTCCCCCCATGCCAGCAATGTACCCTGTGCAGCACCAGCATCCCACTTGCTTCGCCAACCAGTCCAGAGCGATGCTGTCCACAAAACCACTGTGATTATTGCCTGGGAGTTTGGATACTGACAAACAGGCACACGGCTCCCTGCTTCACTGCCTTTGCACCCACCGCACCCATCCCCCTGACTGCGCCCAAAGCACTGGAGATAAATCCTGCCATCTCAAGCACCCTGGTGTAAAAACATTTCCAGTAATAAATCCACCACTGCATAGCGAACCAGAACTACTAGGAGAAAGCAAGTAAGCTCTTTGGGCAAGAGAAAACTTTAGCCAAATGACTATAAGCAGAATAAATTCAAGAGGTACTTGACCTGGACGGGAAGAAAAACCATCGCAGTGGGCTGCTCCTGCCTCCCTTTGCTGCTGGGGGGCTCTGCTGGCTGAACAAGACCTGGCCAACATGGGCAGGATCTGGGCACACTCCAGCAGCTCAGACATCCTGACACCAGGGACGTGAGGATATCAGCAGCAAAGCCAAAAAATCCCCTGCTGCTTGGTCAGGCAAAGCCGGGGGAAGAAGAGACAGTGGGTAAGTGGGAGCAGGCGGATATGGGAGCCTCCCCCAGAGCCCCAGCACATAAGTGCATTTTAATGTTACATAAGGGTGGACTTTACAGCAAGGCTCATCTTGAGACAGATCTTGTGAGGAAAGGTTAAAGAAGCATAAATTATTCTCTCTGAACTCAGAGGCTCAGAAATGATGTCTTTCCTGTTGCTGAAGGTACTGGAAACTGGAAGCGCAGCCCTACACAGGGTCTGGGTACTGCAGGGGCTTTGGGCTTGAAGCGCAAACAGAACGTTTGCAGGAGATTATATTTCTTTTCCTTTGCACGCTTACCACAGTGCAGGCTCCAGCTGGGACTAGTGAGAGAAGTGGTGAAAAACGCCTTTTTTAATTAAAGAGCTGGCTGGGTACAGTGTTATTCAGGCTGATTTTGTAGTTTTCTTGAGTAGGAGTCTCCAGGACACCCTTGGGAAAACCAAAGCAGCATCCTCAGATGCTGCCCTTCCTCTCCCCTTGGTTGGGGGACCGCGTAGGTCCCTGGGACTCTCTACCCAGGCAAGATGTCTGTGGGCCATGAGCCCACAGCCAGTAACAACCATGGGCAACCTGCCCCACAGTACCATTTTCTACCATGGATGGAGAATGCTCCAGGACAGTGTTTAAGAAGGTTTTGGTTCAGCTTTGCTCAACAGCCACCCCCATCCCTGGCCATCAGCATGCCCTATGCTACACACCTGCAAGGAGAGCTGCTTGTCCTAAGGGAAGCATTCCCAGCCTGGCACACTGTCTCGTCTCTACACTGTGCCAAGAGATAGATTAGTTAATAGACAAGGAGGAAACATTTACTGCTTCTCATAAGGGGATGTATGAAACTTTCTGCTTTGTCATATATTGTCACAAGCCCAGAAATTAGGGGGGAAGGGGGGAGGTAGGACCACTGTTCTCTGAGGCACTGCTCCAGGCAGCACTGCAGCACCTTCAGCAAGAGCAGGAGGTAAATCTGGCCTGAGAGAGGCCTCTGAGGCTGATTACTCAGCCTAATAAATTAGTTGAGATGCTGAAGTAGCTACGTAAAGAACATATAGTTATGCATTATTTTAATTATGCATCTAATGGCTTTATCTTTTTGTTACCTTATTTCATTATTGAAAACCTTTACTTCAGATATACTTTTTAATTCTCAAATCCAGCCACCAACAAAACTGCTTATAAATAATTTAATACACAATGAGGCGCCAATTCCTCCAAAAGCAGCAATCCTGGAATGAGGCTACTGGCAACTCTCTCAGCATCTGATACTTTAATGTACTAGAGCACCCAGAAGGTAGCAGCATACAGCTCCTCCAAGCCACACGTGCTCATTCAGAAGCCATAGCTGAGGAGCTTGTGAGAAGAGCATCTCTTGGTGATCATCAATATACAAGAGAGGTCTTTAGCATGCAGCAAGGCAGGAGAGGCTGCCAGTGAGTTTGCAACACCAGCTTGAGAGCTGCACACAGAGGAAGAAAACAAACCTTCAGCTGCATGGTCCTCTCTGCCCTGGAGACCCATAGCCAGCTACACAGATTAGGCTGGGAAAGAACATTGCCCTACCAGCATCTTGGAACCATGACACCATGTTTAGGATGAAGAAGAGTCATTACAGCATGTCAAACCACATGGAGCAACGAAGAAGGTCTGGAGCACCAATAGCAGCTGCTGAGCACTAGCATCCCTGCAAAAGAATCCCAGGAGAGCCAAAGCAAGAACAGTACTAGTCCACAATCAGTGTTTGCTTAATAAATACATTTCTCTAATGATGTTTGTCAGCTTTTGTAATTACACAAGATATGCAGCACAACACCTTAATTTTTCATGTGCCTGTCTCCCTTTTTCCTTCCAATAAAACGAAATTAAAGACAAATCCGCCCATGCAATCTTTACCCCTATGAAACTAAGACTTTCACCACAGGCATCCATGCAGCTAGGCTTTTATCTTACATTTCTTCATTGCATTTATTCCCCTAGTGAAGTAATATTCAAAATAAAGAGGTCAAGCAAGGGATACCTGGAGATGGAAGTCCATTCTCTCTCTCCCTCTGTCTCTTTTGGTCCTGCTACGATGAGCATTTGTGACTAAGACCCAATGAGGTCAATTGGAAATATGCAGGTGCTTAAGTTTTACGTATGTGAATAAATTAATTGTTATTGAGGAGAGTACACATGTGCATATTTTATTGATTGCAGAATCAGGGCTTTTAAGATATCAAATTGGATCAACCTAATTGCCCTCACAGAGTACCCTTTTACTTCCCTGCCACTGAGGCACTGTCTCCTTAACTGGATTATTTGTGCATTACTCAGTGGGAGAGACGCAGGGAGCTCCCCTGAGCCCCCGTGTCCACCACCCCTTCCCATGGGGCACCTGTGCTATGTCTTTAGCTCAGAAAAGTGGGAGATGTAAGAGCAGCTCCTAAGGAGACAATTCCGTTGCATGACAAAGGGGAGGCAAGTGCATCCACCTGCTGTGGGATTACCCTCTGGGTTTTAGAATCATAGAATGGTTAGAGTCGGAAAGGTTCCAACCCTCCCGCCTCGGGCAGGAACACCTCCCACCAGACTGGGTTGCTCAAAGCCCCATCCAGCCTGGCCTTGAACATTCCCAGGGATGGGGCTTCTACAGCTTCCCTGGGCAACCTGTTCCAGTGCCTCACCACCTTCACAGGAAAGAATTTCTTTCTAGTATCTAACCTAAATCTCCCCTCTTCCAATTTAAACCCATTACCCCGTGTCCCGTCACTGCATTCCTGACAGAGTCCCTCTCCAGCTCTCCTGTAGCTCCCTTCAGATCCTGGAAGGTTGCTCGAGGTCTCCCCAGAGCCTTCTCTTCTCCAGGCTGAACAGCCCCAGCTCTCTCAGCCTGTCTTCATAAAGTTTTCCAACTCTGCATGTGCTATGAGGAAGGCGGCATGGGCCCTGCACAAGCCTTCTGCTCTACAATAAGATAGGACATAAGATTCATTCCAAGGTAACAGCAGCTTTTGCCAGTAATGCTAACGAACCCACACCTGGCAATAAACTGATGGGTGATTTTGGGTGCTAACAACTATCTGAATTGGTGCAATGACACAGTGGCAAAACGTTTGCAGCTGATGGTGTCAAATGAAGTGCAGGCAGCACTTCATCTGAGTGACCACCTGGATGATGAGCTTTCTCTGGCTCCCACCCACGGACAGACACAGAGCACTTGCTAGTGTCAGTGAGGGGGATGTTCTGTGCCTGTGCACCCCGAAGGGCCCAGTCCAGCTTTGTGTGACTCAAACTGCTGCTGGTGGGGCTGGGCAGGCTCTACCCTGACCTGCTGGCTCCTTCCCAACCCTGTTTCTCAAAACCTAAGCATTGGCCACTAACCACGCGCATCACAAACCACGGCCACCATTCCTCCAGCCCCATTTATGCACAACTGCAAGGAATCGCTGCAGACTGGATTAACTCCCAGCTTTGAATCCCTCTGAGATCATCAGATGAAGGTCCCTTGGCTGTGGTACACATCACCCTCTGCTCCTCCCCACACTTTTTGCCAGCGTGGGAGCACTGGGACCCTCCTGGGAGCAAACAGCCTTTGCAAGTGGACTTTATCTTTGCTAGCAGGAAACCTTGAAGGTTCAGAAAGCAGCAAGGGAAATTTGTGCTGTCAAAATCAAAGCAACAGTAATTAAGCAGGAGCTTCCTCTGTCCCAGAGAGGTGGGCGAGCGGAGGCAGAGCAGTATTACAGAGCTAGGACACGAGGTTACACCCTACAGGAGCGAGTGTCCATGTTCCTGCAGGAGGGGCTGCATACCCAGAAGAGGAAAACTCATCCCATTCCACACCATGTTGCACCAACCCCGTGGCTGTGGCTGGATCTTGTAGCAGGGTCACCACCCTCCCACATATGAGTGCATTCTGAGAACTCTGGCCCTGCTGTTCCAAGTTCACCCTCACCCTGCAACTCAAAACTTTTCCTTTGTTCAAAACTAAGAAAACCTTCCAGAAAGAAAGGAAGGGAAAAAAAGGGGGGAAAAAAAAAAAAAAAGCAGCTTCTAAAGTTCTAACACACTTCTCAGTCTGATGTGCAAAAGCCAATTACCCAAAACAGAGACAAATCGATGGAAAAGGCTCTTGGGTGTCAGGAAAGGCAGCGGCTGGCCTTTCCCAGGCCTGCGCACAGCCTGGATCGATGCTGCTTTGCGCCTGGCATCTGCTCTCCATATTTCTATTTGTTCCAGTGATGGGTTGCCAAGGTGTCAAAGTCAAATAATTTGAATTTCTCGCTGAGTGAAAGATACTCAAGGTTCAAAATGACACCTTGACCCAGTTGGGTCATTTTGCAGCAATTATCACCAATTTATAACGTGGAAGATTGTAAAAGTTCAGAGGAAGAGAAAAAAATTGCTTGTCCTTTCTTCACCTTGCATACAAATGAAAAACAAATGTGATCTTCTTGCTCTTGACATAACCATGCTTTAAAGAGCTCTACAAACATCTGTTTCCTCATTTGGGCTCACAGAGAAGACATATTATCTCTTTTAAATATGCCTTCTCCTTGGCAGTGTGCAGCCTATCCCCTATCTTTAACATTTTACGAAGCCGCCAAGTAGTTATTTGCAAAACTGACATTAGGAGATGGATATAATCTATTTTAAACCTCAGCAAAATTGGCCAATTTCATGAGGTTTTAACATACAGATGAATTAACCAAGTCACACAGATTATGAAATATGAAACGCAGCCCCCACCCTCACCCCCAGCTCCCCATCAGCATGAGAGTGATTTGGAAAAAGCCCAACCACTTCACGGAGCAGCAAGGAGAGAAAGAAATAATAATAAAGGGAACACACACCAGCTTCCCAAGCAGTGATGCCCTCCATAGCAGAGTGTCTGTCTTGCGAGACGTCCTCCTCAGCATCGCCACACTCCAATCTTTCAGTGGCAAAGCCCAGGGAAACCCCAAGCAA
>VXBW01005444.1:2759744-2776567 GCA_013400375.1 Thinocorus orbignyianus | reverse complement strand
TTTGGCTCTGCACCCTCCTGGCGCAGCCTCTTCTGCAGTGGGGCTGGACCCAGACCTTCTTTCCCTCTTCCCACCCTTCCCTGCAGTCCTGTGCCCCTTTTCCTGGGAAAGGAGCCCCTGCACTGGGTGGAAGACGTTTTACCCTTTTGCGGGGAAATAACCCCAGGAAAAGGCATTTCCTCCATTAAAATTCCAGACTCTTCTATCTTTCTTGATCTTGTTTGTGAAGTCTTGCTATTCAGTCTCTTGGAGACTTTTGTTTACTGCCTTGTTTTGCTTTTTTTTTTTTTTTTTAAATGCCTGAGGTTAGTGTTTTAACCAAGAATGATGCCAAAAATATCGATTCACAGGCAAAACTGCCTGGAGCTCACCATGCTTTCCATCTTCTGCTAAAGACACATCTGAGGCAAAGCATGATGCCCTGTGCAGAGACTGGGGACACAGCATCACACACTGAATGCTCTTTTGGTGCAGATCACTCAGCCCAAGGGACCTTGGCAAAGCAAAGTTGTGTTGTACTGGTGTTAGTGAGGAAGCTGGTTGCTGGATCTGGATTTTTGCATCTGTGCAAATTTCTTCAGATGCCACCCTCCATCAGGTTCCATGTATGGGCAGATGGGCGGTGGCATGCTGGTGATGGTCACGAGGAGTGCTTAGAAAAATAATTCTTCTATCCAGAGCTGCAGCAGCTCTGGATGCTTTACTCCAGCTTGAGGTTTAGCTCAGGATAGGAACCTGCAACAGGCAGCCGAGCCCTGGGCTCACACTGGCAAAACACCAGCAGTGCTGGCTGTGACTTGGGTACCTCAGGTTCTCCTGGGAGCAGCAGCAAGTCCCGGCCCTGACTTATCCCCCAGGGACAGGGTGACTGATTTCCTAGTGTCAGCCTGTCCCTGTTGCTGGTTTGCTGCCTGTCCTCCTGCCCTGCCATCGGCAGTGGGTGACAGCTTCCCAACGCATGCCCTGTCCCACAGAAACCATGCCAGCTAGCCTGGCACAGAAACGTGGTGGGCAGCAGCATCTCCTCAAAGTCAGGCTACTATTCTGCAAATTATTCAGCACAACAGTGGCTGCCATGAGCGGAGGAAGAAAGGGCAGGAGCAGGAGCACAGCCCCCTGATAGCACAGAGAGACCTTAGACAACTGCTGAATCACCTACAGGAGCTGCTCGATTCATCACCCAGGGTGTTGGACCTGTGGAGCAACTTGAAGAAAAAGGTGGAGGTTTCTAGCAGTGGCAGAAAGGAGAGCCGACAATGTACCAAGAGGAGTTCCCTCTCATGCCCCACCATCCCCTGGGCTCTTCTCATAGAATTGTCTGAGTTGAAGGGACCTTTAAGACCATCAAGTCCAACCATCAACCTAACACTGACAAAACCATGACTAAATCATATCCCTAAGCACTACATATCTACCCATTTTTTAAATACCTCCAGGGACGGTGTTTCTCCAACATAGTGGATTGTTTTTGGGGGTGCGGGTAGTAGTATCGCTCCCACGGACACCTTCTCTCAGCTGCCTGCACTCAGAGGGGATTTTAAACAGCGTCAGGTATGAGGTGCACAGAGCTAAATTCAGTCCTCCCTCGCCCCCAGCACCCCGGGACAGGCAGAGTCTCCCAGGCACCGGCTGCTGAGCAGAGCCAGGGAAGGCAGGATGCAGCTTGAATGCAAACATGCTGGGGACGAGAAGACAAATGGCTCCAGAGAAAATAACAATGACCTCCCCAGCAGTGTCAGGAAACATTTGTCAAATGGCAGAAGTCATTAGCTGTTTTCGCCACTCACCTATTGGGAACGTCACATTACTGGTGACAGCTGGTTAATGCCGACCTGACAGGGCTTTTGCTGCCACGGCCAAAGTTGGTTCCCCACTTTGGGTGGCAACAGCCAGGTTTGCCCAGCGCAGGCTTGGCCATTGGTTTGGTTGCCTCCTGCTCTGCCCCTGCCTGACTGAAGGGCACAGCAAACCAATCTGTGCCAGAAAAACCTGCCTGACTTCTGGCATCTCTTTTACAGTAACCACATGTGCTCACTTTTCTATAAAATCAGAAGATTTCAAAACCTTTTGTGATGACTACTGCAAGCCTGTTGCAATGTGCAGGAAACCAAAGACCTGAGCAGGTAAAGGACTTTCTAAAAGTCCATGAAAGGTTGATGCAAACCCCGTCAAACCCTATGACCCATCCTTTTGGGTGGCTTTAGGGAGTGTTTTGCTGAACTCCACTGGGTATAAGCATCCTCCCAGGAAAGCCGCTTGCATCCTACACGCAGTACAGCCGGAGCAAGCCACCTGTCACCAGCCTTATGTTTGAAGGAAGGAAAGCAGATTTAGTTTGTGCAGTGGTTGAATTTTGCCTACCAGCAAACCTGTCCAGCTGCAGCGGTGCTGAGCTGCTGGCTGCCTCCCTGCATGGGCACTGCCAGGCCAGAACACAGCATTTGGTTTTACGAGGTTGAAGGTGTGCTCAGCAGAAACAAGAACTGAGAAGCCATCAGGTGAAAGCCACGCTTCTCCCTTTGTGAGCAAAGAAGTGGGATGGGGATAGACGAGAGCTAACACCAGGGCATGCAGGTGGATTTATACAAATACTTCAATAAGAGCATACAGTCAGGCACTTAACATAATTTAATACATTGTAAATAATATCTCACCATAACCTAACCACGGCAGCAATTATTTTCCAGTGCTACCATGAGCCTGGCAGCCCCCTGAGCTCCCAAAATAGCAGCTCTGGCAGTGAGGAGATGGCCCAGCTGTGTGCAGAGCCCAGCCCATGCTGTGGCCAAGCGCTCCCATGAGAGGCTTTGGCTCTGCAGCTGCCTTGGAACGAGGGGAAAGGAATTAAATTAAGTGCACCCATCACCCGGCAATGAAATGTTAGTGTCAAGGGTCCTTTAGGGTAAGTCCTCTACTCCCTTAGGAAAAATGGCATGAATATCTGGAGCAGCCAGAAAGGGTAAAGCAAGAGATGAAGGAGGTTAATCCAAGCCCAGGTGCAATCAAGGGATTCTAAGCCAGAAAATCAATAAGCAAACTTGTGCATTGGGATGCCTGGCAAAGGTGAACTTTAAACTTGTCATGACTGCATTAAGACATGTTCAGGATAAGATCCATTTTCTGTACGACATCCAGAACGTGAAGGGGAGGTGATACCCCCAAGAAGGGCAGCTGCAGCAGAGCAGACCAGAGGGGTTCAGCAGCATCAGCCCCTTGCTGAACCTCCTCCTCTGGTCGGAGATGGTGTACAGCACCTCAGTAACATATGGGACCCCCAGATGCATTTGCAGTACACACATTCCCTGCCCATCTCAGGCCTAAACTCCCCTTCCCACATAAAACAGCAACACACATCTGAAAACACAGTGCTGGGACTGTGAAATGAGGCAGTGAAAATGAGCATGAGGTTGACTCCATAAAAGCCTCCACCACCCCCTCAGCAAAAAGACCAGTTATCTGTGATGCTACCTGCAGCAAGGGAATACAGAATAGTGACAAAGATATGATTTCTTTTACGGGGTCCTGAGCCTCTTTCTGCAGATAAGACATCAACACAGGCATGTCAGTTGAGTCACCAATCCAATGTTTGCAGGTTTGCCTTACTGAAGGAACCTCTCCTGCGAAAGCTGCTTTAAGAAGGAGAAAAGAAAGGGCTGCAAAATGCATGACTGAGCAAAGCCACACAGCACTGCCTGCGTGGCAGGGCACCGCTGTCAGCTGCCTTGATGGAGTGCTGCTTTCACACTGCGGCCCTCCTCCCAAACAACATTTTTCTCTGGAATGAAGCTGCATGTTAAAAGTCACTATAAAAAAATATTTAGGCATTGCCTGATCGTAACACACCTTACCTTGAGCTCCAAGGTAATTCTCAGCCTGGCTTTCTTGCTCTTGAATCCACAGCAGAGCAGGGCAGGTTCATGTAAAGCCTACCCCTGTCAAACCCAGCGGGGGTTGCAACACTCCCCCTCCCCACCTAAAACTATTGCACAGCTTTCAGTCATGTCTGGTGTTCTTGTCCTGAGCATGATGTAATGGTGCAGGATGATTTTGGAGGTGCCCAGGTACATACACGCAGCAAAGCCTAGGGATGCCTTGGGCACCGAATGCCTGCCACAGGTCATGGGCATTGCAGGCACAGTGCACTGAAATCTAGAGTTAATGTTTGAGAATCAAATTTGAAACACAAGACAACGGCACTAGCACAAGGCTGGGTATAGGAAAAGGTTGTCAGAGATGTGAGCACTGGGACCAAGCACCCCTGGGTGCTGTCCTGGTAGGGCAGGGGGAAGAAATAGGATCACTAGGAGACCCTGAGCAGGTGGGAAGGGTCCTCTAGCCACCACTCCACCAGATCATGGCACGTTTTGGTCTTCCCCATCCTGCCCAGAGTTGTCCCTATGGGCAGGGGTGGTGCCGAGGAAGCCTTGCAAGAGCCTCTCAGCCGTGGTGCCGCTGCCGCACAGTTTCCTTCCCCCTCCCCAGCGCAGGGCTGGCAGGGCACCAGGGAAATTAAGCGGGCGATTTCTAAAGCAGAGAGAAAAGCAGCCATCTGGGCCCTAACAGACAGGTCCTTTAATGAACAAAGGGAATTTTCTAGAGAAGCCGGAGAAATGCAACAGTCTGAATAAAAGAAGTGGCAACCCTTCCAATCCATCCAGGGGCTGCCCTAAGAGAGAAGCTTTCAGGGAGCGCTGAATACTGGGGTAACGCCCCGTCCTGTCTAATTAAAGGATGAAGTGGGATATGGGCTGAAGCGGTGGGAAGCAGGAAGGAGCAGGGTGGGCTGAGGAGTGCAGTTCAAGGTCTTCTGTGCCACAAAGAGCCAGGGCAACCCCCCACAGTGGCAGTAGCAGCCGCCCCCCAGCAGTCACCTCTGCCTGGGAATCTCACCTTTGGGAATGGGATTTACATCAGGAAGTCCCCTAGGAGCCTTTATGTGCCATCATCTTAACTCTCAGCATATTCCCCTGCAGAAAGCATGATTAGAAACAAAAAACCCAGGTGACTTTCCCAGGTCACAGCTCCAAAGTTCAGGGAACAAACCTGGCACCCTTGCCCTCACCGTACACATTCACCACCACCTCCTCTCCTTTCTGTTCTTCCTTGTAGGAAAACCATCACCACTCATAATTTAATTTTGGAGTACTTTCTCACCCCATCGTTTTGTACTCTGACACATTTCCTAATCTTGTTTTGCACGCTCGCAGGCAGCACTCCCCCTTCGCCTGGGGCTGGCGAGCAGGTCTCTTTTGAAGCTCTTCCAGGTTATTGAACTACTATGTTAATGGAGCTTGTTTCCCATCAGTCGAGGGCAGAGTGCTGGGGACATCATTTATTTTCCATGTTTATTTATGTCAGGAGAGTCCTTATAGGATTTGTTTGCAGCTGCTTTAGTTGCTGCTCTTGCTGAGGTTACCTCCCGCCGCACCATGTGCCAGCAAGTCAGGCCCAGGGAGACACTGGAGTCCACCAGTTCCTTCAGCTGTTTTGATACCATGGAAACAACTAATTTCCTTTATGCTTCTTAAAGAGGACCAGAATCACCCTTTTTTTCTGGCCAAGAAGCCCTCATACTCCTTGAAGTTGAGGCCCACTGAGAACCAGCAGCGTCCTCTCAGTTTAACGCTCCTATTTCTGCATGGTCCCCAACAAAGGGCTGATCTGGTCACCTCGTTTTTGGATGGCTTGAGTACATCCCATCTGGACTTTGATGATATGATCAGAGCAGAAAGCAGTGTTATTCCCATGACACGTGCCCCCAAGAGGAACCAGCTCCTCCTCCAGGCTGGTGTGGATGGAGAACTGTAAGCACTTGAAAAATGGAGGTATTTGGATTATTTTAACAAAGTAATTCCTTCTACCCCTTTCATCCTTGTGGAGAAACTAACTGGGTGTGCTTACTCCACCTGCCACTGCCTTTATTACTATTCTTTCTCCAGGCTCAGTCATGCTGCTGGTGGTCACTCTTCTTGCTATAAACAATATATGGCCAGTTTGCAAACAGAGGTAACCTCCTCTGCACCAGCCCCTGCTCAGGGCTCCCCACCAGCCCTGGTTCATCAACCACGGACAATGGCCAGACCCTGTGCCCTTCCCCATGTGGTCCAAGCTGGCACACTGCCCTTCTCCCAGCTGCCACCCAGCAACCTCCAGCTCTTTGGAGCATCTCAAGGCGATGTACTGGGAGTTGACTGCCAATTAGTTTTCTCTTTAGGGTTCAAGGCTACTTTGGCAGAAAAGAATGTGCCATATCGATTTCCTCCGTTGTCCTCACAACTGTCCAGGCAAAGAAACATTTGTTATCTAGTGACAGATCCCTATGGAGACCACTCAGGCATCCTACTTGTGGAGATGGCACTTTTTGCCAGAAACTCTGCTTTAAAGGGTTTTGCAATGTTAATTAAATTTCTGCAGTTGTATCTCTTGGCTCTGAATAAGAGCTAAACCTCTCTAAGCCCATGAGGAAGGGCTCAGCTATTCGTCCCTGTTCAAACCTGATTTTGAACAAGTCTGGCTTCCAAGACTGAATTCCCTGTATGTGACATCTGAAATACAGTATTGTCCCCCACCAAAAGGAAATGAATTCAGGACTGTCAGGGTTCAGACATGGTAGGAGTCTACATATCCTAGAAGCTGAGAGATGATCCTAGAGCTACAAAAAAAGGAGACGTCCTTGCCTGGAGAACCAATTCCTCTAAACAGACAAGCAAAAATGAGTATTTGTGATCGCACAGACAGGCACGGGGGGCAGCGAGTCAGCCCAAGGACTCTGGATTAATTTGACACAAAGCTCCTGCAACTCTGTCTCCGTTTCACCTCCAACGATGCACAGCCCCTGCCTTGGACAGACAGTGATGACCTCTGCCAGCACCGCTGGGCTTTTGTAGACACTGCTTTCCAGGAAAGCATGGAACAAAGAGGAGCTGCCAAGTACCTAGGAAATGCAGGAAGGGACAGGTTGGTTTTAATAATTTAACAATCTTTAGAAATTTTAAACAGAGGCTGGGTTTTGGGTTGGTTTTTTTTGTTTTGTTTTGCTTTTTTTTTTTCTTCGGGAAGAGGCTATTAATAAATGAGATAGGAGGGAAACACAGAGAAGAACTTTAACACAGGGAAGCTGTGGGACTAAAGTTTCCAAGCAGCAGGGCTAGATCCACTGCCTGAGGTGTTTCTGCAGCAGAGGTGGGAGATGAGGCACATAGCTCACCAGAATCCTGCAGGGATGGAAAACCAGAACAGAGGATGGAAAACAGCCCCAACAGTGCTAGGCTGGCATTTCCTACACAGCATAGCATGATTTCTGCCAGCTACTACAAAGGGGCCTGGAAGCGAGGTGGTTGGTGGGGTCAGAAGGTGCTTGGCACCAGCAGGTTTGCTCCAGGGCAGCCATTAATCATTACCCTGTGAGGCTGGAGCTGCCCAAGTGCTACGGAGGGGTAGTGCTGGGATGCAAAGGCGGGAGCCAGCACACTAGCACTGTGGTCCTGTGGGCACATTCACTCACTGATGCTTTCAGTAGGTGGTCAAAGTGGTGTAACACTTTCCTGAGGAAAGCAGCAGAGCCGCTGCAGACAGGTGACAGTGAGTCTGTGCCTGCACTGCAGATACAGGACATACATGGGACGTACAGGAGGCATACGGTGGGCTCAGTGCCACAGATGCTCAGCCTGAAAAAGAGGAGGCTTTGGGGAGACCTTAGTGTGGTCTTCCAGCTCTTGAAGAGAACTTACAGGAAAGATGGGGCCAAACTTTTTAGCAGGGTCTGTTGCAATAGGACAAAGGGTAATGGTTTTAAACTAAAAGAGGGAAGATTTAGACTAGATATAAGGAAGACATTTTTTACGACAAGGTTGGTGAAACACTGGCCCAGGTTGATCAGAGAGGTGAAAGATGCCTCATCCCAGGAAAGATTCAAGGTCACGTTGGACAGGCATCTGTCCAACTTAATCTAGTTGAAGATGTCCCTGCTCATGGCAGAGGAGGTGTTTACTAGATGGCCTTTTAAGGTCCCTTCCAACCCAAACTATTCTGTGATTTTATGATTTCAAGAAGAAAGTCAAAGTTCGTGCAGCTGTTGAAAAAGGCATTTGCTGTGAGATAGAAGGAAATTACTGCCAAATAAGAGTAAGGAGGCACAGAAGACACTTTGCAAACTTTATCCACTTAAAACATGGGCTACTGTTGCCACACAGGGATTTAGTGACCAAAGGTCAGCACCAAGGGGCAGGATTTGAACTCTGGGAGCCCCTCCCTGCCTTCCAGGCTGGGTTAATACTATTCCACTCACCCTCTATTAGTAACTCAATAAAAAAGGCACTCGGGCAGCAGTCTGGAAGGCTGGGCACCGTGCAGACCTGGGTGAAGAACCCAGTACCCCACCTTGCTGCCACAGGTGGGTGGTTTCCAACCTCGCACGCAGCCCAGCACCAACATATTTTCTCTGATATTTTCCCAGTTTCCACAAGAGGGCACCAGCACACCAACGGGAATGCCTGGGTGTCCCTGAGCAGCGCTGGGCCCCTTCCCAGCACCCACTCAGAGATAGCAGGGAAGACGTTGATGTCTGCCTCCGAGGAGAGCTTCCTGCACAGGCTTGGAGTGGGGACATGTCAGTTCTGGACTCACAGCTCGCCAAGACATTTGCTATACCAGAAAGAAACCCTTTTTGCTCCAAAAGGTGATTTTCTGTACTAGATCCGCTAACACCAAGGGGCTGCAGGGAGGGGAGTGGGTGTGGAGGGGCACCCACCATCACCCATCTGCTCAAACCTCTACACCCCTAGGCACGGCCCAGGCAGGGAGCAGGAACCCTGAAGAGCTGCCCCTCTTCAGAACGGCTTCGTCTGCAGGGCACTGCTGTGCTCCTGGCAAACTGGGAAAAGAGCTAGCTGGAAAGAAATAGACTGGGAAAAGTAAACCCCTGGGTACCAGAAACATGCTGGCCCTGTTCAGCCGGTGGGCTATGCAGAGCAAGTCCACTGGGCACACACCTACCCCAACCCAGGGCTCAGCCACAAGACCCACAAGTGTCCAGAAGGCAGAAGTCACTCCACAGCATCACCTGGGAGAGCTGCATCCCACATCTGTGACCGGAGCAGACCTAGGTCCCATAGATGCCCGATGCCTCTGGCTCCCAGCAGTGTCATGAGTGGTGACAGGGCTCAGCACTGCCAGGACCCTACCAAGGTGCAGCCTGACCAGACACAAACTGCCACTGGTGCCCATGCAGCAGCATTCGCATTCATACAGCCACTCTGAGCAAACACATCAAGCTCTGCTTCCTCCACTAGACAATCCTCTGCACTGCCATGGTTTGACAAGGAACGAAGCAGCTCTTAAGAGCCAAAATACATAATACAAGCACTGATCCAACAACTGCCTCTCATGTGGAACCCTTTCAGCTGTACCCCAGAGAGCTGCAGCAATGAAAGGAGGGGACTCCACAAAAACCACCCAGCCTCTGACTATTAGAGATCTGATACTTGGGGCTCAGGTTACCTTTCAGCAAGCAATAAGGTTGCTTGGCCAACAACTACACCACATGCCTCAGAACCTGGGAGATCAGGTACTTGGTGCTCTGGGTTTTAGGCAGAGAAAGAGACTTTTACTATCTTCTTGAGTCAGTTTTTTAACCCAGGTGAGCTTGTAGAAGACTACTCCAATCACTGCTGCCCCATTCACTGCCCTTATGGGACCCTGGTGTGCAACAGCTGATTTCCTCTGGATTATCTTGATCCTGCAGGACACTGAGTGAATGCAGAGCCAAGCACAAGGTGTATTAGAAATACCAAAACAGCAACAGATTGTCTGACAGTGCTGTCATTCTGTCATGAAATATGACATGTATCCAGCCCGGGAGGAAGAACTGGATTGCTGTACACTTTAGTGCTGACTGAGGCCATGCAAGATTATTCCTCATTTTGGAGTCTCGTTGATCAGACCTGAAGGATACATTTCTGCAGCATAAACAAAATGTGGCAAAAGTCCCAAATCACCCTTTAGCTGCGCCTTTTAAATAAAACACGTTGCCATTCCACAAGCACATCTATAAGGGATTTCCCTTTGTGAACCCAATTTCCTCTCACTTTTGAACAAAAATGCACCTCTGACATGAAGGATGAAAAGGTAGAGACAGCATGGCTTGGTACAGAGCAACGGGGAATTGGTCAAGCAGCAACAAAATGGAGAACAAACAAGAAAAATAAAAGCCAATTTAATGCAGAGAATTTATCAAAGGAGAAAAGATGCTTCTTGAGTCCATCACTGCCAAACGTGCCAGGGGCATACTATGAGCATGAAGAAGGAACAACAACAAAAAAGTAAACACAAGTATCAAGGTAGGAACAAGCCTATGGGCTGGTGGGAGCTCCCCATGCTCCCCAACACGTTCCTTGCCAAAGGCGCAGCCCTGGCCAAGCACCAGCTAGGACATAACTAATGCTGAGTGGATGTAACATCTCTGGAGGAGATCCTATATGGTGGGCTCAAGAAAAACAGGAGGGACTGCTCTGTTTCTCTCTCACTCAGTAATAGATGAGACATGGTACTCTTTCCCGAAGGCTGAATTCATCAACTCCAGACTTAGAGGTAACTAGATCTGGAGCCATGGTGAGATTGTCCCTAGCAGTCATAGTATCTTTTTGGTCCTTGTGCTTTGCTTGGGATCCTATAACCAAAGTTCCCACGAGTTACAGGAGGACAAAAGGAGCATTTTCTTGTGTCACACCCTTCAGCCAAACAGACCTCTGAATTTTTGGTAATATGATTTTCCAGAGTGGCTCCCAGCAGAGCCACCCAGCAGCTCAGGGCACCAGGAGTCATAGCTTTGAATTTGAGGGAAATCCATTTCCTGAAATGTACTTCAGCCACAATGTCAACAGCAGTGTTTCTGCATGTGACAACATCTCACTGAGAAAAGCAAATCTTCATGAAGGGTTGACTGATACATAGCCAGTCAGAGGCTGGGAAGCAGCAGTATAGCTTATAACTCACAGTATTTTGGAAAGTCTACAGCTGCCAATCAAGTACACAATTTCTCAGAAGAGCATTTCCAGGCTTTCCTCTCAAAAGGGACCCCATGGGAATCCTTGCTTTTTATCTCATTCAGGTCCCCTCCAGGGGTCAGCTGCTCACTTGGTCCCAACACTGCTCTTGGATCTGCTTCCTCAAACTCAAAAAGCCTTAGGCAGTGAGAACTCCAAAGTCTGGCAATAGTCCATGAAGCTTCCTTATGATTTCTTGGTAAACTCCCATTTGGGAGAATCCAAGCCAGGTGATTTGTGATGGAAGCTCTGGGGAAGCTGTACGGGATTAAATGCCTCCATGATGGTCCAGGACAGGCAACTTCTGCAAATGAAGACAGACCTGTGGATGAAGCAACCCAGACCTCCTATCTCTCACTTGTATTTTGGATGAGTGATCCTTTTGTCCTTAAAGAAAAATGAGTGTAGCAGACTTTCTAGGACACACTCCAATCGCAGTGCAAATCTGGGACGTAATAGCAGCACCTGGGCTGTCGGGTAACTTCAGCAGCCACAAGCTGTACCACAGGAGGTGCCAGCTGGGGTTTATTAAATGACAAGGTGATATAATCCAAACATGTCCATCACCTGCACGCAAGGACCCTGTGACACAGGTAAAATTGCTTTTGTTCGCTCAAAAGATAAGTATTGTCAGGATGAAATAATATGTCAGCCAGTGTGAAGAACTCTGCCCGACCACTGACAGTCAATAGGCAGAAACTCCCTCTTGAAAAAATAATATAAATATTATGAATATATTGCCACTTTCTGAATCACCATATTTGGACCATTCCCACCAAGAGCTGTAGATCATGTCTAGATTTCTTGGAAGAACAAATTTCTGTGCACACAGTTTATTCTAATGCAGGAAATTCCTCAGATTTAATTGGGTTCTTTTCTATTAAATCATCAAGGCTAGTCAAGCTGCCAGAGTCCCATCTGAAGACCAGACTCCTCTATGAACATCGACGTTTACTCCACATCAATCATGGCAGGACTTTCCTCTGAACAAACCTGTTGTCAAAGGCAGTTTCTCATTACACTTATCTAAAACTCTCCTGCCCTTCAGCAGCTTCTTCCCCTTGCCCCCGCACGTCTGCTTTGTTTTGTGCTGGATTTAACTTTGCATATGTGGTTTGGTGTGGGTTTTTTTTACTATAACATCAAATCTCTTAATTCTCTGACCCAGAAATCAGAGACAATCCTCATAAAAATCTGGGACAAAGAAGACACACACAGCTGCACATGCACAGCAGCAAGAGCTTCTGAAACCCCCAAATCTACCCATTTAAAGTGATTTTGATTAAAGAAAGCATTTTGAGAACTGTTTCTGTCAGCTCTTAGGTTATTTTGAAAACAAATCCTTGGCTTTCAAGTGCAGCTCTACTCTGAACAAGACACTTTAAAGAGTGACGGTGTGGTGGCCCAGGGTTACCGTCAGCTGGCGGTTGGGACCTGGGATATGAGGGCTTTTCCCTCCCATGTTGTCACCTCTGTGAGGCCAGCTAGCACCCGACACCCACGCTGGGTATGCGCCTGCTCCCACAGCATCCAGAAATAAAGGTTCCCTCAGCAGCAGTGTGACCTTTCCTGGAGCCGCATAGCCCGTTCCTGCAGCACTTCTGCCAATGAGTAAATAATGAAAAATTAGTGCGTGGCCCCAGCGATGAGTCAGAGTGAGCTGCCACTGCCACTAATGAACCTGCAGGGGCAAAGCAGGGTGTCGGAGACAATCTAAACCCCTTTGTTTCTGTGACGACATCACCCCTGTGTCCCCAGTGGGGTTGATGTGCACGGTCCCACCAGTAAGTCACACCTATACACCAGCCCAGGAGCGCCCCATCCGATGCCAGGCAGGGGATGGGAATGCGCTGCATTTCACATCACCTCTTTGGAAGCTTAATTTAATGAGGGAGAATAATGAACCATCGCAGGCTGAGTCAGGTCAGCACAAGCAGACAGTGACCTGCCACGCGAGAGCCCCAGGAGTTTTTAGGGGAAACGGGAGGGTGCAGAGGTACAACACTGCCACATGCTGCCACCGGAGATGGCAGGGTCCACCTGGGGGTGTCCCACCAGCCAAGAGCTTCTCCTAACGCGGCAATGCTTCACTATGGCACCCAGGAATGAAGATTGAGGGCAAGGTGGGAGCTCATCCACTCAGTTCCCAGCACCAACCATGGGGAAGTCCCCAGTGACAGCAGGGTTTTACTCACCCACCTCTGAACTCTTCCTGAAGGCAGAATATCATTAAAGCGGGAAATTTAGTTTAACTACCCTGGGTAATTCACACGGCTGGGCCCACAATAGCAGCAAAACGCAGGAGGAAATTGCATTACTGTAACTGGAGGTCTGGGGTGCTCAAATCTGAAAGGGAAATAATGGTTCAACCCAGCCAGGGCTTTAATTCCAGATTAAAATGCTTTCACAGGAGCCTGTCTATTTGAAAGCTTCCAGCCAGCCTTTTGTCAAGCCATTTCAGTTTGCATTGTACTTTGGCTTCAAGAGGTACCTTAAAATGTAACCAGCAGCACTTTTTACCTTTTTTTTAAAATTACTTTTAACATGGTAGCTTAATTTCTTTGAGAAAATTTACGGGCCTGGGATGGCCATTGCTCTGTCCAGGAAGGGAACGAAGGGAATAATGGCAGAGAGGCCAAGCAAAGCTCCTCTCTCCAACGCTGTTGGCCTGAATGCATTATTGTTTAGAGAATCTATTTGAGCATTTTGTCCTGAAAGACTTGCCTTTTTAGAAGGCTGAATGGAGATCCAACCGGGATTATTAATTTTTAATTTCCCCATTAGCAGAAACAGAAGGCTGTAAGTCTGGTAGTTCCTCTTGCTAGAGGGAACAACCTATTTCCATATGAAGATTTTACTTTATGAGGGCTAATTATGCCAAGCATTGAACCAGGAGGTAACCTATGGCTCAGGAACACTACGCTTGGTCCCAGGTGCTTAAATGCAGCAATTTAGGAGAGTCCCTGGCTGATCCTGGGGCAGGCAGGATGACGACTGGACCAGCATGTGCAGCCGCACGTGGGCATGTGGCAGGGCTAGCAGAGGATGCTCCCACGCTCCTGCCGACAGGGAGAGCACACCAGGAACAGCAATAAGGAGCCTGTTCCACAGGCGTGGGCCAACTTCTGCTCTGAAATTCAGCACCTGGGAGACGTGGGGGACAAGTCTGTAGGAATCCCGCCCCTCCACTCCCCAATGTGGGGACACAGAGGAACCTCTGTCTGTTCCCCCCAGCCCACCCCACAGTATCGCAGGGCTCTGTGCCACTCCGGCTCTCCCCACAAGCGCATCCTTGTCATTCAAATGAGAAGCTGCCTCAAAGGCGAGGGCCCTGCTCTGAACAAAGAGCCACTTGGGATAGCGTGGAGGGGAACACCAGTCCGTGGTCTCCATGAATGCAAATGCTTCCATCCCCTGGGAGCAACTTCTCTGGGAACAACACAGACAGGCTTTGTGAGCAGGACGCTGAGGGAGGCATCGCTTCTACGCAAACCCCTAGGAATGCCCAGCAAGCCCCAGCTGGAGAAACGCCTGGGGGGCACACACAAACCTTCCCTGTCACCCCTGACCGCCCAAGTCAAGAAAAAGCAGTTCACACTAGTCTCTTTTGCACCCACACTCTTGTAACGAAACCAAAAGTTTCCTGGCACTCCTGCGCCCGTCGGCCACAGACGCCAGAGCCCACATCCACAAGGCATGATCTCAATGATGTCACCACTGCCACCACACCACCAACTCCCACCCTGCAACCCCAGCACCAGGGCAAAACATCTCCCTCGGGGCCAAGCTGGCTCAGCATCCTGGTTTGAGCAACACAGAATTAATTTCTCTTTTAGTAATTTTACTTTTCAGTAAGGTCTCTTCTAATGGAAGGAAAAACTGCATTTTTAGAAGACTCTAGTGTCTGAATTTGTGAAAATATTTGCTTTATAGTCAGCTATGAGATGCAGGCTTCAAGGTCTCGGTAGTTTTGAGCTCGTCAGATGCAGGGATGAGGAGGAATGAGATCTGGGCACTTGACTCAAGCTACAAAAAGAGATATTTCATACCACAAAGACACCATTCAACATAAATTAGAAAGTTGACTGAAGAGTTTTCTGTTCTACAATGGCTGCGATCCCTAAAATTTCTTTGCCCGGGTGTCAGATCCCTGAGCCTGCCCCTTCCTCCCAAAGTCACAGTGCCTGCAGAGTCCAACACAGGCTGTCCCCTGCTGGGAGTGCACAGCTTCCTGCTAATAGAATGAGCTGAGCTGGCATTGGGATCAGTATTGATTCTTTAGTATTATTGATGTCAATAATTTAGTATTATTCTATGAAATCTGTTTATATTTCAACCCTCGGATTTCCTTGATTTTTCCCGGTTCCCCTTCCCAGGTGGGGAGGGGTCATCAGGTGATAAAATAACTCTCTAAATGACAATAAATTGTTGTGAGTTTTTCAAACTCTAACACTCAGCTTTTGCCCAGCGTCCAGTGTCCCACCACACAGCTGCCATTCCTGCAGCCCAGCGGGCAGGACCGGTCTGTTCAACAGCCAGCTCCCTTACAAACCAGCAGGTCTCCAGGTCAACACCTTTAGTGTTGAGACCACCGCACCAGCTCTTCTGAAAAATATAACTTGATGGTAGACCTCCCTTTGGACCTGCTTCAAAGCCCAGTGAAGCGAGAGCTCTGATTACTCGGTTACTACTAACGTATATGAAGTTTTTGCTGCTCACACCCCTGAGATGCTCAAGCCCAACAGCCATAAAAAGATGCGATTAGCGAATGCTGGGCACCAGGATGAGGAGGGGTTTACTGTAAAGGCAGCAGCGCAAAATGAAAAGCGGTAAATCTCAAAAGCAACATACAAAAATTCAAGGCAAACACTCAAGTCAAGCTCCATTCCATCTGCTATTTTATGCTCTCTTTGTCAGGGCAGCTAATGGAGAACAATAAAAACATTAATAATCAAGTTAGATTTATAAACTGGGCAGGATATTCCACTAGTAATGAACTCTGGAGAATCATTCAATATTATATTGCTTTGGGCAGCACTCTAACAAGAACCGCCTTTGAATTATAGTCCTCTTTCATTTTGCTGAACTTTAATTTGGCCCAGCATCACTGTTTCTTTTAAAACAAACCTATGGCAGGACCAGAATGGAGGATGCAGCTCATCAACACAGTCCTGCTCAGCAGTGAAAGCCCCTCGGCTGCAAGGGAGGGTATTTGGGATCTAAAAGCTCTGTTGACATTGTGCTCTATTTGCTGCTGAGAATTGCTGGATATAATTTCCAAAGGTGAGTGGAGCTTTCTATTGCCATGGTTTCATGCTTCCTAGTTTTCAAATATTTGGTTGAAATGCATCACAGATCTTTAATTTCTTAGTTGCTTCATAAAGTGGATGTCAAATAATTCTTCTTAAAACTCTCACTTCCCACACAGTGGTATTTTCCTGACAAACACCTCTGAAAATACCTGGCATTTTCTGCTCCCTGCTGCTCATTAGAGGGCATAAGAACAAACCTATTTTACAATCAACCCCTTTGTAACCCCACCAATGCTATCTTCAGCCAGAGATGCATTTACCCCAGCAAGAAATCAGAGACACCCATCTGACATCATCTACTCTGTCCTCCCCAGCCTAAATAGCCTCTCCACATCAGGTGCTGTAATCCCCTTCTCCCGCAGTTCACTTCTGCACCGTTATCACCATCCCCGGCACCTCTTGCTTTGCAAGATTGCCACAGCTCTTCAGCACGGCTTTAAGCCACCACTCAAATCCAGCCCAGGACAAA
>VXBW01005444.1:2517812-2758207 GCA_013400375.1 Thinocorus orbignyianus | reverse complement strand
GAGAGGCGGGGAGGGGGGTGGGGGGGCTCCGCTCCGCCTCCGCGCTGCTCCGCGTCCGCGCCGCCAGGGAGTCTCCGTTCCACGCTTCGCCGCCGAGGATGCTCTGCTCCGCACCCCTTCGCGCTGCTCCGCCGAGGATGCTCCGCTCCGCGCTGTTCCGCCGGGGATACTCCGCCGCCAGGGCAGGCAGGCGGTCACATCGCCCCGCTCCTACACCCCGCGGAGAGAGAAAGTTGCTTCGGGCGCTGGCGCGGAGCGAAGCGCGGCTCTGCCTGGGGTTGCCGAAGCTCCGCCGCTCCTGCCATGCACCCCTCTGCGCTCGGCCGGCGGCGGGGGAGGAGAGGAGGAGGAAGAGATGCTAATGATGGAGGCGGTGCCAGAGCTCCGGCGGGGAGGGGGCGGCACAGCGCGGTCTGGCCGCGGCGCTGCGCAGCGCCGAGCACCGGCACCTCGCCCCGCAATTGACAGGGGAGGGCTCAGCCTCTGAGCGGGCAGTGTCCCCTCTCAGCTTTGTAGCTGCCTCTGGCCTCAGTTTCCAACACCCGTCTTTCTGAACATCAAGATTTCTTTAAGTACCAGCCCCATTCTCCGAGGTTTTGGTTTGTTTTTTTTTTAAGTGCTGTGGAAAAGACCGAGTAGCTGGTGCGTCTCTGAATGATACCCAGGCTCAGAAGACAAATGTCTGGCTTGTCCCCATAAACAGCATAACGGGATCCTGTGGCCTCTGCAGTGTGCCCTCCCATGAGAGCTGTGAATCTGCCACATGCTCTGACAGGCCAGATGGCAGGGGACACCCTGACATCTCCAGCTCCTGCCAGTTCAGCATAAAAAGGTACTTCATACTTAGCATCTGTGTTCCCCACTTCCTATTAGCACGTTATTACTCTCAACAGCTTTGGAAATTAGCTTTAAAGTTGTTTTAAAATGGGAACCATAAGTGTACTCTCTCTCTTTTTTTTTTTTTTAAAAAAAAAAAAAAAAAGAACTGGAAATAATGAAGAGTTGGATTGGCAGAGATGAAAAATTGCTTCTAGATGCTGCTGGCGCAAAATTACAACGGACACTGATATGACACCTTCTGCACAAATAGATTAATTCAGCAATGAACCATAGCTGCTTCTGGAGATGTTTAATATCAAACAGGACTAAAGCAGAGCAGTGGAGGAGGAGAGAAGAAATCTTCGTCCAAAAGAAACTGGTTAAAGAGAACTGACAGGGAGACTTCGCTTCCTGCAGGCAAGTTTGTGCTACCCTTTGTCCTGGTGAGCTGGGCTGAGATGTCTGCTCCAGCACCAGGGAAATCAGAGGGAAAACCCCTGGATTACAGGGCTCAGAGCCTCACCTAATAGAGCTACTACTGTAGCTCAAGAGCTTTGTTTCTCACTAAAGCAAAGTTCCACTGTTTTAAAAGCTGAGCCAAGACTATCCTGGTTCTACAGGTGCAGGGAGGGGAATTTGAAGAGGCAGGAGCTCCCCTCACCCAGGTGCTGAATGATGGGCCTGGTAGCTCTTGCTCAACATTTGATTTTGCTTCTTGGGAAGAGGCCCACAACTGCCTTGCCACAGAGCACCCATCTCCTAAGGGCTGGTTTCCCCTTCTCTGTGCATTCCTCTCCCCTTTGCAGGATTCACTCCTCCTCTGTGCATCTCCTGTTGCCCCCATCTGTTCCTCTCCATACTGCAGCTGCTCTTGAGGGAGATCTCCTTCCCACCTCCAATAACTGTCACAAGAGCACCAATGAGATGACAATTACTATTTGCTCTGTTCCAGAAACCACTGCTCCCAGCAGAAAGCAGCAGCCACCAAACACCCCTCGACCCTTCCTGGGTTTTCTGGCACAGAAGCATTATCCCATGCAATCAGGCCAGCCTGGCATTGCCTAGCAACATCACAAGTAGTAATTTCCTGCTAAGCAGTTCCAGAATCTCTTCTTATTAGGGGTCATTTCTCTTGGCAGTTGACATGAATGTGGGCAGATCAAAGTGATCCTCAGGAGGAAGGTAGAGGCAGCACAGCCTTGCAGAGGTGGGAGGAATGTGCAGCAGTGGCTCAAAAACCCCTCATTTAGAACAAACCCACAGCCTTCAGTATGAGCAGCTTCTGTGGCGATAGACTCCCCACAGCAGGAACTGCCAGCAGAAGTCCACTGACCTCAGTGAAGACCACAGACTGGATTTAGAATCCTAGAGCAATTAGAATTGAAAGGGATTCTAAAAAATCATCAAGTTCCAACCCCCCTGCCATGGGCAGGGACACCTCTCCCTAGAGCAGGTTGCTCAAAGCCCCATCCAGCCTGGCCTTGAACCCCTCCAGGGATGGAGCATCCACAGCTTCTCTGGGCAACCTGTTCCAGTGCCTCACCATCCTCACAGGAAAGATTTTCTTTCTAGTATCTAATCTAAATCTCCCCTCTTTTAATTTAAAACCATTACTCCTTGTCCTATAGCTACACCCTCTCACAAAGAGTCCCTCTCCAGCTCTCCTGTTAGCTCCCTTCAGATGGTGGGAGGTTGCTATAAGGCCTCCCCAGAGTCTTCTTTTCAGGTTGAACACCCTCAACTCTCAACCTGTCTTCATAGGAGAGGTGCTCCAGCCCTCTGATCATTTTTGTGGCCCTCCACTGGACCCGTTCCAACAGTTCCATGTCCTTCCTGTACTGAGGACTCTAGAGCTGGACACAGTACTCCAGGTGGGCTCTCACAAGAGCAGAGTAGAGGGGTAAAATTACCTCCCACAACCTGCTGGTCGCATTTCTTTTGATGCAGCCCAGGATGCTGTTGGCTTCCTTGGCTGGCAGTGCACACTGCCAGCTCATGTTGATATTCTCATCCACCATTACTCCCAAGTCCTTCTCCTCAGGGCTGCTCTCCAGCCATTCTCTGCCCAGCCCATATTTGTGCTTGGGATTACCATGTCCCACGTGCAGGACCCTGCCCTTGACTTGGCTGCATTTCATGAGATTTGCACAAGCCCACTTCTCAAGCCTGCCCAGGTCCTTCTGTATGGTATCTCTTCCCTTCAGTGCATTGACCACACCACTCAGCTTGGCGTCATCGACAAACTTGCTAAGGGTGCATTCTATCCCACTGTCCACGTCTACCACAAAGATGTTAAACAACACTGGTCCTAGTGTTATAGTGTTATGACTGACAAATACTCCAGATTTTTGGAGCAGTTTCTAGGGGTTCAGGCCTCTTTTACAACTGCTTGGCACGAAGAGACTCCTGTCCCTCTATGTGGCACAGTTTGTGCGTTAGCCTGGTTCCCATGCTGGGTAGCCTGCAGCTCCAGGGCTTGAGCCTATGCTGTATCCATGGTGGCCTCTCTCCTGCCCTGGCTGCACCATCCCATAGCAGCAAGGCTACCCCAGGCTACCAGCAAGGCTTCCTCATGTTTCTGAAAGATACTGCATACTCTACCCCAGTGTTCAATCCCATTTTGCAGATGAGGGCAATGAAGGATAAAGGTTCATTGGGGGCAGCCTGGGAGCTGTTGAACCAAAGATAAAGGCTGAGCCCCTTCAGCTGGAAGAGTTTTGTTCTTAACTTCAAGAGGTCAAGACTTGAGAGCACATCCTACCATTTTATCTTCACCTCCCAGGTCATCCTTTCTCACAGCAGCATATCATGGATGAAATCTTCACAGTTTCCATCAGACCTAGTGTCCTAAGCAGATTGACAGCAGGGCAAATGGAAGATGCTGCTCCATGTCAAATATAGTTTAATCCTTTTTCAAGCCTTTAATTCTTTTCTGTGGCACTAAATGTAAGAGCATACCCATTTCTACCAAGTCTAGAATATAATACAACCTGCCTTTGTAAAAAGAAGACTTTTTTCACAGTTGTTTCTCATGTAAACATATTACACACAGACACGGGCTGCAATCATTGAGTTTTGGGTGTTTGCAGAACATTTCGCAGCAGCAGACTTAACCCAAGCTGCCAGCTCCATCCTCCCATGGAGGAACACTGTGCAGAAGCTCAGCTTCCCACCAGCTCACATCATGTTAATAGTTTTATTGCAGGAAAAGTCTTCCTCCAACAAAATGCTGCTTGATCATCAAGACCCAAAGACTATATATTCAACTTTAAGCATATGAGTAACCATTCTGACATCACTCTAGACAAATGAACATAATAAAAGTATATTTCTTCCTGGGAAGGTGGAAGTTGTGCACACTGTGATGAGGCAGATCTTATGGATGCCACCAGTTCCTCACAGCTACAGAGAGCAGAGTCAGGCTATACAGAGAACCTAGTTAGAAAAAAACTGAACTATAAATATTTTTCCTCTCTCTTTTTCAGTCAATTAAAAAAAAAAAAACAAAACCACCACCACCTAAATGGCACAGCTTTAACTCCACACTTTCATGGTAATAACAATATGGGCATAGATAGAGTTTTCTTGCCAGTCATTACCCAGGTGAGTCGCTGAATAGAATTTATTTAAGGAAGGAATGGCATGATGATTTTAATTCTGTTAGGTGTAGCTTCCAAAATGCATTCTTTATGCTTAATTTGTTGAAATGAATGACTCAGTTAAAACAGCATTTAAATACATTTTAACCAAAATATTTGCTTTGCACAACCACAAAATACATAACTGCAGTCATCCATAAATAAGAACAAGCAAGTTGACAGACACAGCAGATAGCTGTTTATTGTGATACCTACGGGTTTTTTAAGCACAAAACTCTTATGCAAAACAAGAAATGCTGGTGAAGCTGATTTGCAAGTTTGCATTTTCCTGATCTGCCTGATATCATTGGTCTTTGGAAATGATTTGTAAACAAGTACGCTGTATCTGTTTTCTTTCCACGTGCATTCTAGCCAAAACGCATTTAGTTAAGATATTTTCACCTTTGTGCACAAAGATGGTGAGTATGAATTTAAAGTGTCATTATCTTCTAACTATATATGCTATGTGCAAGATTTTTTTCCTCTCGGTGTCTTTAGTATAATTAGCATGTGTGACAACATTCAGACGATTTAATTTCCCAATTACACAGCTATACTGAAAATATCCTTTGCATTAAATATGCAGCAGTGCTTATCAGTAGATACTCCACAACTTCTTCTGCCCTGTTATGTCACTGCAGATGCTCATGTTTTTGGCAAGTGGAGAAATGATAATTTTCTGCCTTATCAACCAGGGAGATGGCAATCACGGCATCACAAAGGAGCGGGGGCCTGGGCTGACGCAGTGCCCCCTCTCCAGCATCAGCTGCTCCAACAGCACACACAGCGTTCCCAAGGGACAGCCACGTAGCACGGGCTTCTTGCTGAGTCCAAGTGGTGAATCAGTTTATGCTGTGAAGTGTGAGAATGGGGACATTTGTGGTATTATCCTGCTGTTCTCTGAGAAGCTTTGCTAGCCATTGGAAAATCAGTAACTGGAATCTAATTTGCTTGCAACTGATGTCACCCAGAAGCTACTCATTTGCTTGCCTACTTTTAGGACTGATGGGCGACCAGTGACAACCAAATAAAATAAATTATTTTTCCAAGACCAGTAGTAGACATACAGTTGCATATATGTTAAGTACTACTCATAGAAAATTTGGAAATTTTTCTTTTCCACGGGTGAAAACAAAGCAGAAACGGGCATTTACAGATGGCCTGAGAGTATACAGCTTCTCTTTTTTCCTTCCTTGTTCTTCCACTGAAAAAAACAATTTACTGACATTTCTTCAATAGCTTACATGAAAAAAAAGGAAGCCAAAGTTAGGAGCAAGGAAACCAGTGTTTTCCTGCAGGCCAGGACTCCGGAGCAGAGGGATGCTGCAGAGATGCTTTCAGTGCTTTTGGCCACAGGACTTTTGTTCTCTGCATAGTCACACACTGGCACAAAGGATCTCCAGTATCTCATGGATGTCTGCCTCCCAGCTCCAGCTCAACATGCCAAGACAACATTAATCATCTCCCCCAGGAGCTCATCCCTCTTGAGCCCACTAACAACTCAGCTTAGCCCTCCCTAACCTACCCTAAGGTCTAAATCTTGCAGATTTCTCCCACATAACACCTGAAAAATGCAGCCTTCCCAGCTTCCCACACAGGTGCAGCTCTCCCCAGCTCGCTTCTCTGCTGTAAAGCCCTTTAATCTCCCCTGCCAATCATGCTCCTATAGGTACCTGTATCAAATGCTGTTTCAGAGGTCTTTTTCCAAGCCTATCGCTTTGACCATCTCTCTATGTTCTTCTCTGAGAGGCTTTCTGATGCATTCTCTGTATCAGATCAAACACAAACTGCTCGTCTATATTTCAAACACTTTCACAGGCAACTCTGCTTTGTCTTTTATTACTCATTTAGAACCAAGAATTCAGTTCCCTCCTCCAGCTGGCCATGAAACCAACCTCTCTCTTCCTTTGCTAGACTTTCAGTTATGCTCACACTTTCTTCCATGCTGCCCCTCCTGCATCATGAGGTTCCCCCCCCTCCCCTTCTAAACAAATCCAAGTCAGCCTTTGCCCATAAATATACCCTATCAGATCAGGACATCCCCCCCAACCAATGTATTTTTTCCAAAGCTACTCCACTCCAAGAAGTTAAGCAATGTTATTTTGTAGTTTCCTTCATCTCTCTTGCTTGCAGCCTTGCCTTGTTTTGTGTCTTCTCCTGGAGTTCCCTGGCACTATAATAACGTCATTGACAGCTACAACACCTCATTACTCAGCTCACTGCCACCAAGCAGAAGCAAGCGCACACCACATTGCACAACGCCGGCTGCTTCTGCCTCCCCACTGCATCGAACATTTCCCACAGAATAGTGTTTAAGGCATTAACACCCATAAATTATAAAACAGCACAAGTTTTCTAGGCTTAGCTTTGCCACAAGCTTCCCCAACACAGCAAAGTGTCAATGAAGATCTTGTAACAAGAAGCCAGGAAGGAGGACAGGCCAGACTGCAGTGTGAAAGCAAACCAAAGTGTAATCGTATCTTCACTAGCAGCATTCCCAATGCTTTTTAATACCGATGTCCTTTCATGCACTATCTTATTTAAGCAATGAAGAGAAGTCTAGAGGTTAATTAACGATAAGTAGAACATAGTCAGTTTACTCGAAAAAAACCACCAACCCAAACCCAACAACAAAGAAAACCCCAACTTTAAAAGCTGTAAACTAGCATTTGATGGAATTTTTCAGCGGGAATAAAAAAAAAATACTAATTTTAACACTATGTAAATAGAACAGACCGTCCTTTGGCTTTGAAAAATCATGACACTTTTAACCTGCTTTTATAATGCTTTAATAAGTGTTTGTGCTTTCTGTCAGTCAGGAAGACAGCAAATTATGTGGCATACATCAAAAGCCAGCAATCCGTTATATTCACACATACACCATACCCTACAGAGGCAGACAGGCACTTTAGTAATGGCAGAACATCTCATCAATTAAATCTATCTATATATCTTCGTTCAACATATGACATGTTGATTGACAACCTTTCTAGAGACCTGGCTCAGGCATCTAGGATATTTTGTTTTCAGGACCAGGAAGGCTTCTAAAGCCATGCTTTCCGCCAAGGAGTCATGGGCAAGTGATTCCCAGACCTCAGCCACATGTGAGGCTGCAGACCCCCCCACCTGCAAACAGCATGTGCTGCCTCAGGGACCCCTTCCCCAATCTTAGATCCTTGCTCTGCTCTCTATGCTGTTCCTCTTCCTGGTTGTCTTCCTCTGCCCAACGCAAATTCCTGCCAGTCCCTTTCTCCCCACCCCCCTGAAATCCCTAATAAATGTGGTTTGACTGCAGTGCTATTTCCTGGTCCCCACAGAGCCTGCTCTTCTCCTCCCTGCCTGGCTGCTTCTCTAGGAGGGTAGCAGATATTTAGCGGGCTGAGAGCTCTGGGTTTGAACTCTGGATAAAGCCTGGTGTCCTTCACCTTCTATTTCCAGGAACCTTACTTGCAGAGAGATGGGGATTTTTTGGTGTCTTACAAATAGTGCAACAAAAAGCATTCAGGTGTTTCATGGGAAAGGACTTTTAAGACTGACCATACCCATCTTTAAAGGGGAAAATATTACCATAAAGGAAAAAGCAGGGAATAAACCTTTCATGAAGATGGGACAAGCAGAAAAGAGATTAAAAACAACAGATAGAAGGCGGATGTTATGGAAAGCTGCAAGAATAGTGAAGTATTTGGTCTCACTGCATGGGAGGGCTGTGGGATCCCCACCAACAGACCAAGAAGCTTTCAGGATCAGCTCAGGCGCAGCTGGTCACCTTGGTGCAGGAGAATGGTCTCCAAGGGTCTTCCTAATCTCATTTTATATTTTATTTCTGCTGGTCCTTATCTGACCTTGATCTTCTTGCCTTTAAGAACTTCATAAAGAAAGGACCGTTAGCCTATGGACATTGTTGCATTCATATAGATGCAGTCCCAGCTGCTTACCATTTATAATGGGATTTAGGAGCCTGAATATTCAAATTCAACCTTTTCTTCATTAAGCAAAGGACCTTTAAGACGTGTTTGAGCCACATGTGGATTCAGAGCTGTTGCACATCCAGTTTTCCCTAGCCCAGTTGGTTATAAAGCCTAGCTGGCAACCATGGACCTGGTTTTGAAATGTCAGCAAAACCCAAGGATATCTTGGAGCCAGTGTTGCAAGTGCAGTGCTTTTTTCTTACTCTAAACAATTCATCTTGGAGATGCTCTGCCCACAAAGCCAGTGTGGCTCTTAGCAGAGCTAAGCACAACTAAGGGCAGTCACCAGTGCTGCTCAGCTTCCCAGTTAATGCCATAACAGCAAAACCCCGCATCTCTCAAGCAAAGCTATTCCAGCGTGTCAAATCCAGACAAATCAATATTTGCAAGGCTTCTTCCTCCACAGCCTCCTCTAGACCTTCTCAGCAAAACTACAACCAAAGGAAAGTTTAACCCGCTTGATTACTCCTCCCTGCTTGAAGCCTGCGGGGAGAGCGTCAGTCAAAGAAGGCAAATGCTTACTGTGAAACTTCTTGGTGGCAAAACTCACTTTTTTTTTTTTGTGGTTTTGGGCTATTCTTGCCTGTGGAAAAGTTTTGACCAAGGTCAAATTAAGTGGCTTCTGTTGGAAGAGGAGGGCTTTGCTGCTGGAAAGAAAAGGCACTGACCCAGGAAGAACATCTTTCTCTTACCCTGCTCTCCCCTGGACTGATGAGGGGTGAAGGACAAAAGCCCCATTCAGATGGAAGGATTCTGCCTCTGCATATCAGAGGAATATGAAATAAATAAACAGCAGTATCATTTGTGGAGCAACTTTGGGAACTTTATTTCTCAGGATTCAACTTTAATGACTCCTTTCTACTTGCTGGAACTTAAGCAGTTAGGTATGTCACGCTGCACTAGAAGCTGAAGTTTCAGCAGACAAAACAGCATCAGACCTGAAAGGGGGTGGAAAAAAAAAAAAAAGAAAAAGAAAAAAAGAAAAAATCCCTGAACAGTTTTCCTTTACCAAGAACAAACATATGCAGTAGCACAGTGCTTTGGAAATAAATTGCTCATGAACCTTCTGGCTTGAAGCTACCAGTAAATCTTCCTGTTTGCAATGATGCCCAGGTATATATGGCAAAAAATTTCACTGCTCTATTAAAGGTCTTACTGAAAAGCCTCCCTGCTTTACAGAAAAGCTCTTATTTACCCCTTGTGTCCTCAGAATAACAGATTACCACAGCTCCTGGCAATCACAGCACAGCTCAGCTCTATGTCCATACTGCAGACTAAAGTGCATTACATAGATTGCAAGCTGTTACACAAACCAAACTTTTATTGTGGTGGTTATAGTAGCAAGATGTCCAAAGGGATGCTTTATACACAGCCTCTCCCTGTGCTTAATCAAAGCACAATCAAATGCCCCTTTTTTTTAAGCTTCACTAGAGAAATATTTTATTGTTTTTAAATCATCCAATACTTTACCACTAATTCCTTGTGTTATTAAAGCTTGAACAAGGAGACTAGGGTCTAGCTCTTGCAAATCCTCAGTCAATTGAGTTGGGGTTTCTAAAGCCTCAAGTGGTGAGTGATTCAGACCTGAACCATCAGAAGACAGCTGTCAGTGGACAGGAGGCTCAATACTGTCCAGCTCTGCTCATTATTGCCTCTATTTTGTCCTGAGAATAGGCACCTATATTGCTTGGGAATAGGACAAAGAAGGTGGGCAAGCAGGTGATGCTTCAGCCTGGAGATGCCATGTGAGACTGGGCACACCCAGCAGCCCCCGGTCACCCAGATCTGACTGCAGCATCATGTTTCTTAGGAGTTTCCCGAGAAAGATAGAGGGTAGAACACAAGATGCTTGGTCAATGTGGTGGTGTGCCTGCAGAAAGAAATTAGGCTGCTATAACAAAGGTCTGGGGTCCCAGATGCACCTACCTCCAAGAAATGCTCTGGTCCTGATCAACACCACTGGTTGATCATGCTCTCCCCAGCTGCACCCAGTGTGTGACAGTTATCAGGAGCATGCCCAGACACAGGTGTTGGGGCTCTGCAGCACGTGTGCTGCATCACAGCATCTTAAATACCCACCTCCTGCCTCAGAGTGACACATAACAGTCCGTNGGCCCACCCCCCCCCCCCCCCCCCACGAGCCATCCCCTAGGTTGTCTCAGTTCACACAAGTCCCCTCCCAGGGGACAGAAGCAACTTTCCCCTGCCCAGCATGAGCTGGCTCTCTCTTGACAGTAAAGTCATACTAATTGCTGTCTGGTACAATTAGGCTTATTCCTACTTGTAATTTAATTTGTGCGAGAATGCTAGTTCAGCACAGGAGTTTGCATGCATTTGTGGCTCCTTCAATTAACAGCACTTTGTAGTCACTCAGACAACGGCTGTGCCAGGGCTCTGTCTCATCCCTCCTCGAAGGATGCTCAGAGGGCAGCAGGCACAGGGCTAGTGGGACCTGGACAAGGATGTGCCCAGTCTCATCCCTGAGGGAGAGCCACTCAGGGCAGGACATTGGGGATGAGCCAACCCCACCATGACCCTGCACAACAGGGGAGGTCACCAGCCAGGAGCCCTCTTGGCTCTCTGGCATCAAGGGCAGCTGGAGTTAAGGCACAGGTAGAGATGGGTGGCAGGTAAAGGATGCCATGCTTAACTTAGGCAAAGGAAGAGGGAAAAGACCCAAGAAGTAGAAATCAGGATAAGATAAATGCAAAACAGTATTTCTTAGCACTTGTGATGTTGCAGCTTTTTATACTCCTTGTGGGATCCAGAACATCTTAGGTACTGTGGGAGGAGGGTAAGGGTTCTTGACTAAATAAGCAGATCTCCTGACATCTATATTTCATACTCTTCGCTCTTCACACAGATACTGCATGTGAGAAAGCTATTGTGCTCCTCTGAAAAGTTTTTCCTATTCGAAAAAATAAATGTAATATTTCCTTAGCCTTAAAAGAAAAATAATAAAAACACCAAACCAAAACCCAACAAAACCCCCACAATCCAAACAACCCCTATTTGGAAAATAAGAGGCCTGCAGACACCCAATTTGAAATTTATCACACTATCACACCTCCTGCTCCAGACACATGCCTAAGGACAAATACTTCAGAACATATAAGATTATTTTAAAACTTAGCCATGTCCTGCCTATCTGTTTTTCTGTGATATTTTCTTCGAGAGAATAGCAACACTGGGGTGGCTGCAAAGACTTTAAAAGGTAGAAAAGACCCCTTTGGTGCCAAGAGAGGCAAGCAGTTCCTTAGAGGAAGAAATGCATAGCATTGTATCAAGAAGGAATTTGACAGATAAAGTGTTTTATTTGTAGAAACCAGAAAAAAAAATAATCCCCATTTCTCTGGTTACTGTCTGCAATAACCAGAGAAATTAAGATAACTCCTTGCACGTCTCCCCCTTTTTAGAAAATCTTGCCAAAACAAAACACTTTTCCTTCATTCTGATGCCTAAAAGGACAGTCACATAGATTTAACAGTTAAAACAGAACCATTTATTTCAAAAAGTTGCAGTAAAAGATATGTAGTTTTAGTACCAATTGCCTGTGGGCAGTGGAAAGAGAGTTGCTGAATGTGCCATTAACAGAGAGACCAAAAAGACATTAAGGAGGAGAGCTGGAAGAAGGCATTCACCTTCCGAGTGGCCCATAAACTCAAATGACTGACTGCAGCCAACCGAAAAGCAAGAATATTTCCTTTGTGTATGAAAAGAACAAGCAGAAGACTTGCTGGAGCCCTGAGGATGTTTTAGAGGAGCTTCAAACATGAAGTGCTGTTTTATACAGGGACTGATGCAGTTGTCACACACCACAGCCCAGAGTCCCAGGACCAGAACACCAGCAGGAGCATTGGACTCTTTAGACAGTGCTGTATTGGTAAATTGAGATCTCTAGCACCAAAACCCCCAGTTTGCCCACCTATTAGCCACTGACAGTCATTTCCCCTTCTCCTCTTACATCACTCATGGCAAGTGTGGGGCATCCAGGTGCACTGGTTTGCAGGTTACTGGTCCCCAATCTTAGCCTGTATGAAAGGCACATTATGGTTGTATCAGGGTTTGTCAGACACTCAGCAGTTTCTGGGACTCCAGCCTCTCCCCAGAGCTCTCTCAAATCCAGGTCACCACCACTGGATGCTTGGGCCCCAATGAATCCATGTGGGTGGAAAGGAAGAACAGAGGCAGGATTTGGAGGCAGCAGTGTCCCAGAGAAACAAACGAAAGCATAGGAAGATGCTGCTGGAGCAGCAGCAGGGGGAGGCTGAGCACACAAAGGCTTTTGCTCATGGCCATACCCAAGGCTAGGCTTTTACATGGGGGAGAGAGAGCCAGAGGAAAACCAGAGCCTCCTCCCAGGCAGTGACCAGGTGGAACAGGAGACACACCAGTGTCTTGTGCAAGCCACAGAGGGGAGAGACTGTCCAAAGTAGCTTGCCACAGAGCCTGTTGCAAGCCCGGCAGTGTTTAAACTCAGCAAGTGATGCATCAAATCAGCTGCCTGTGCTTTATGAAAGTCAGGAGCCAAACAGCAGCTCCCTGCTTGCAGATTTACAACACCACAGATTTACAGCACTTTCCACTGTCTCACCCAGGAAGCCACTTTGGGATGTATCAGGTCACTGTGCCCCATCAGCATCCTCATCTTCACCATGGGGGAAGCTGCTCAGCCAGGGGCACAGAGCATCCTGCATCCCAGGGGACCTCAGCCCTCCCAATATCCTGCTTTGCACAAACAGCCATAGCATTCCTTCACCCGTTATTGTTGTTTTCTCTGTTTTCATCTCACTACCAAACAAGCTTTTCCTCACAGCTCCCATCATCTTTACACCTGCAATCAAAGGGAGAGAAAAATTTTGCTATTTTGTAAGAGCTGGAAATTCTTTCAAAAGCAGCAGAGGAAAAAAACCCACATCTGTTTTTATTAACACCAGTAACCAAGAGAAGGAAAACAGATCCAGTTCTTTATAGAAGATTTATGTACATAAATTGCATACAAACACAGCAAAAGCTTTGCTCAGCCCTTGTTTGGCTCCACACAGGGAATAGCCCAAAGAAGCTTCCCATTTGCTCCAGTGCTTCCAGCCTGGCTCTCCCAGAGCCCACGGCACTCAGCCCAGCCCCCGGCATCCCAGCAGCCTTCCAGAGCTTTCCCACCCCAAGGCACTGTAAGAAACAGCAATTACTCCAGGCTGGTAAATGGGACATGGCACCAGCTGCTCCAAAGTGGCTTCAGTGAAAAAACATGACACAGCCCAGAGTGATCCCATGGCAGTAGAAGAAAAGCTGCCCTGATAGAATTCTTCTGGTTTATCAGAACAGAAGAAGGAGGCAGCAGTGAGACCTGTGGGTTTCTACAATTTCTTTGCACCCATACCACAGGGCACACTCCCTTGCATCGCCCAGCCCAGAGTACATTTATGTCTTAGTTACAGTCAAAATCCATCCTGTTTGAAGGACTAGGGGGTGAAGGGGGTCCACTACTCTGGAGCACTCAAGGGAGAGTGCTGTGGTCAGGTCTCCCACCACTACAGCAGCCAGCAACCAAAGCCCAGGAAGAACTAAGTGGCAACAGATACAAGAAACACATCACTGAAACCCAATGTGTTTACAGAAAAAACTCCAACCTGAAACGCTAAGAACCCAGTTGTTAGATGTGTTCTCTTGTCTGAAAGAGTTAGATGCCTAAGGAACTTCTTTTGTGAAAAGGTATATATTTATTTTAAAACAATCATTGTTTTCTTTAAAGGAAGACTCCATACTTCCAGAAAAACAAGAACTCCACCCTGAAAAAGCAGAACTTCTCCACTTTCTGGTCCCTTACTAACTGCACTCCAGATCACTTTTCCCCTTTCCTACCTCATTCTCACCCCTTCCCTCACACTTAAAACACCTACAGAAATTACACAATACACATGTTTAGTTTTACCTGTGCCATTTCCCTTTTGATACATTCTCCCACACCTCCACACCATGCTTGCTCCATGCCTCCCACTCTCCTGCTGCGCAAGATCAAGACAGAGATGACACAAGAGCATCAGGCACCCAGGCTGCTGAGCTATTTATGTGAACTCTCAGGGGCTTCACCCACCGTGTTGTCCCCCGCCCCCGCTGGTAGCAGCTGAGCCCCATCGCTCTCCCTGAGCTGTCTCCCAGCCCAAGATCCTTCTTCATAATAAGCAATCAGACACACCAGACCTTACAAACCTGCAAACCCACAGATGTGGCTTAAGAAAAACTCTTACTGCAGGGCACAGGCTCCCACCTGTAGGGTGTTAGGGGACTGATGTTGTACTTAAAATTGCTGAAGATTTTGTAGAGATGTAAACAGGCATTATCTCCTTCCTTTTGCTTTTTAACATGCTTTGAACTGTTCATTAAAAAAAAAAAAAAAAAAGTTTAAAAGGTATGGCTTTATTGTTTAAACTAAGAGGAAGGGTCCTGCTGGCCTTGTGTTTAGAAGCTGCCCTTGCACATGTGGGGCTAAAACCTGATCCCTTCTGGGACACATCCTCCCTCACTACAGATCGGGACTTGGCAGTGGATGGGAGGGTCAGGGATGGTTGCTATGATTTACGGATGGAGAAATTCAGCCACAGCTCTGCACTGGGTAACCTGCTGAGACTGGTGCTAGAGAGCAAAATCCCAGCACACTGGTAGGCTCCCACAGGGAAGGTCCCACTGGAGTGGGGGCCGATGTTGACTGGGAGTTCCAGCACACTCCAGGCAGCAGCAGCTTCACAGCAGCAGGCAGGGAAAGAGCAAGAAAATTCTGAGATGTTGGGCACATTCATATTTCAATATACTATCTTTTCCCGAAGAGGGTTGAGTCAAGCTTTATAGCTCTGTTTTAACAGTTTGTCTTTCCAAACATTTTCATACCTGGAGAGGAAAGAAACACCCCCAAAGTAGCAGAAAGCTGGAAAGGTCAGCAGCTGCAATCCATCAGGTGAAGAATAGCCAGTGGCAGAGGCAGCTGCAAAAAGAAGTCAGATATCCCAAAGGCAAAGACCATTTCACCACCACATCATGCCAGCACCACTGGAAGATATGAATTGCCTCCAGGGTCAGCTGAGCCCTGGTTTTGCAGCCCATGCAGGGCTGGGCCCAGGTCCTTGCCAGAGAAAAAGCCCCCAGTGAGAATCCTGAGCTGGAGTGAACCTGCTGGGTTGGATCCTGGCACTGACAGGTTTAGTTAAATCCTGTGTTTTGAACTGAAATGTGTAAGACGAGCTGAAGAAAATGAATCATGGGAGTAAATGATAAGGTGAGAAATCTGCTCAGTAAAACCAGCTGCCTTGGGGCCTCCTGCACATGAAAGGATTTGAAACGATACTGTGGCGATGGAGAAGCAGTGGAGTTCCAGCAGAAATCCCAGAGAAACTTTGTTTAAACTTGGAGCGCTTGAAAAAGCAATAGGAAAATTGGTACAGAAAGCTTTGTGCCTTGGGCCTGCTGCTGCCTGTGTGCATCCCTGTCCCCTCCTGCGGTCCTGTGGCTCCCATGGGGTTGCATGTATGTAAGTGTGCACACAGCCTGTGCCACAGGCAGGCTGCTGTCATCACCTCAAAACTGCTGAAAGTCACAAGAGAGGTCCTGGCTCCCACCTGCACTACAGCTGCATGGGCTGTGCCCACCACTTTTGTGATGGAGTAGGTTAAACACACCCATGGCGATTGCTCTTGATGGGATTGTGCCGGTTTTGCTGAAGTTCTGCTCAAAAAGATATCAACCTCTGTTCTTTCCACCTCTGTCCTTTCCACCTCTGTCCTCAGCATCCCCAGGCTGGTGACGGAGCTGCCATCCAGCCACTGGCACTGGTGAGACTGCAGGAAGCTGCTGGTCTGGTGGCCACTGGAAGGAGCTACCTTGGCTGGGCTGTCCCAGCTCTTCTGCCCACTGAACATGGGCTCTGCACATCTTTCCAACGTGCAGAGGCAGTGATGCTAACACAAAGTTCGGTGTTTCCCATGGGATGCACACTGCAAGTGCTTGTCACAGGGTTTGTGGTCAGGGATAACACAGTAATTTGAGCAAGAGGCGTCCAGGACTCTTGGAAATGTCAGCCTTGTACAGCTCCAGCGTGATGGGGCAGCATTTCCCTGTCTGCTGAGCAGACAGGGAGTTAAATGTCAATACTTTTGAGTCTTCTTTGGGAAGCATTCAAGGCTTTCACAGCACAGATACCCATCCCACCTCCCTTTCCCCAGGATCCCCACCTGCCCATCCCAAGAGCCAGACACTGCAATCAGTCCCCATGCTTGGGGAAGAAGCGGTTGGAGGGGACCTGAAGGTTTTCAGAGTGCTGGAGGAGCCCAGTCAGTAAATCCAGGCTTCTTGACTCCATAAGCAGCCCAAATCCAGCCAGAGCACATTGAATGACCAGTGAGGGTCTGTCCTGCAAGGGCTGTGCCTTAGATGTTGCAGAGAAAACTCCTTCCATAGGACAGTTTAAGGAATGCTCATGGGCACCATGCAGTGAAGGGTGGCAGGCACATCACGTCGGTACTCAGCCTCTTACTTTCCAGGCAGCATCCCACAGATACCCCACTGAAAACACCCCCAGCATGCCCAGTCTGTCCATCACTGTGGGCCTGGCCTTGCTGCTGGAGGTTCATCAGCATGGGAGCAACCCTACGCTGCACACAGGATGCCTGGGAGGTCTCACTGCAGAGGGCACCAGGGAATGTCCCAGCCCCTGGTTAATGGCAGCACTGCAGCCCCCACAGGGCTATGCAGAACAGGCTCAGGCATGGGCCAAATCCTAGGCTAAGAGGTCTGAAAATCACATCTTCCACTGGCTCATCCTCCTGCAGGCTGGAGAGCTGGTGTGTGAACACAAGGAAAGGCGCTTGATCCCATTATAATGCTAATCTCCTCCAGAGAGTGACATGGCGCGCTAGAATCCCAGTAGGGGCTGAGTAGCATCCTGTTAATGAAATTATAACCATGGCTCACATGGTGCATTTCTGCTGAACACATCTGAAATCCCTTTCCCTCAGAGGCTACATAACCAATGCCTGGGAGTTATCTCGCTGCTGTTATAAAAGCAACATGATTAGAGTGCCGAAGCTTATTTAAATCCCGTTGAATGCTATTGTAAAGCAGCAAGAGACAAGGTGGTATATAATGTGTCGTTGAGCCATACTCGGAGTGGGCATATCACTCTGATACCCACGAGTTCAAGGGCTAAATTCAAAGACTTTAACATAAATTGCAAATCCTGTGTGAAAAGGTTCTATTTCATAAGTCTTCCAGGTACTTAAGGTACAAGTCTCACTTAATTGTGTGACCACTTGAGGACTCTTAGCTGGCCACAGAGTGCAGTATCTTCTTGGATCTTCCATTATCCTGAGCATCCTCTGGATACCACGGCACCTCTGCTCCCAGCACAAGCTGTGGGAAATGACTGTGATGAGTCTGAGCCCCAGTAGTAAGGCCAAAGTGGAGTTTAGTTGTACAAGTCACTTGTATTGGAGGAGTCTTTTAATGCCTTTGCTCTGTGGGCTTTGTAAAGATTGGGGGGGGATGTTTTTCAAACGCAATGTTTTGTAGCTCCTAAAGAAGTGTCCCAGCCTCTGTCAAAAGGCAACACTGCTCCTAGGCACAGCCAGGGCATCACTCTGGGAGAGACAAAGTGGCTCCCGCACTGCAGGAGAGCTCCACCAGCGCAGGTCGTGACAAGCAAACCAGATGCTGAGCTAAGGTTTTGTTGTGACCTTTACAAGCTGCAGCAATACCCCAGAGCTCCAGCAATCGCCCCTTCGCAGAGCCTGAGCAAACAAATTGCCAACTCAGGGGGGAGAAATGAGTTGGTCAGTACCCGAGCACGACAGCAGACTGCAGCACTCCACTGCTCTCCTGAGCCTGGTGGCGCAGACGGACTCCTAATGTTTGCATTTTATAATTGTCCCTGCAAGCTGGAGGAGGGTTGAATTGTACATCCTTCTCCCCTCATTTTCCCAGTGCACCTGAAGGCAAGCCACAGAGACACAGCCAGGCTGGCTGGGTGGTTTTCCCTGGTGCTGAGCAAAGGGATCCCGGTTACTCTGTGGACAGTCCCAGAGCATTTTGACCCATCTGGAGCCAGCTCCATTGCTGCCTCTGGGCTGGGATCAGAATGGATTTCATGCCTTGCTTCCTTTTCCTCTCACCAGACACAATCAGGATGTCCCCATCGTGTGAGCTTCAGTGTCTCATGGGAGCTTTGTCCTGGAGTCATTGCCCCTGGTCCAGCCAGCTCATGATTTCCTTCTGCATAATTTAACGTTCCATGCCATAGAATTATAATGTGAATGTGGGGAGAGGAAGAGAAAGGAGAAAAGACTACATGTGTAGGGAAAGGCAAGCAGCAAAGAAGCCTAGGACATTGCCTGCAGACCATAAGTGTTCAGAAGGAAGGTTATCTGCCTTAAGGAGACATAAACCTTAGCCTGGCCACATTCTTGCCCTGTCAAATGTTTCAAAGGATGTAAAAAAGCTTGTTTGGTGTTGAAAAATTCAACAAGAGCAGTAAGTAGGCAGAATTTTACAACAAACTTGGCTTTAGGGAGCCGCCTACAGAGAGCATCACCAAAGCAAAGAGGCATGGGTGTCTGCCCTCTCAGCTTCCCACCCACAAAACAGGGCTGATAGATTCTCACCAAGGGAGGTTTGACGGATCTCCTCAGCAGGAACTGAGGGAAGGTCAGTAGCCTCCCAGATTAACTCCACAGCTGGGTTCTTCAAATAACACTGCTGTACCTCTGGCCTGTGCTTTCTGGACAGCTTCCACAGCTTCTCCCAGGAGACAAAGTATCTGCTTCTGCACCATAAATTACTTCAAAATCAGTGCTAGAGTCCTGATCTGACAGGGTTAATGACCTTGAAGTCAGGTGAAGGTGAACACCAAAGGAGTGATGTGATTCTTGTTGTCTAATGGTCAAAGCGAGTAACAGTAACCAGACCAAGTTGGAGACTTTTCTTTCAGACACCAAAACACTCTAGTCTCCCTGGCTGACCATGACTCACACCGGCCCACCAACACAGGATGGCTGCCTTCTTTGAAGCAAGATTACTCTCTTTGTTCTTGCTTGTATTCTGGAAAGAAATACAAATTTCTGGATGAGAACTGCCTTTCTCCACCAAGACCTCTCACACAGCCATATTACTCTTCTTCAGCACTCCTGCTTGCTAAGACCTCACCAACCCTCGTGCATCAGCCCTACAGCTATTTCTTTTCTGTAGATGTCATTTATATTGTAACAATAATGAATTTTTAATTCTTTCACTCACTGAAAATCTAATCTTCCTCCAAGATCCCATTTGTCTCACAGTCTGCACCCTGTGAATCAGCTTCTGACTCTCCCATGGTGGTGGGTGGGACCATCCACATTGTGCTTGGTGCAAGTGAGACTGTTTGCTCATCCATTTATTATTTTATATTTGCAACCCATTAAAATACTTAATTTTGTAATATTTTCTTCTTGGTGATGAAATAGGGCATCATTAAGACCAGTACTCAGTCTGGTTACGTGATGGGGAAAGACTCCCCCAGACTGAGGTATCAGCCTAGGTTTCAGTGGCAGAGCTGGAATCTGGGTTCCTCCCAGCTTTAGAACCCAACTAGTCCTCAAAATCTCCATCACTCTTCATCTTGGTCACCTACATCACCCCACTCAGAGCTGCTGGGGCCAGACATGTACCTCCTGTGACTAGAAACAGAGTGAAGTATTTTAGGAGGGGGGTTAAGACTCCCCAAATGAACTCATCGTTTCAGCTGATACGCTAACAGCACAGGCTGTCACAGCTTTATTTTTAAATGGCCTTTCCCTTTATCAACGGAAAAATTTCTTCCCATTGACCTGAACAGCACTAGCAAAGTCAAGTGGAATATATATATTCTTTCCTACTCACTGAACATAGTCATTGTTAATCTGAGCATGTTAAAACCAAAAGGGACAAGACATGGAAGGTGGTTAACACTAACACGATGGGAGCAAAGGGGAAGGGGTGAAGACCAATCTTGTTGAAGGCAGAGTTAGGTGTTTAAAACGGAAGTGAAGAGACTATCCATCTTGGACTGGTGGTACCTACCTCTGTCCCAGGGGACATGGCAGCAGCACTGACTTTTGGCTAAGAAGGGACAAAGAACCAACTGTCTTGTGGAGTCAACAGCAGCACAAGAGAGATGGGCACATGTTCACATGTATAAAACTGTGGAAGATCCAGAGTAAGAAACCAGCAAAAGCTGCTTGCACAGCATTTGCAGAGCTCACTGCTGTCAGGTCACTTTGTAGCCACTTTGAAAACTGTGAGTCAAGGCAACAGATACTCAGAGACCTCAGAGACCCTCTTTTTTTTTTTTTTTTTTCAAACATTCTTTTCTTTTAAGTAGACCTTTGCATAACTTCTAGGCTGAGAACACAATGTGTTTTTAGTAAGCAGTGAACAGCAATCAGCTATGAAAATAACTTGCATAAAGAGCATCCGCGGGTCAGTAGATAGCAGGACTGTCTCACGTGAAGATGAAGGGAGGACCAGCCCTACATTCAGAAGAACTCAGCCTGGTGCCAACCTTCACAGTGCCTGGCAAAACAAACTCACCAGGAGCCCACTCTTTGAAGTGGGCTAGAAACCATCCTACAAGCCTATAGCAGCTCTCTCTTTCCAAGGAGAGGGGAAGGAAAAGAAAGCCTAGAGGAAGAGTATTAGCATGCAGCAAGCAGAGATGGGAATGCTTGACTTGCTGAGAGAGGACAAGTGCACTGTGCTTTCCATGCTGAGAGTTTTATGGGAGTAAAATGTACCTGGATAATCCACCCAAGGCCTGACAGCACTTGAATCAGTCTGAAGGCATCTGCAGTAGCTACTGGAGGGGAGAGGCAGGAAGCTACAGAGCAGAAGGGATTGACCCTCTTCTGCAGGACCCAGAAGAGAGGCAAGTCTCCTCCCCAAAACCAGTCCCCACCAGCCTCCTCCTCTCAGTGTTTGTGTAAGAAATTCAAAAGCAGGAGCTATGCTTATGCATTCAGGATGATTTCTAGCACAGCAAATACCAATTTTAGCAGTGAATTTCATCTGCTGGGAAAAAAAATAAAGCAGGAAGTGCCAAATCACACCAATCCATCAGGAATTGTCAAAACTGTCTTTGCTGGCACAAACGTGTCTCATTCACACAGTGCTAGAGGTTTAGGGCAGAGCAGAAAATGTCTTGCAGAGTTATTCGGATGGTATTTAACTGTACTACAAAATGTTGGTCTAATTAAATCTCTGAAATTGGTGACATTACACTTGGGGTGAGTCTGCTTGTTAAGCCTGAGGAGGTGAGAAAGAATACAATAGAAATATACATACGCTTAAATTTGATTTCAATCCAGCCAAAGACCTAGCAACCACAGTTGCTTATTAGAGATTAGTCTTCATGTAAAAGTTAATTAGAACAGTACTGAAAAACTTAGGGGCTGAAGATGGTAAAGGTGAACTTTAATGAAGGTTTAATCACTAGAACGACCATGGAGTACTTTGGTTAGTGTGCCCTTTGTAGCAGTGCAGAGCTGCAGTGGCATCTCTGCTCTGGGACAGCAGGAAGAAATAGTTGAACAGCACAAGGAACATCAAAGTTCAGAAGTCCCTAGAAGACAAAGGGTTTGTACAAAGCATTGCAGAACAGATTCAGACTTTGTCTCACACATGGGATGATCATTACTCCGCTGTCAACATTTTTTTAACTCAGAAAGCCAAAGTGGCCTCATTTCTGGAAGCGATGAGCCAAGCTTCATTTTGCCTATAATGGCAGTTCAGTGCATTAGTACCTCCACCTCCTCTTTAAAAATGTGCGTTACCAGCCTACAGCAAATTCCCATTACGAAAAAAAATTATGAAAATGTTCTAACAAAGTGGGACAGAACTATTTTAATGAAAATGGATGTAATTTCGTTAATAAGAAAAATATTTGCTTTTTCCTAGGCACATCACTGTACCAGCCACTGTGATTTTGTGACCCCTGCAATAAGCAGCACTTTCTAACTGGAAACAACAGAAGCAATGCCCAGTGCATCTGAAAAAATACTTCATCTTCAAGGCACTGATAATCCCAGCAACGAAGTCACAATGGATAAGACCCATTCCATCAAGATCTAGGTTTAATTAATTTAATTAATTTGAACTCCAAGTTCAAACTAACATGAAAATGACAGGTCTGACAATACATTTTAAAACATTTTTAAAAAAATGACCAAAAAAATTAGTATCAATTATCTGCACCCGAGTCAAAATAAGACAGTCCATCTTCTGTTCTCCTAGACGTCCGTTGAGATTTTCTACTGAGGCAGACCTGTTCCAGTCCTGCTGGTGTCCCCACGCACAGCCGAGCCACTCAGGGCTCAGAACAGCCTTGTCACTCCCTTTTTGTCAACAAGTCTCTCTGCCCTCAGCTCACTGAGCCCCATCCTCCTCCTCCTCCCCAGCAGAAGGGATCATGTGTGTGCAGAGCTCTGGGGTCCAAGCACGTGGTGTGCCAGAGAACAAGAGTCACTTCCCAGCCCCACGGTCAACTCATCGTTTGGTGGGGAATAAGTCTGACCTTGACCTAGCCATTGTCTGGCTCCTGCTGCCAGAGATGGTTCCTTTCCCTTTGGGTGCTGTGCTTCTGGATGGCTGCTGGGGGATGTCTTAATGCTTTTTCCAGCTGTCACCCCAAAATAGAGCACTCCTGTATATATTTCAGTGTCCATTCCTTTGAGGATTTCAGTTTATCAATCACAAGCAATGCAGAGAGCAGCAGCCAGCCAGGCACCTGCACTCCTGCAGCCCTCTGCCTGCAGATGCTGCCCATCCCCATAGCTCCAGCCACCTCCCCAGCAGAGCTGCAGCACCCACCAACACCATGGAGAAAACATCCAACATCTCAATTGCTGCCTACCAGTGGGCTCTGCCAGTTAAGCTGGCTTTGACTGCCTCTAATCAGGTATCCCTAAAGATTTTAATAACATGATTATATGATGGCAAGAAAAAACAATAATCCAAACCCTGATATAAGCTGTTTTTGTCACAATCTTGAGACTCCTGCTTGGAGCAGATGCCTTATTAGCCATTTAATTCTCAGCTTCACGGCAAGGCACTACAATGAGAGGAAACATAAAATCAACAAGGCAGCTGCAAACTACCTTCATGTTCTCTCTCAAATTTAATAGAGATTCATGAGGCTTTACACTAATGTGCTGAGAGGAAAGATTACAGGGCTCTTGCACCTTCCTTGGCTTATATCTCCCTTTATAGGCAGGCGAGTATCAGTAATCAGCACGCAGATGACAAAGGCCTGGCAGAAGTTACACCAAAACCCAACTGTGCTGATGTCAAACAAGGCACTTCAGCTAATGTGGTGGGTCCAGCTCAGGCCAAGCTATCTGAGAACTACGAGCCCAGTGGCAAAGAACCAGATCCACAACAGAGGACACATCAATGCTGCGTGTGGTTGAGATGTTGGACCGTTTCCCTTCCAGAGAGCGTGTGTGGCATGAGCTGCAGCAGAGCGGGCCATGCCAGGGGATGGCAGAGGGTAGGTGAGCTAGGTGTTGTTATTTCTCCTTCCCCACCAGACCAAAGCAGAGGAAGCCAGCAAATGTTTAAAAAAGGAGACCGTACAACAAAGTTTTGTTTAACCAAATCAATAATTACTGGGTGGGTTGGAGGGAGAGGGCAATGGCGCCTGGCAGCCCCACTCAGATCTGCAGCCCTGAGATGGGCAACAGTGGGTGCATCTGCCCTCCCCGAGATTGTGCAGGGGCCAGGTCTGTTCACCCTCTGCCAAGCCTCTTTTGGCCACCAGGCAGTTGTGTCCCCACACTCTCCGAAGCTGTCCGTGCTGGTGGGCTGTGCCAGCCTCACCAGGTCCCACAGCAGTGCCAACACCGGCCACCTCTCCCCACACACATCTGCGCAGGGCAGTATCTCGAGGGGCAGAATCAGACCCACACTTCCTCCCCTTCCCTGGTGCTTGGCTGACAGCTCCGGTCATGCTCAGTCAAAACCCACTGAACACAACTGACTCCGCTGCAGCAGCGCTACGTACGTACCTGTACAGTCACCACTCCATTTCTTTAACTCCTCATCTCTTGGGGATTTCATGCAAGACAAAAAGCAGCTTAGCGTTAATCCTGTGGCCACTGTACTGTGGTACCCAGCCCTCCACCTCCTCCCGCTGCCCCCAAGCGTCCTCCTGCTCTTTCCCCTCTCAACTCCAAACACATTTTTCTGCGGGGGGTGCCAGGCTCCCACCCAGGTCCTGCCCCTGACTTTGCCTTGGAGCGAGCCGGGCACATTAGCAGGGACCAGATGCTGAACCGCAGATCCAAGTCAGTGAGCTGTCAGCCCCGTCAGCGAAGTTCACAGCAGCAGATGAGAAAGAGAGTCCCTCGTGCTAGAAATCACACCCTATACACTTTCCAGCACATAAGGAAAATGGATAAACTTTTTATTTTAAAGTTTATTTTAAAGTGCAGTGCACTCACGTGAAAATGAATGTGCCTTAAGAAAGACTTTCCACCTTGCATCCTTTGCTGTACTCTCAGTAAGTCATAAAACTTGCTGCTATATATTTTCTTTACCAGGCAGGGAACCTCGGCTGCCATTCAGGAACGCGGCTGGGATAGAACTGTACCAGCCCCAAGCCAACCTGCATATGACTGTATTTATGGGTACGAAAACAGCCCTGAATGGGCTTGACTGAGACCGGACTATGCAATAGTGGGTACAGGACACAGATGTTAAGAGAGCATCCTGACCCTGAAAACCTTAATCAGGCAGCAGGAAGGAGACAGGAGTTATTTTTACTCTAGTTTATCGGTGTGGAAGCTGTTTGCCAAAGGATGACATAAATTGCACAAACCTTAGGCTGAGCCAAGAAAGAAGCCTGAGGAATAACACCGATTTACTGCCCTGGCTGCAGTCCTTGAGCCATGCTGTGAGCGGCTTGGGGCCACCAGCCTCGCTGCAGGTGGGGACACTTGTTAAACGTGGGGACATTTGTTATACTACTGCACATTCTGGGTTGTTGTAAATAAAGCAGAACATTACACAGTAGTTAATCCAGTGCTGTTTTGCTGATCATGTTGAGGACACCGACCCGTTTATGCTCTGCCCATCTCCTAGTGAAAATAATGGTGGAGATTTCACCTGAGTGGCTGACTTCCATTGAGTCAGCCTCTGTGCCCCTAAATGAATGATAATAGCTGCCATGCCATGGTAATTCCCGTGCAGTAAAGCATGTTAAAACCTGTTACCTCCTGTTTGTTCTCAGCACAGATCATTGCTTCTTTCACTGCTGCAAGAACCAGACCAAAAAAAACCCCCCCAGTGGTCTCCCAGCAGAGGTGTTCAAGGAATTTACCACATATCTGCAGGGAGATGCAGACACAAAGAAGCACAGGAGGCTCTGGAAGGCACCAGGGCTCCCCGGTGCTGGTGTGGGATGTTCCCCAGTGCCTGGGAATGGCCACCCTCCTTGGCAAAAGGGAAGCCCAGAACAATGGGCACCTCTGGGGGCAGCCAGAGCTGAGGGCACAACAAAAGCTTGTCTTTGCTTATTGCTCCAATTTACTTTATTAGAGAAAGGAGGGCTGCGTCGCCTTTTTTGTACCCCTGAGGTACTGTCAGCCTTAAGCCAACAAGATATAATGCAAGAATTATTTTGAGCAATTCAGGGTTGGTTTCTTTTTTTTTTTTAAACTTTCCAGAAGCCATCCATTTTTATTCTGCACATACACACATTCAATATTGCAGGCACTGAGTGCACTTAGGCAGAGCAAAGGCAAGAATTCATGTGAAGCAAAAAAAATAAAATAATCTGGGTTTTTGACCAGTCTTCCAATTAACTTTGCTGGCAATTTGTATCAAGGAATTCATAAAAATCCTGAGGCAGTTTTTAGAGGCGAGATGGAAAGTGTTTTATTTTTTTTTTTCACCTTGCAGGAAATTTCCTTTTCTTTCTCTGAAGCAAAAGAAAACACGTCAATAAATAAAGAATGAATCTCCAAAAACTTTCTTTGACTCAAAGGCAACTCGAAATTATACAGCCTAATTCACTTCAAGCATTCCCAGCTCGGCTGGGCGAGTGCGTCATCCCCAGAGGCAAACACAGCATTTCTAAACGACAGTCCATTAAGCACCATGGAAGTCCCTCCCTCTGCCTTCAACATATTGGGTTAGATTGCACATTGGTTCAGTGTCCTCGTCCCCTCTCTGCATTAAGTCCCTTAACTCAGCTCTGATGGCTGGCACAAGCAGCAGAGACCTCTGCAAGCATCACTGTTCCTTGCCCAGGTCTGACACATCCCAAATCTGATAATACAAAAAGAAACCCTGGCTGTTCTGGTTGCAAAATATCCACAGAAAATAAGCCGGGAGAGGTTTGCTCCCTCCCTGCCCTCGCTCAGCACCTGGCTCTGGGGCTTCACACGCATGTTGTGATGGGTGGGGAGGAATGATGCTGAGCCTGGCAGGGACCACGGCCATGCCGCTACCTGGCTTCTCTTAGCATTTCGGCCCTCAACAAAAGTATGTTGGCAATTTCAGTGAATCCCCTGAGTTCTGGATGGAGTTTTGTTACCAAGAGAAAGAGTCAGATGTCATTTCCTTAGCAAGAAAATCAAGTGTCATAAAAAGGCACTTGAGCTGCTCTGGTTACCTCCAGCAGCCAGGAATGTACCAGCTATGTCAGGTCATGACAAGCAGCAAGAAGGGCATGGGTTTTGTATTTCCACCTGTTCAGCCTTTGAGAAGCTGGGAGTCATTTGCAGAAGGCTTAAAAGAGTGCACATTGGCACTGACACAACAGCGGGATTTCTGGGTGAAAAAAACAAAAAAAGATTTAAAAATTATTTCTTGGCTCTTGGATTGACAGAACTCAGGGTTTCAGGAACTTTGTGGAAAGGACTGTTAAAAAGTGGGTGTGCAGAAGTTGTTACCTCTTGAGACTATATCTGCAGCGTCCACTTCTCACCAAACCTGGGTTTGTGGCTTTGGCCAAAATCAGTGCACAGCTCTGCAGGGAAACCGCAGCACCAGCAGCCACTATCTGTGTGATGGGCTGTCTGGGGATGCTCAGGGATGAGTCTGTCCATACCTGCGATGGGGATGGCCACCTCAGCCCCTCTGCTCCAGCTCCTGGGTGCTTTGGGCTTGAACAACATGCAGAACACTTAAGGAAAGAGCCAGGTTTGGGTTTAGATCTCGGGACAGAGTGTGGACACATCAAAGACAGTTCTGCTGCAGCACAGCAAAGGCTACCTGAGATGTTTTTGACTGAAACCCAACCCATTCTGTCTTGGCAGACTGTCCCTGGGGGTTGCTGCAGGGAGAGATGGCAGTAAGGGAGGAGGCGAAGGTTTAGGGTCCCAAGGTCTGCTCAGGCTGGGTCTGCTGCCCATTAGATGAACACCTTTACCACTGAGACCATCATTAGCCTTGACCTGATCAACTGCATGTTTAATTATAATGAGCACCTCAAGCCCAGGCGACCTGGCTCAGCTTTTCAGTCACCGTTACCTGCTCTCCCTCCCCAAGAGGGGACAAACTCGCTCTCACAGCCAGCCATGTCAGTTCTGCTCAAAAGCTGGTGGTCTTGGACCACTCCTCCAAACACCTTCATTCAAGCAGTGTTCTCACTTTTCCTCATCCATTAACAGCTACTTCACAGGTTTTGGTCTTCCCACACCCCTTGTTTTTATCTCCTGTCTGCTAACACCTCTTTTATTACCCCATGCACCCCTCCAGTCAATGACTGCCATCCACATCTCCTTCTGCCTACACCTACCAACGTCTGCAGTTTGGATATATTTTCTGATGCCTGTTCGAAGGCTGCCTTAAAACCTTAATCACAACTTGTTTCTCCCAGTCTGAGATAATTGGATGTTAGAGACTGCTTCTCTTTTTTATTTTTAGCAGAAAGTAAGACACTTTTACAGGTGTTTCAGCACACAGAGGGAGTGGAGAAGTCAATTATATGATCAAAACTTTCCATATTCCACCCCCTGCTCCCTCCCCTCCTCTGCAGATATTGCCAGTGTGTTGAGGCGAGAGAACATGCCCCAGCAGCATAAAGGTCATGTTTTACCTGTCTCAGAGGTCCTTGCCTTCAGCCATCAGCCAGTTCCCCACCATTTCCAGAGGGTATCAGGAAAGGTAGTACAGAAAATGTTCCAATCTAGTTAATTTTAAAGGAATTTAACAACTATTCAGCAACCTTGTGTAAATTAGGGTTTCCTTGGGTAACTTTAGCTAATCATATGGGATTTAAAGTGGAAACACAGCACACTGTTCAACAGCCAGCAACACGAAGGATGCACTCTGAGTCCTGCCTGGTTGATATTGCCCCTTGATCAAAAAGCATTTAAATAAAGAAGAATTGATCAATGTACCTTTCTGCATGCGAAAAAAACCAACAAAAACCATACACCCCCATACCTCCTCCCTCCCACAAAAAACCCAACTAACCACCCAACAGACCACAGAAAAAAGTCCTTTGAGCCAAGGCCATGGGACAGGAGTCCCTCCTTGCCCATGTCCTTATTTGCAAACAGGGACTGGGCAAAGAGATCACTTCTTGCCCAAGGTACTTCAGATACCTGATGAGGTGAAATCTCAGAACTAAATTCAGATATTCTGAATCCTCCCCCAGCTCTGTAGCAACAAGACCATCACCAACAGCACAGGGGTTTAACTGGCTGCTGAAGAGTAGCTGAAATGCCAATGAAGGCAACAGAACTGCACCCATGGGCTGTAAACCAAACCCAGTAGGGCTGCCTTCTGAAATAATACACATACAGTAATTTTTAAACTATATCAGCAGTAAGATGCCGGTAAACCTGTCATTAGCAGTGTAAATTAGTATGGTTTCTAGTAATAACCATCAGAAAAAGGTAATCTACATTCAGCAGAAGGAAGAATGTAATTATTTAAAGGAATCTCTTTGTTTCTCTGTGCTGTGTACAAAATAATGTGGGTACGTGCAAAGGGCACAGAGAAAATAAATGCAATTAAGCCCTCTGTGCACATAAGGCTCCTTCTGTAGCGGTGGGAGGGACATTGTGGAGGATGGATGAGAACTGCACGGGGCAGTGGGGATGAGGCATCCTGCTGGTTCTCTGTGTAAGATAATGATCTCCAAGATGTCTGCAGTGATCTGAAGCAAGGATTTGTCCACACTCAGAACTGCTTCCCCAGGGAGTACACTGTTGTGGGTGAGTGAGCATGGGGCAGAGAAGGGTGGAAGGACCCTTCCACCCAGCTCTTTGCAGTCCCCACAGCACACCCAGACACTGCCCGGTGGGAAGCCCTAATCTGCTGAAGAATTCCGTATCGGGCTCCCATCCTGGCAAGCTGCTCCCAGTTCATTAGCAGACATGAATTCACCAGCAGCTATAGAAATATTTGTACAGGGTAGTCAAAGGAGTGGACAGATTTCCCCATTGTCACCCATCTGTTATTTCTCCTGGAAGAATTGTGTGCATTGCCTCAGTTCTACCGAGACACTTGTAAAGAAACTGCGAGGGTCAACAAATGAGCTGTTAATACTACACATATGTAGAGATGAAGGCGGCAGCGGTTTGTCACTCCTGGCAAAGCTGACAGAAATATAGCAGTTCGAGGGGGTCCTGCGCATGTTCAGACTGTAGCACAGCTCTGAACACCGCCACCTCGTCATAGCTGTTTGTCAAAGAGAAGAGGGAAAAGCAAAGCTCTATTTTGCACCTGATAAATAGATCTCCTCAAAGTACTCCAGGAAGATCTCCAAGCAAAAAAAAAGCAAAGAATTCTGTATTTACATGTATTATGTATTGGGAGCTTTTGTAGGACTGGAGATTTGTTGTGAAACAGTAATTTTCAGAAGAATAAGGAGAGGTAGGCAGTATGTTTTTGAAGGCTGTAACAATGGTTTAATGTGTTATGGAGATGGTCATAAATGCCTCTATTTCCCTGCTTATCCACACTTGCATCTATGTAAGTTTATAAAGGCATGTACTTTTCTCTCCTTGGACTTCCCAGTTTTCCCTATTTATGCCCATTCCCACTGTTCCCATATCCATTCCTCATCCCTGCACCCCAGTCTGCATCCCCTGGACTCCCAAGATGTCCTGTTAGAAATTCTTCCCTCTCAATGTCTTTCCCAGTCTGCTCTGACAACCCATGTCACCTTGGCAAGTGTAGGATTTTCCCTTCAGGAAGCTGACAGGACTGGTCCCATCTGAGTGCTGCTTAACCAACAAAAACCAAACCACGCAACCAAGAACAGAGTTGGGTCACTCAAATTCATGGCTCAACAAGCATCTCAAGCATAGCACCACCTCCTTATATCACCTCTTAGGGCCAGTACCTCCCAAGTTCAGCTTTCTGGAAGCTAATGGGCTCCTCATGACCCGAGAGGCTGCAAAAACCCACCATCGTTGCTCATACTGACTTACCTGGTAGACTTGCAGCTTGGAGGACAAGCAGAGATTTTGTGCTGATGTCAGTAATAACAACTAAATGCGGCACCAGATTCCAATGGGCTCCACTGCCAGCACTAACCAGTTTCCTACCAGGCAGGAGGAGATCACATCGCACCATCCATATGCTGCCGTTTCCACTCCATCTCTCCAGAGAAGGAACTGGAAAAATCCGTTGTGTTGCGTGGTATATACTCAATGAGTAGCTCAGAGTAAAAAGAAAACCATATGTTCAAAACCCAGCGCATTGATTATCAAATTCATTGCTGTTTTAAGAGAACACAGATTGAACAGAATTAATGAATTGTTCCAGCTGCAAAACTTCTGGCAGATGGAGCAGAAAAAGAAGCAGCCCTGGATGCTGGGAATGATCTTCACCTCTTTTTGAGGGAGATATTTCTACAATGAATATATTTAAGTAATGAAAAAAAACTCTTGTGCAAGGATGATCTTGCTTTTTCTTCAATCTTCCTTTGAAATAATTATTTCAAAAACAACAGCTCTTCAGAAGATCAATAGCTAGGATTATAAAAATATCCCAGCACAGACTGATTGCTGCTGAAGAAAGAATTATTACTGAGGTTCAGCTTCACTTTTTTTCCTATTAAATAGAGACTATTTACAGCTCAGAAAACTCCATGTTTCAAGAACTGAGATGTCATTTTTAGCTATGCATTCATCTTTCTGGTTCACATCAACCACCATCATCTGTTAAGTCAATAGTTATCTTCCCTACCTACCTCCGAGATGCCCTGAACGAACCCATTCGTCAAGGAAGTCTTCCTGCTGCTGGAAAGAAGAAAAAGTCCACACATCAGAAGGAACCAGGCAAGAAAAGTTTCTTCATGCATCATTGCTGAGCTTGTTTTCTTAAACAAGAGTACAAACTATTGCCTTACCTCCGTGAAGGTATTTATGATGTAAAACCAAAGAAAATTGCTGTGGTAGATTATGTGCATTTATTGTTCAGATTCTAATAGTCATGAATTTAATCTATTTTAAATTAACTCCACAGCCAATTTTAATGCCATGATGCAGCTGAAAATCAAGTAAGTTCTAAGTTCTAGCAAAGGGGGAAAATGCAGTGAGAGAAGTCTTATGCAGCATCTCTGACAGTAGGAAATCTCAGTCCATCACTACACTACTGGAAGAGCATTTCCTGCCAAATGCCATGCTGACAGAACAGGGGTGCAGACACCTCAGTATGGGATTACTACCTGCATCACAGTGTGGTCTCCAGAGTATTTTAGCCTCACTGCACAGTACAACAAATATACAGGGCTCATAGTTGACAGCAGGAAACTTCAACCATACACTACAACCACAGCATCGTACGTTGTTCTCCCTCTTGGGCTCAGTTTAAGCTTTTCTTTCTTGTCACCTCTGAGCTATGCTCAAAGGTCTCAGAAACAACACACTGCCCTTAAGCCCGGGGTTGCACACCACTGAACAAAGCAAAGTAGTAAAATTACCTCAATTTTTCTTGTGTGGAACTGGTGATCTATACAACATTGCATAAAGAAACAGTTGGAGAGCTGAGATCTGAACACGCTCCCAGCAAGTGCCAGCCTGGTGCTGTAACCACACCATGCTCCTGCCCTACTTCCAGGCACTCACAATTTTCAGCTTCCTTTTTTTGCCACTTTCAGATGTCCTGCTTGGCACGTTCATAGGTTGGTACGAGGGGTAACGCTTCAGCCTCCTGATCTGGAAACATGCAGTCAGAGAAGATGGTGACAGGTGATAGGTACAATTTATGAAGTGTTGTTAATTAGCAAAGCCTTTTGATAATATTTATCCCAATAAATTAACAGGTAGAAAACTCGGTGCAATTAGTGGAACAGCCCAAGGTCTGATGTTGTGCACTTGGCCAGACTTTAATTAGTCAAATCACAACATTTTTGGACAAAACCTGACAATTAAAGCCAGCAGCTAATAACATTCACAATGCTAGGCTAAATTGTGCACAGATAAAAACTGTAATGAATACAAATTAAAACTGAAGGTACAACACAGATTCTTAAAGGCATTTCCTGCTGATCTCTTTGACCAGCAGCATCTGGGGACAGCAGAGCTGTGTGCTGCCAGGGCTAAGGTTATATTTTGGTTGGGGAACGATTGCTTTGTTACCTTTTTTTGGTTTGTTCTGCTTTAATTGAAAAAATGAAATACTTCTGAATTTTGTAGCAGCCAACACAGGAGTGACAGAACACTTCCAAATACCCCTTCTTCGTGCCTTTACTTGTAATTAGTGCACCCCAGTTGTTGCCTGTGCCCCCAAAACGCACACACCTTTCCAACCAGCAGCACTGCTCCTGCAAGGACACGCTGACTCCCCACACCTTCGTGGTCCTCCATCACCAGCGGGGCTGCAGGACACAGATGCTGAACAGCCAACAGCGCAGCCAGCCAGGGAAAGCGCTCGCAGGACTCTCCAGCCCTTGGGCAGCAGCAACTCCATCGTCCAGGGGTGTCCCCCAACAAACCTCCTGCATTTTTGCTAGGAACAGAGGTCAGTAAAGATAATAAGAGATAACTGAAATTCAGAGCTTCTCTTTCTCACCAAATTTTGTTACTAAAACTCTAAGCAATAAAATTTAAAATATTAAATAGAAAAGGCAAATTCCTCTACTTTTCCTGTGGCAGCAGAAAGCTTTTTTCTCCCACTTTGGTGAAGGCAAGCATTTTTGCAGAACAACTTTCAGTGCTGCTCCAAGGCAATGAGATGATTATTTTCTTCAGTAGCACCAGCCCTTCTCTCTGTTTCCCACCCAGTGCAGCATGCCATTAGCTTCAGATGTACAAACAACAAACACCATTTTACAGCGAGGAATTAGCCTGTTATGATTTATATAGATAGGGAGAATGGAAAGGGCAGGCTGGAACCATGCTACAAATTAGCTGCTTTAATATATTCCTTTTCTCCCTTTTGAGTTTTCATGGATACTTCCAGACACTGCAAAGGCTCATCCTCTAGACAGTCCAATTAAAACAAAAGTTAGATTCCGTGATTCAGTGTTTCAATACAGCACTGTTTACAGCGTTTTTCCTTGTTATTTCATTACATCAACAGTTGGCAGAATAAAAACCATGCAATTTGATTTGTTGTTCATGGGGCTGGTTTCTTCTCCATTTACAGGCCACTGACTTTTTTGAAAGGTACATTTTTATATCACAATGACAATGTTTCATTTCCTTCATCAAAACAGGTTTCTGCATAGCTGTGGTTACAGTCTCACATTCAAACCAGGCTTAAGCATTTTAACTCTTACCTCTTCCTCCCTCTTAAAAGAATTAAAGTCTCCTGAAATCTTTTGGTTGTCAGCACTGCTTTCTCAAAACGGTCCTGAAGTTATTTGTCCCATCAGCCACGTAAGACCTCAGTGCCACTGTGAACCAGCAGATTGTGCTTGAGGAGTGCAGACAGCAGAAGCCAAGATCTCATACAACACACCTCACCAGCGAGATGTCACCACAGCATTCCCTCCTCCCCTGCCCTGCAGCAGTGCGGCCAGTGGCCCCATCCCCAACTGGCACTTCTTAACCATTGTTTTCATACAGTTTTGGCTGCTAAATATGGAACACTTCCCTCTTTTCCTGCCACTGTCTGAAGCCATGCCTAAGAAACCCACCTATGTAACGTGAAGTACATCTGTGTACCAGCAAATAGCTCCCTATCTACATAACGCAGCATAACTCGCACAATGAGTGATCATCTGGAATGCTTTTTGGAGAGCTCAGCTATGTGCTGACCACTGAAATACCCCTCTCTAAGAAAGTGGAGAAAAGCAATTGTGATTGACACATCATTTTTATTTACTGGCAGACCATTCATGGTCCTGTCCTCTGTGGTATGAACAACAGGAGGATTTGGAAGGCTCTTTACAAGCAGTCCGTTCTCCAAAGATCAAGCATTTTCTGAGAGGTTCTGTGAAACCTCCCCACTGCTAGTTTCCGTCCAGGTAACAAAAATGGTATTGAAAGCTTTATGTAACAGTGAACAAGACTTCAGTTGAACTTAAACTATGTGATACGGATAGAAAAAGTAACTATATAAGAACAAGTAATGGGAAGCTGTTTCTTAAGGCAACAGTTCATTTATAGAAGACTGTTGAGAAGTTGCTTTTGTTCTGCTGACAATGCCTGAATGAAATCAGTGACTCTTCAGTGACTTTAAAGAAATTGCAAATAGATCCTACTTTGCTGAAGCTTCTATTAAGGTGTAAAACTCATTACCAGCAAAGAGCTAAAAGCTGTAAAACTTTTGTCTTGAAAGTTCCAGTGTTAAGACGATGAGAGAGACCTTGAAAAAATGAATTTTGAATGGGCTGTCAAGTTCAGAGCTAGAACTGAGCTTTGAGGTATTCATTATTAGAAACACAAAAATTCTGCACAGGGTACTACTTCAGAATCACATCTGATTGCTTCTTTCCTAAGAGAATGCCATGACTTTTGGCACAAGACAGGGACTCTCAAGAGGCCCAGAATGAAGTTGGACCAGTTGTGAGTCACTAGCCAAGCAGAAAGCATGTACAATAAGGAAAAAGTGCTTATAAACATCCAGGGACTAGCTGCTTTCATCCAGCAGAGATCTGCTTACCAACAAAAATACATTAGAGAGACTGCACGCAGATACTTGGCCACCAGCCTTTTAAGGTGCCAAGACAGTATTTCCCTGAGCGGATCAAATCAATTGATGGCTGCCCAAACTTGTTGTTATTTTCAGACAAGAGGTTTTCCAGATCTCCAGCAAAGTGAAATGGGAAGGGACAACTTCAGAGCATGAAAAATAGGAGCCAAGTGCACTTTTAGCCATAGCTACAAACCACCGCCAATGGAATTGTAGCTCCCCAGGTGAGCTCTCACCCACACACCTACAGTGATGGCACCAGACGTACAGTGTACATAAATAAAGACTTGGTTTGACATTTCAATTCATTGTGAATCACCTGCCATTGTTTGGATGATGTCTCAGCCAAGTCGTTAATTTCTTACGACTCACAACTCCGTTCTCAAATCTGTAAGCACATTAAATCATGTACTATTGCCCTTCTTCGCTCCCAAATGAGAAAGAACATCACTAAGTCTGAGCCAAGCACAATGAAAAACAGAACTACATCTTCTATTGTTAGATACTGACCTTGCTTTTACAACATATTAAAAAAAAAAATAAGAAGAAAGGAAAAGGAAAGGGGATGGGGAAGGGGATGGGGAAGGGGATGGAATCAAAAAAGCACCCAGCAGTGGAATAAGCTTGAACTGTAGTTGAAACTGGACATCATCCTACTTGGTTCAATTTACTTATGGTATGACTTCCCAAATGATGTCAGCTGTAGGATCTAAGCTGTATTTGCCTGACCCTCAACAAGTCTCCACATGCAGTCTGTTACACCCATCTCAATCCATTCTTGCCATTTTTAGCTCTGTACACTATTTTAATCGCTATTTGGAATACATTCCGTTATCACTTCCCATGCAGACAGGCCACTGATTGAAGGTGATTTCCCACAACACAACCATTATTTAAGGATAAATAGTAGTATTTACTGTACCTGCCAACTGTCAAAGCACAAGGGCAGAGATTATTCCTTCTTTATAGGATAGCTGGCATCTTGTGCTTGCTTGTGGCTTGAATAAGACCATTACATTTGTGCTCTTCTGCACTGTCACAAGATCATACTGAGAAGTCAGCAAGATACCAAAACTAACTTTCAGTGCCTCTGATGGTGCACACCTCATCACACCATATGCAGCAGGACCATGAGTCTCTAAACTGCGCAGCTGCAGAACCTGAGTACTCCCCTGCCTCACTGGGAGCAGACAGAGTACAGCACAGAGGTCTCACCCACGCACATCCTCAATAACTGCTTCTATTTCTGTCTCTCTGTGAGATGTCACCCACTGTCCTGGTTTCCGTGAGGGAAATGGTCAATTCTCCCCTGGCTCTAGCAGGGGCACAGGTATCCACCCCATGTGCGCCATGCCCAGGGGTTTGTATACCACAGTGGGGTGTCAGAGAGAATGGGCTGCCACCTGGCTTTCTGTTGCCATCTGAGGCCAAACCACGACACCCACTTAATCCAGACGAAGAGTAAACTGCTCATTGCTTCAAATAGTGATACAGACAATTAAACCAAACCCCTACTTACAAAATGGCATTCAACCCATTTGCCCTCTACAAAAGTCGACCTACCTAGCTTAGATGTCACAGGAAGCATATTCCTAGCTTTCCTAAATCATAACTTCTGCTTTGGGCTTGGAGGATTGTCAAAAAGAGGAAGCAAGTTTAACGATTTTGAAGGCCAGCAGTTCAATCATTTCTGTAAAGCGAGCAGCCTGATTGCACACTGCCTGTTATCTTCAGCTCCGTGTAAAGCAGTCATTATCCTGGGAATGAAACACAGAATTGCTTCTGCCTCTAAAGAGACAAGACTTCATTCATTGGCAAAGTTTTACTGCCCTTAAAATCCAGCAAATTTTCACTGTCACAGTATGAGAACAACAGCTTTTCAACACCACTTATTGTACCCATGCTCAAAAAACTATCAGTGTCACCAAAATCATTAGGTTGTCAGAACTGAGTGAATGTTTCTTTGCCAGTTACCAAACACTGGACAAACACCATCAGATTTGCCAGCATCGCTCACTCATTTTTACAGTATTCTCTTAAATTCAACATATAATATCACTCTTTGTCTACTTTGTCTCCTTATCTACAATGCCTTAAAACAGAAATAGCTTTAGGAAAGGATGAAAGATGTGTTTAATTTTTGCCAAGTGCGATACCATTAAAGTCATTAGCCAATATTGGTTCTAACGGGAGATTACGAACAGCAGGAATTTAACGTGTGGCTTCTGCAGGATTAATAGATATCTCAGAATGTTTTTGAGCGCAATGACAGCTTGAGACTGTCAAACTCCTGCCATTTCCTGATTAAAAAGCATCAGACAAGCTTACAGTCATTCAGGAAGCACAAACAGAAGATGCAACTGAAGACAAACTGTTATATGACGTACAAAGGTTTAAATCAAAGCAAGTTTTTGGCAATGGGATGTGTGGTCCAGGGAGTGTTTTAATTGGATCATGAAGCTGTCAGTGTTCAGCTATGAGGTTTCCCAGAATTGTGAGCATATTATATTTTTAAATGTATCTTTTGTGAAGGCGAAGGAGTTCAATAAAAGCTAATTCAATATACTAGCTTTTTTCAGCCTTTGAGACAATTTCTATGGCGCATGTGGTAAGACAGAGGGCATGCACCTCTGGACTTAATATGCCTGTGTAAAGTTATTCTGGAGACACAAGAGATAGCTTCACCTGCAGTATGCAGAGCGGAGGCAAAACCAGTTGTTTCCATCCCTGATTAAGATGGAAATCACCACATCCAAGCCCTCAGCTCAAAGCCAGATGAGCGGGATGCCCAGGCCTGTGTGCCACCAGGTTTTGACCATCGCCAGGGATGGACACTTGCAACCTCTCCAGACAAGGACAACAGTCAGTAAGTTAGACTTGAGTAACAAGGGCCAAAGAGCAGAGAGGGTCAACTGTTCCCTGAAGGACAGGAGCCAGGAGCTCAGGGCACTAACGCAGGTGGGAGGACTGGGGCCTCACCAGCCCAGCCATAGCCCCAAGCGAGCAGGGTCAGCCCAGGCACAGCAGCTGGGATCAGCCCGGAGTTCAGATTGCCAGTTGGGCATGTGGTGACAAAGCTCTGAGGTCAAGCTGGGAAGTCAGTCTGTGGGTCAGGGTTCTGTCAACAGAGTCCACAGTGAGGCACGGCTGCAACGGACCTGAAGATGGACATACCTACAGCCAGCGTAGCAGGGAGCAAGGGAGCCAAGAGGGAGTCTCCAGTCAGAGGCCGTGGGTGAAGGTCCCATGTGAGGCTGGTCAGGGCCATCGAGGTATGTTACTGCATGAGGGTCCTGACAGAGAGAACACAAATGAGCCAGAAACATCTTCCTGCTGATAAACTGCAACACAACTCATAGGGACAGCATGAACCCAAACAGATAAGGGACTTGCATAAAAGAATAATGACCGTCTATTCTCTCTTTGCAATGGCAATTTTGAGAAAACTATTAACTTGCAAACTCAAAGGCTTTCACAATTCACGATTCAACAGAGTAAACTGGTGGCTTCTTATTATGCAAATACATGAAATGTTTTGTTCTGGGAATATAAAACAATAGATCGGGACATCTAAAGAACCTTTATTCTTCCGTGTGTCATTATTATAACATCACACTTAAGTCCCATATGTTTTACCACAACTTATTCCCTTGGATTCTTTCCTGCTAGAAATACACCTCTGGAGAAGTTGCCTTTTCACTCTGTGTTGAGGATTCAGTAGGAGATTTCTAGGTGAGGTCAAGGTCACATTGCTTTCTAATTTCCCTTGCAGCACAGACAGCTTACTGGACCTGAAATAATGTCATTGTAACACAGGCTTCATCCACCCTATCTTTTTTTTTTTTTTAAGGCAACATCTTATGATTTTGATAAAATCTTTTAACGGTTGTAGTTGGCAATTTATAATTTTCACTGTCCGTAAGACAGGGCACTCAAAGATCTGTGGAAAGTGTACTTTTGATTGTCTTAATAGTTTAAGGCTGAAATGTCTTCTTGCACTTACTTGACTCAAGGTGGAAAAATACTCATCTTTTCATCAGTCCTTACAAAATGAATTGTTCTTTTCCGTTTTTCCTTACAAAAATGAATTATATTATTGGAGCTTCAGAAAAGAGAAGCAGAGATTACAAATTACTTTTTTCCCCTTCCTTGTGATGCCAAACTCTCTGACTTGTTTCTTGATTGCAGCAAAGTTTACGGTTTTTTCAAGCTCTGGCACTTCTGAAGGAAAAATAAGCTGCTACAAGAAAGCGCAATAATTTAACAGACAATCACTAAGGCCATCTATCATATCCTAATAAAGTTGCAGATAAATATCTCTGGACTGCATTTTAGCAAGAAACCTCAAATCCTCCTACTTTTTAATAGAGGAAATACGAGCATATATGGGACTTCCTCCTAGAAGAACACAGCCTTGGAATTTATTTCATAAAAACAGGACAAGTAAAAGTTTGGATCCCCAAATTACACCAGTTTCACTAAAGTAACATAGCGCATCTGCCACTCTATGTTGTCTGGGAAAGCCAGCATCCGCCCTTCTCCAGTCTTGCATACTGGAATTTCTTACCTTACCAGGCAGCTGTATTGATAACACTGTCAAATATCATCAATAAGCCATCGCCCTTTATATTCAGAGATCAATGGTTTCATACTTCATATAAAGAGAAAAATGAGTTTGTTGGCACACATCTAGACGTGCAGCCATTTTGTCCTTATCGGAATAAACAAGTCGTAGCACGTCTCGAGGAGAGTATGGCAGCCAGCCAGAAGTGGCAGATTATCACCAGTGCTTCAAAAATGGTCTGGCAGAGCTTCTTATAATGTTTGTCATGCTACATGTTCAGGATTAATTGTTGCCAAGAGATTATCATCTTCATTCAAATTGAAGATATTAAATTAATACCATGGAAGTTTCAAGTTCACTGGAAGGTAAAAGTGGATTTGTTATAAACAGTCAGGACTTGCTATAAGATTATACAAAATCCAGCAGGGTACTTCTGCACTTATATTCACCTCCTGTGTAATCCAGAGCAGGGAAAATTGAGGCAAAAATCAAAGATATGCTTTGCATCAAGAATTATCAATAATCCTTCAATGGTTCAAGCAGAATAACAAAAGCAATACCACGCCAGCTGGCCACCAGAAAGACTAAAACTTAATTAGGGTACAGGTAGGTATTAGTTTCCAACCAACTGCTCCAATAAAGCCTTGCCTTTTATATGTAATATTCTACCAAACTACACTTTCGGTGCTGAAAGCATCTGTCTAAAAGCAAAGCAAAATATTCAGAACATGCTCATATTTAAATCATAACAGAAAAAAAACCTCAAGCACTGAGCTTTCAACATTTAAAAGCCACATTTAGAAGAATCTCAAACAATTTTTTGATGAAGTTATAGCCAAGTTAATTTATGAGATGAAAACAAGGGTGCTAGTGCAATGCTTTATTTCACGCTTTGAGACCACAAGGCAAAAAAAATCGTAAAGAAGATGCTTTAGCATTTTACTAACCTCAATCCACAGGTCTTTTACTTCTTCGCTTCATGTAATTAATTGCTGGGTAGGAATAGGAGAAGAGGAATAGATGATAAACACAATTTAATTAAGTAGAAATGTAATTAAATAGGATTTCCCAATAAAATTTCTTCACAAAAAATAATAGGCTTTGTCTTAAATCCAAGAAAAACATGAATTCTAAGTGTTATAATTTGTTGTCCCATTGAAAAAGAGAGCATGGTTTTGATTGTCTCTAATGCATGAAGTGAGAAAGTGAATGTTCCAAAATAACTGATGTCAAACAAAATACCGTGCTGCAGAGTTACAAGTGTCAATAGATGTGAAATCATGATCAATGCCAAGAGATCACAGACGCATCTCAATAGCTGGCTGCTTCCTGACACAGCCAAATTGTTCAATGCCAAACTATTTACTTCATTCAACAGACAGTGGCAGCATGGTCTGTTTACTTGTAGAAATCCAAAACATATGTACTGAGATTTGATTTTAACTTTTTTATTATTAAGAGGTTTCCCACCAGCTGTCTGATGACCCATGCAGGAAGCTGTCAAATACATCTAATTAATTCAAATTAGAGCATCTTTAAAACAAGTTATTATAAATCCACCTCTTGAACTATGAAGATGACACCTAGATGGGCAGATCAAGCAAAGCTGGTGAAGCAAAAGCCGTTCTTCAGAGTGCACGCAGAAGCATGTTCTGAAGGAAACTGGTAACAGAGATTGGAGGACAGATACATACTAACACTTAACTATTTCACTTCTATTCAACAAAGAAAAGTGGAAAACTTAAGGCTATACACCTCAGCTGTAGCAATGCCTTTGTCCTATTAGTTATGTTTCCACTACTGAGAAAATACGCCTACAGATACCCAAGTCTGCAAATGATTTAGTAGTTCAAATTTTAGCAAAGTTGTGAGTACTTTTTTTGATATCTCAGTTGAACTTGAATCTCCCTGGAGAAAATACTGATACCTCTTGAGCCAGGAGCAGTACTAGGTCTTTTTTTTTTTTTTTTCTGGAGAGAGAAGTCTACTCTGCATGAATACAGGCAGAATAAAGTTTTGTTGTATAAACTGACAATTCTTTTAAAATTCTTTTTTATCTTCAAAATTACGATCTGGAACTCCTAAGACAATGAGGAAAGATTGGCTAGCACATTACAGACAAAAAGGCCCTCCCCAAGCGCTTTGGAAAGCTAGTGTTGATATCCCAAGTCCTTCTGGTTTGTTTCATGCAGATCTAGCAAATAATTCAAAGTACCGACAAGCTAAAGAGTTGCTTAAATTATTGCATTTGACCAAATGTAAAGGAAATCAATATCACGTTAAATCATTTCCACAAAACTGAGAAATTTGAAAAATTAAAACTAGTTGCTGACAACTCAGAGGTACTGCAGTGCCTTCCTCACGACTACTCAAAGCCCGCTTTCTTCCAACTGAAGCTCTCCCAATTTCTTAACTCCCAGTTGTAGCTACCTCATGTATTTCCCCTCAGAAACAAGACTCTGGCAACATAGCCAGGTGACACACAGTCTCTTTAGGCCCCTTGGTATGTGCCCAAATGGCAAGGAATCGAGTACATACAGTTTTGGTAGATGGAGGTGGGGTATGAGATGCAGCCAGTTCCCCTCTTCTGCAAATCCCAGACCTGCTGCCTGTTGTCCCAGCGCTTAGCCAGGTCCTGTAACTGAATCCACAGAGAGGTCTTTCACAGGGGTGGCACTGAAAAATCTGTACCTGGAAAACAGAAGTCTGAAAATTTTCCTGCCTGAAGTTCTCCAGACACTTTCCTGATATTAGTTACACATTTTCCTGATAAAATCAGTACAATTTTTGTTGTCTGTTGCATCACAAGCTCCATGTAACAAGCATTTGCAATACAGCTATGCCTATGAAGACAGACCAAAAAAGCAGCATCAACTTATCAATGCAAATACTTAAAAAGGAGTTGTTTTGGTAAAGGAGTTCAAGTCCCTTTAATATAGTGAAAATGTCCATTTTTGTTAGAAAGAGAAAAAAATACACAATAAAAACACTACTCTATTTAAATTCTAGAGAATACAACTACCCATGAGAGAGTGCTAAATGCAAACAAACCTCAGTAAACAATAAAGAGCGTGTAAAAATGCAGTTTAATCTAAATTTTCCTGGAGCTTAACACTCCATCTCACTTCACACCCCAAAAGGGAATAAAGAAATAAAAAAAGACTTGCTCACAGAGAGAGAAAATATTTTAAGAAGTCATTGAAGCAACAACCTTCCCAAAGAAAATAAATCTGCAAAGCAGCAGCAAAACAAGCTGCCCAGTCTATTTTATCAGAGTTGGGCTTTTCTCCTATTACATGATGAACAACTGGCATCCAAGCTGCCAATTGCTTAACCATGGTGAGACTTTTAACTCCATTTAGGAAGGAAAAATAAACCTACTGTAAATTTGACACTGCACAATCTAAAATAGTTGCCTACAAAATTTACTTCATGTCCTTTTTTTAATCTGTCTCTACTAGTACTTTCATCTACACGTACAGAGAAAATGTCATCTCTTTCGCAGCAGTTGAAAGTTATTTTTGTCCTAGCCAAAAACATTACAAATAACTCTGAAATAATTAGGTAAATGGTGGATAACATGACTCTACATTACCACTTAAACGGCTGTTTCATCACAATTTATGCACACCACAAAATTTCTCTGCATCAAACACATCATTTTGTATTGCCTGGAGTGTATACTCAGCTAATTAGTACTGGCCAAAAATGGAAAAGAAACCTGACTGAATATTGTTTCCACTGGTTTAAATATTGCTTCGTTATTCCCAGTGAGGACCAGCATGTGACACGCCAACTTCCATGTTGTCTATCACATTATTCAACTCTTGAATTATATCCAAGTGTTGCTTCTCCTCCCCTTGCTTTGAGCAAAAAGTTTTTGCATCGGAGTTACTGATCTGTGTAGGTCTATGCAGTTCATTTACCAACTAGTCTGTGAGTAAGCGTAAGCTTTCCCATGTTAAATTCTCTAATCCATCCCCAACCTCCACCCTCTCTCCAGAAAATTGGAGAAAATTAGGACATGAGTCACTATAACCTCAATCTTTCTGATTATAGACCGCTGTTTTTCTGGGGTCATTAAAAGCCTTGTTTCCACTCTTTATGGAATCAGAAAGCTGCCAACGAGGGTACCTTTTGAACACTCCAACTCCTACAAAACCTCAGAGTTAAAGCAGGCTTGGGGAAAAAATTTACACATGCCTTTTTGTAGTCATTTTAAGAATATTTAAATTAAACTTAAAAAATAGTCTCAAGTGTACAATAAAATGCATAATAAACAAACGTGCATTTACGATGAGGCCACAAGCTTTCTGAAAAGTGTTAAGTGGTTTACAGCAGTAAAACCTAAGTTAGAAAGGACCTTTCTCAACCATATAAAAGATGTAAATTCAGAAGAATGCTGGACTTCTGTAAAGTATGTATGTTGAATGACCACAAATGATCTCTTCTCAGTGGCTAACTAGAGCAGGCGGCAAAGGGACCACATTAAGACGAAGGGGCCACTGACCATCAGTTACTGACTTCAAAGAGTCAACTTCCTCAAGTGGAGGTTCACAGATCTTTCTAAATGATGGACAGGAAATCATGTCCCTCGTCCAAAAACTGTCCACTATTAACATCCAAGCAAACAAGCACTCTTCTTAGATCATTCTGTCCATGACGGAAAACAAAAAGTACTTCTCAGCTGAAGGTGGTCAAGCAGGCTGGACAGCTGTAATTTTAAAAAGCAAAAAGTACTAAAGAAAAAAAAAATCACATTAATTTGTAACAGAAGTCAGTCACAAACAATTAAGGACACCACAAAAACTTTAGCTAATGAAACATGTTTCCTTCTTTATTATTGTGTAATATTTCTTTCACAGAAACATGGTATTTACAAATATACACATATAGACTGCTGATCATAAAATGTTACTGAAGAATTAGTCAAAAAAATCAATTTACAAAACCCCAAAACTTTCCAAAGATATTCTGGCTGAAAAAGTTTAATGAAATTTCAAGGAGACGCTTCTGTACAGAAAGATAGAACTCCTTGAGTTCTGGTAATATCAGACGAGTTGTGAACCAAGTGAGCTAAGCTCAGCTGTACATTTGAGATGAGGCAGGGTTTTTTTTTTAATTTATATTGTTCTTTTTCACACTATTTCTGGATGGTCAGTTCAACAGGTCTCAGGAGGCACTAGTTTGTATGTTTTTGGAAGCTGCAAGCATTGCTCTCACTTTGGCCATAAGATCCTGTAGAAAATAAAAGGAAAATGATCAGACATGTCTAGGCTTTGAACAGACTTAATGCATGTGATTGCAAAAACCTGTGCAACAGGATGAGCTTATGCTCCAGTCACAAAGAACACACTGATGATCATCAGATCCTAGCAGTCCCTGGGCTAAATGACTGAAATAATCTGAAGAAAGTTCTTACGACAGCAGTTGAAGTCTGTTTTTACTACAACACCGTAAGGTGCTTCGCATAAACATTTAGCGCGGTTTCTATGCAACAAAACACAGAAATCACATCAACTGAAATGGAAAGAAACTACGACTGAACCTTCACAAAACCTGTAATAAACATACAACTACTGAACACTGAAGGCTGAAAAAAGAGAAACAAGAGAGAGCTGTTAAGAAGAGAGTGCTAACAATTACTCTATGACAGAAAGCTTTTTTGTTTGCTTTGTAAGTCTGAACTGAAAATCTACATCGGAGTGGTATTTTCACATATGACAGAGTCACTAAAACACGAAGACTGTTGTGAAACCAAAAAGCAATTCCCAATATTGTCTGAGTATCCAGTGAGAACAGCATTACAAAAGGGAATGAAATTTCATGTAAACGGCATTGCATAATTGGGTTGCAAAAAACGATCACAAAATAAAGTGTCTATCAGTAATGAACTAAAGTTACTTCAAGCATTTGTTCATGAATGCAATGTAAATGAATTAAAATCCTTCAGCTTTTTAAAGCATTTTTAATCTGAAGCTCCCAAAACACTTCATGAGGGAATTCAGCATCATTATCCCACTTTACAGATGGAAGGATGTGAATGAGAAAAGACACTGAATTGGTCAGGGTCAGCCAGCATACTGGCAGTAAAATAATTTTACTAATAATTGGGTAAATTACATTTCTTTGGGCCCTTAAAGATAAAAAGATGCTGAAGTAATGTATGTTGGAAAGTATCTTGCAGATTCACAAACATTTCCTTTCTCTTTTTTACTTTTTGTAAATAGTAACTAAGAACTCCACTTTACTTTAACAATCTTTTCTCTTACAGCTGCGCTTCAAGCAAGCAGATTAATATTAAACTAGCAAATGCTATGACATAAGGAACATTTAACCCAAGAAATACATGAACCTGTTACCTTTGCTTGAAGGGTTAATGTTTGAAAGGTGGGATGTTTACTCTAATTTGAAAACCATGATGTAGTTCATAACTCATTTCTTGTAGCAGGAATTTCCATGCATTTGTTTGGTAGCCTAAGAAGGGCTATAGTAGATAGTACTCTTTTCTGTCTCTGGTGCCTATATTTGCTATTATCTGTTCTCCTGAATATTTTTGGTTTGGGTTTCTCATCAAAAACTGATCAAATACGGTACATAAGGTACTGGTCTACTATTATTAATTCCCAGCTATCCCTATTTCCCTAGCGGAACTAATCTTTGAAAAGTATTAATCTACTGAAAGAATAAACTATCCACTGAAAAAAATTAGACTATAAAATGCAATTCTGATTTTATACTACAAATTTTCCAAAGCATAATTAAGAGCTTTCCTCTTCTAAACTTGGCATACTCAACTGAAAGAAAGTAAAATATGCATGAAGACTCTAAGAGGATGAGTGAAATTAAAAATTTTAAAGAGTCATACCACACAGTAGGTTTTAAAAAAGGAATGGAATTATTTTGACAGAAGTTGGGCATCTTAAAACTGTATTTAGAGAAGCTGAATGCATTTCAATTACTGCACACCATATAGGGGAACACACCTGATATGCCATGACTTGCAGCAAGCTTGAATATATTGATAAAATCATAATAACAATAGTTCAGAGACATAAAGAGGAACAGGTTAAGATAAGTTAGCTGAATATACTGCACAATGCAAAGTATCCACTTACTTCAGGGTGCAAGAGGACATATTTGTTCTATTATGCCCACATTACAAACTTAGCCTTTGCCAAGGTGTTTCTCCTTCCTTTTTTCTTCCAAGAAACTCATCAAGAGCACGACATGGTAAGATGGGCTCTCAGTAATACCCACTATTGGTAACTGGGGTATTGTAGCATAGGGTGGACTGTCATATCTTAACAGTGCACATACTGCAGCATAATAAATTTAGCTTGGTCTTTAGAAGCTTGATTAAACTTGAAAGGACAGTAGCTAGAGAAGCAACAACATTGGTTTTCTCCCAAGCAAACAGATTAAGAATGACAATGAACATGTCTTTACATCATATGCAAAGCGAAGAATCATACAAGGTAGTGAGAGAAGAAAATGATATGATGGACATACTTAATTAGGCAACATACTCTGAATTTGTTTATTTGTACCTGAGTGATTTTACTCTGCACTGAAGATACAATTGCTGAAGAGATCTGGCCATCTTTTTCCTGAGAAACTCCCCTAAAAAAGTAAAATGAGACAATATTTTCAAAAATGCATTTCACTCACCATCGTGATTTTGGGGTTTATTGTGCAAGTCTCTCCTACGTTAGTTTCCTCATTCAACTAGAAGCTGTGATAAGTCACAGACAGTCACACAACTGAGAGAGAAATCTGACGAACAGACTAGGAATTTTTAACAGGACTGTTCTATATTCTGTAGAAATAATTTAATTATGAATCTTACACACACATTACAATTGAAACCACTGTATTGTAAATCTACTTCAAAGAATTGTTCCATTTAGTAAGAGTTTCCAATTTCTAACTTAGTATTAGGTTGCAGAATTTTCTGCACCAGTTTTAATGTAAGAGTATGTTGAGATGTTTACTCCAGTAGACAACAGAGATCCTGTATCTTCATCAGACCGATGCACATAGTGCTGTCCTCCTGGTGTCTCCTACTTTTAATAAGCACACATTATTTACACACACAGCTTCTCACTGTACAAGGCAGGTCAAAAGACACACTCACAGTCAAGAGGCACGAGTACTGCAGTGTTAACAGTAACAGGACATATTACCTGGAGCGTTCCTGGCTGGATTCCCTGCTCTCCACAGGAGAGACACTAGTTGAATGTACAGAATTTTTGTGTGTGGATGGTTTGCCTGGTGACACGGATGGTGAAGGAGACCTAGCTTTGGACTTGGTAAGTGATCTAGAGCGCCTTTTCTTCTTCTTTTCATGGGGACTTCTGCAAAAGAAAATATTTTATTAAAGGATATTTAAAGCAAAATTACACTAGCTCAGTTGAAATTACTTTTCCCACTTCTAAAAGCTTCTGTAGTCCTCTTCCACTAGATACTTTCCATGCAGTCAGTAAGCATTAAAGTCTTACTCCAAAGACTTCTATGGTTGTGCAAAATATTTCCTCACAAGTTGTTTTTAGCATATTACATTAGGTAACTACTAGTATCTGAGGTTCTCACTTAGAATGCTGCTTCACAGGCACACAGGAATTACTGACAGTAATTAATAATTCCAGCATTTGGTAGTTAGAAGGATGACAATGAAAAGTCTTTCAGTGGAAATCTGAGAAATAAATTTGCTAGAGGGATGTTCCTTCCCAAACATCACCAGACACTCAGAACACAATGAGAAATGTAACAGTTTCTATTCCTTCAAATTTACCTAGCTCATAAATGAATAAACCACGGAATCATAGCTAGGCAAAAAAATCTACAAGGCAAATCCATGGTTTGTTTACTTTCTTTTTAAAAGAATTATCCCTTTCCTTGTGATCCAATATATAATGCAACAAACACCACAGGCTCAAAATTATAAACAAGCTCTTGCGTGCCACTCAAAGAAATCTAAACCTAGTAGCGCGTTTTAAGTGCAAACTGCTTATGATTTGGAACTTGGGTATGCAAACTCTGAGAGCTGGAAAAAAGTGCTTATTTGTTATTGACAGAAGGAGAAAACAGAGGTAGCATCCTCATATGCAATATTAAGCTCAAAGAGAATTCAATTAGTAATATACTAGAGACGGAACTATCAAAATCTTTACACATGGTTATGAATTTCTGTCTGTAGGATTTACATACCAGTATTGATATTGCTGTAACTGGAATTACTAGAGTAATGCCTTAATTAGAGTTTGGCAATACCTCATTGTAGGCATCTTTCTCCAGCTTGGCACAGCTAGAAGTCTATTCAGAAGAATGTTGTTGAAGCTTCTAGAACATCTTAAAACACCATAAAACTTAGAGCCATATTTTACATATAACATTATTGCTTCCTTTATTTTGATTTTCTTAGGAGTTCAGTAGTTGAAAAGCAGCTATACTGTAATATTAAGTTCCCATGTAAGTACTGTACACCTCTGATGCTTAGAAGGTATCATAAAAATATCTGATTTTTACATAGAATTTAACCTTCAAGACTAAGTTGCAAAACCTTCTTAATGCTTTTCTTGCCTAAATAATCATTAAGTGGCAGAAGCAAAACCCCACAGCTCTACTGGCCTCTAACACTTTCATGAGAATACAAAAGACATCAGCTACAAAGTCGTTATTTCTTGACTAGCTAATTATGTACCATAATTGCTCAGTTTCTTAAAACTTCATAATTTAATCAAGCTGTGGACATATTTCCTACTTAACTCTTGAAAATCTCAGCACTCATCATGCAAGAAGAGTATTTTACAGTAAGTTTTTTCATTTTTTTCACCTCAGATTTTGATGAACAAACATCACAACAGCTGAATGAGTGTCTATCAGTTTCTGTGTTTTTAGAACATTTCAATTGCCCAAACCAGGCTTATTTTTTAATATTTTTCTAGGTATAAAAGGTAGCATAAAAGAACCATGCATATTCTCTGTGGCAAGTAATTCAATACAGTCAGATTAAAACACTAATTTACATTAGACTTCTTTCAAAGTGACTATGACAGCAGCTGAGGTACAGGGTAAGCAGAAGAAAAAACAACTATTATATTTATTCTGAAGTACCCCTTCATTCTACCAGCAGTGAGCCAGTAATTCCCAAACAAGACAAAGTAAAGCATAGTTTCCTAGTTCTTAAATATTTCCTTCTGTAAATATATCTAAAAATTTCCAAGCAATGCTAGCTATTCAGCATCACAACTGATATCAAATTAATGCCCTGAGCAAGTTTAAAACATTGCAGTATCTATTAATTCCAATTTTCAGTCCTCTGATAGCACTGAATTCTAAAGCTTGTCTACTATCTTAGTGTAACAATGGTTAATAAACGCCACACTGCTGCAATGTAAGACTGAAACCTGCTCTCAGCTATCAAGCAAAATATACATTACTCATCAATAGAAAGCCCAAGATAATTAGCTCCTAACAAACACAGAACACAAACTTTGCTTCCATTACATCATTGCAAGAAATCTACTCTTTGAAGATTAAAACTGGTCTATCAAAGCACCTACACTTTTACTTTAAAATTCAACACGGCAGTCCTCACAGGACTGGAGCAGCAGGCTTTCTGCAATCAGAGCTGCAAAATACCCCCAATACAACATTCACTCTTCCGCCTGCATTTTTTGCACTTACTGTCATATTTTACTGTGTAGTGTAGAATAATTTGGGTTAGAAGGGACCTTTAAAGGTCACCTAGACCAACTAACCTGCCATAAAGCAGGGACATTTTCAGCTAGACATGGTTGCTCAGATCCCTGTCCAACCTAACCTGGAAGGTTTCCTGGGATGGGGCATCAACCACCTCTCTGGGCAACCTGGGCCAGGGTTTCAGCACCTTCAGCGTAAGAAATGTCTACCTTATACCTAGTCTAAATCTACCCTCTTTTAGGTTAAAACCATTAACCCATGTCCTGTTGCAACAGTATTATTTAAAGAGGAATCTAGTTTGTTTCATAACTGTCATCACAATTTACCACTTGGGAATAGCATCACTCCAAAAATAATTTATGGCTTAAAATGCTGACCAGTCAAGCAGCGGATACACCAACACTGCAGTAAAGACAGCACAGGGCTGTGAAAAAATTCTGGAGTGTGTTTATAGGACTTAAAACATTTTAAGCTTCCATGTATTTTCTGCTTAACCAAATTGGCATGCTGCATTTCACAGAAGCCTCTATTATCTCAAGCTGATGAACACAAAAAACTGAAACAGCTGAAGTATGCTGATGAAGTTCTCAATTACACATACCATGCACCAACTAATTAGACGCTGCCAAGAGATGGAAAGCTATCTTAAGAAACAACAGAAATTTTTAAATAAAGTTGAAAGTGATCTCTGCTTCTTATTTCACAAGAGATACAGAGAGAACAGGTTAAAGACTAAACCTTCATCAACAAAGAGAGAAAAATTCTGTATGGTTAGTTTAGCAACTTCAATGGGATTTGTGCACACATTAAGAGTACATAAACAAGCACAAGAAGTTTTAACTTCCATGTGTGTTGAAAACACAAGATGCCACAAAACACTACAGACACAAAGTATTTCAAAGCCTTCTAGGCACATGTTTTGCAGATGTTTTCCTTCTGCAACTGGCAAGTTGAAATACTGTTTGGTATGTAATTTTGATTATAAGAGGCTCGGAGAGACTAAATGCAAGGTGCTCGACAAAAAAGTACCTCTTGATTCATACTTCACATTTCACTCTGCCAGTAAAATAACTGAAAATGTAAAGCATACCCACTTGCTAAACTGGAGTTTCCCCTTATTTGTGCAGATGTGATATGTCAAGCATTACCAGTAGAAATAATATAACTGCATAATACATACACAAGCAGAACATGAGAAAATGTTTCAACAGGAAGGAAATATTAAAGTCCAAAAAAAATCTTAACTATCACAGGTAAGAGACAGTAGCATATTAATGTTCACTGATTTGGTTGCACATCCAGTGTTCAAATGTATGCAAGAATGTGGGAAGAAGAATTAATGCTTCTATTGTTTTGTAGTTTGTTTTTTTTTTTTTCTTCCAGAGAAGTATCTGCCTATTAAAATAAAGCTCTGGAACATATGTAGGGAGTACACAACACCTCAGGCAGTGTTTGACACAACCTTCCCCAGGACAGAGCATACTTACTTGGAACGTGGGCGTTTCCTACTATTTCCAGGACTATTACTAATGCGATAAGCTGTGGGAACACTTCTTTCATCTCTCCGTCTTTCTGGTGTGTGAGCCCTTCTCCTAGGTGACCTTGATCGTGACCTGAGCAGGAAAAAACATCCAAAAGTTTGCTTTTTGTTACTTATTTTATCACTTTCTTTCAGTGGAATTGTGCTGTCACCAAATGCAAATATAACACCTTTCAAATGCCTATTTTATACCAACATGAGGTATTTAGTCTCCAAGACTTGTCAGCTGCATAAAAATTTCTTACCCATCCAAGACATTTAGGATGTAATTATGCATTGCTTTTCACTCCCAACAGGGGATGAGGGGGAAAGCAATCATTTTTTTGGTATTCTGTGATAATGTCACCTTCAGTATTAGCTGGCAGGAAAGTTTTACCAGTCACCTTCTGTGGCAAAAGAGTTTACTAACATTGATATGCAGAAGTCCAATTTGGCTCGAAGCCTGGCATTGTCAGGCCTGACCTCATCTTTTCAAATTAGTGGTACGTTTTTAGAACTGCTGCAACACAGAGATAAAGACAAGGTTTTGTTTTCAGTGCATCTCCAACACTGACAAGTCCAGGAAATTTTGTCCCTGATGCTGCAGAGTAATCCTAGCACAGCCAACATTTTCACCTGTGCAAGTGACCAACAACCCACGATCAGTGTTGTTTGGCACTAGCACTTCAACTTGAGATATTTTTCCTAGAAAAGTGAAAAAGAGATTGAGAGGGAAAAAAGAAAGCATGCCCAGTTAAGATCAGAGAACAACTTAAGAGCTTAACTCTTTTCCTCTATGATTTTGAATTAAGTGGATGTGCAAGTAAAACCTGGGTATTTCTTTGTAACAAAATAAATGAAATGAGAAAAATCCTGAGCGATGAAGAAGAGGGCAATTAATGGACCCAGCTTGGGGTGGGGGGAGGAAGGGGGGGGATAAAAAAGCAAACCCCGAATCCACCCGAAATTCCTGATAGTAACAGCTAGTTTTCTTCTCAGTAAATAATTTTGCTTTTGTTAGCTTATTTATTTCAAAGACTTTCTTATTTACTATAGGTATGTCATTCCACGTATACCAAACATCCATGTTCTTGAAAATACCTAATTTGCAGTGACTAAAAGAATTGTGAAATCACTGATCTTCTGCAGACTCACACCATATATACAATAGATACACACACTCCTTAGCCATTTCTCTTACACCTACAACAAAAGAGATCAACTGAAAATGAAAAACATAATCACAATGGCAGTTAAGTGTTGCAAATTAACTGCTCTGTCACTTAGAAATCTGATCTTTACCAGGCCATTCAGAAGGATTAAAAAAGGAAAAAACCCAACAGATTATAAAGTTTGGGGTCAGTCAGACACCTTGACATTTTACCAGGATTTCCCTCAAAAGAGCTCCAGCAGTCAAATCTTTTCGTTGTCGAAGTTGCCTGATAATTTCCCCGCTCTGTTGCTGCTGCCACTGATGAGCTGCTCAGACTCGGCTCCATGCTCAGTGTCCCTGTGGATGCTGTGAGTCTGTGATACGGAGGCACACACTTCACATTCAGAATAAAATGTGCTAGTTTTGGTAATAACTAGAATCCTGAAAACACTCAGTCCCTTAACCAAAAGCTGAACCTTAGTGAAACATGCCTATATGCACCAGCCTAAAAAAAGTCCAAACAATCAGAAAGAAAAAGGAATTAGCTTCATTTTTATGAACTGATGTTTGTGGTTCTACAACATTCTTCCAATCACCAAATGTTCAGAACTTTGGCCATTAGCTTCAAACAATTAAAAACAGCTTAAGAGATTTACTGCAATACATCAATTATTACTTTCATTAGACTGCTATTTCAAAAGGCACTCTATTCCTTTACAGCCAGTATCACTGTGTTCAGTAGGGTCCCAAAAGTTCAAAGGGTTATGAAGCTTGGCATGTCTCATTACAAATTAGGAATTAAAACTCCGTGAACAGACACTGTCTCAGTAATAAGAATATCAGTTCTGAAGGAGAAATAAAACCCCAAAGGCAAAAAAATGGCAAAAAGTCTCACACAAACACACATACAGGTGCACTCTATCCAAACTTCTTGAAAAGTAATCTATTAATAAAGTATGCCACTACTAATCACAGTTTCTAATTCATTAACTGGATAAATTATGTGGTTTAGTATTAGCCTAATAGTAGACAGCATCAAGAAAAATGATCAACAGCAAGGAAAAGTTCAGACTTTCCATCTCTAATTTGAAATGAACACGCAAATTTCATCTAACCAAATCACAAAGTCACTCTTTATGGAACTACTGCCTTCGCCTCCCTTCCCCTCTTCTCGCATACACACATGAACCGCACTCACACATACAAATCATCATCAGCTTAGATCATGGACTACAAATATCTATTGGGAGAAAACAGACTCAGATGAACATTGTCATTATTTACACCTGCAGCAAACCAGCTGTGAAGCTTTACTTCTCAGCTGGACCAGAAACTGGAAACTCCAGTGACTGACAACCTGCACTGCTTTAAAGAATATCACTGCCAGGTACTTCTCACATCAAACTATTTAACGTTGCTTTGAAGTTGATTAGAAAAAAAGACACTGATGAAGCATTTACTACAGATGACTAAAATGTACCAAAGGCTGTTTGTTTTCCAAGAGAGCTTTAACACATGCCCCATCTTTGATATTACGTACTTAGTAGTAAAAACTATTTCTCTCATTGGGACTGACAGCTCCAACGCAACCCACACTACAACACCTCAAAGCCCTTTTGGAGAGGGTTTATTGTTTTCATGACTTTTATTTAACTTTAATCTGTCATGCTGGTCTAGAATTAAAACTATGATATCAGGAGCTTTATGAGACTAATTTTGGTGCAGAAACTTTGTTCTAGAAAATAAAGTGCATTTATACAGAGGATTGCTGTTAGCACACCACAGGCCACGATTAAGCCAATACATCTGGATTTCTTATGTTGCTACAATTTTTTTAAACTTGCTTCTGTAAAATAGGTTTGGTTGTGCTACCCAGAAAAATGAGTATTCAAAACATCGCTTGAATCAACTTCATGTTACTTGAACAGAATTTTTCAACTTTAATACTCTGAAGATGTATTAGAAAATATCAAAAAAATGCAACAGTACAGAAATTGTATCTCACCGCCAAAGACTATTTTTAAATGAAGCAGAGCCTCTAGACCTCTAACAATGTAAAAATAAATGACAAACAAGTGATATGAGATCAGATACACAGAGAAGTATATTGTAAAGTTCATCTGCAGAATTTCTGAGCACAATATACATCTTAGAAAAAAAAATAAAAATCTTGTTTGTTATTCTGAATTGGAACTGAACTGGAGCAATAATTACTACAGAAAGGGAAAATTTCAACTTTTTTCAGTCTACCCTTGAGGTAAAATAAAGCATCAGTAATCACTTGATATTGAGATTTGTAGGATAAAATATACATTTTGAATAGAATAAACTAAGGCAAGAAAATCTCAAATATACAACATTAGACTGAGACATTCAAATAAAGCACTGTTGCTCAAAATAGGGATGTTCCAGTATAATTTAGCATTAATGTCCATACAATAAAGACTATCTCTAAGCGTCATCCACTCAATACAAGATGAACACATTAACCTCTACAAATGGTTTACACTTTACCCCAGGGGAGTATGATTCTTTACATAACTATTCATTTAGCAGCAAGCCATAATATCTCTAATGTTTTGGGATCTAGGAATAAAATACCGTTCTAGGTGAAGCACTGGGAAAACTGAAGAGCAAAGAGACGTGAAAGGTACCATGTTTTGAATGAGACAGCAAAATGCATGAAAATAATTTTTCCTGAATCAACACAAAGTATATAAATAAATTAAAAACAAACAAACAAAAAAAAGGAAGTCGAATCTTCCAACAACATTTGCCTTTTTTTGGCAATTACTAAGACAAGGCATTATTTTTGCCTAAACATTTGATAGACAAAACATATGAGTATCTGACTGGGTTATGAATCAGCTCCTACTCAATCGCTCTAAAAATTTTCTGGTTTCTGGAGCAAGAGCTTTATTTTAGAAATACACTGAATATATTAAGGTGGAACAAACGCCCTCAGTCAAGCAAACCTTCAACCATCACCATTTCTTGTATAATGTGAGACCATGTGGACCCAAAATAGATACGCAGGGCTAGAAAAGACTTCAAGAAATAAGACTATCCAATATTCTCCAAACTATAATTCTTGATACAGAAATTTTCCATGATGGAGCATTCATAGGCTGTATTAACTACCTTAACTACCAAGATGCTACAAAGAGCTTTCTAGTCTCTTATCAATTTAAGTCCATTACTTATTGTCCAAACCCCAAGGACTGAAGAAGAATGTTCTATTTCCTCTTATTTGGTGTACATGAAGACTCATTTTCATCTTCCTTCAGTCTTCTTAAACAGTCATTCCAACTCTTTTTTTTTTTCTTTAACTCTGAAAATTTTTGATGATTCCCTGTAAACTTCCTCCAAGTGGTCTAGTTCATTCTAAAGGATGCACAGAACTGCACAGAGTACTCCAGCTGAGGCCAGACAAAGCAACGTCATCTTCCAGACGAGGAGACACTTCACACATCCTGCATAAGACTTGCTTGTCTTTACTGACCTCATTAAAGTAAACCAATACAGTCACTACATTAAGTATCAAATGCAGAGAAAGGTATTCATTAGAGCTGAATTACTAAGAGGTCTTTGGGCCTTGGATTTAGTCATGTTCTTGTGAAATGCTACAGATAGGAAGGTACATTAAGATTTCTAACAGGTCTCCTGCCTGATAAAAGCATTTCATACAACCCGCAAAAAGCTCCAAGGGATCAGGCACCCACTCAGCACTGATGATACTGTTGTCAGTGCCCAGAAACAATGGGTTCCTGAGTGAAAGAGAGACCCTCCAGAAACCGTTGTTTAAACTGGTACTCACAGAGCAGAAAGACTGGCTGAATGGAAAGCCCTTCCCTGTCCAGCTTTAACTTCCATCAAGTTTTATAACGAGCAAAATGTTCTCAGTGCAAGACGTGGTTCAGTTGTTTTTAAAATTCAGCTAGCCAGCATCAAACTGACTGGACTTCTCAGGCTGCAGAATTCAACAGCTGATCTAGTAAACACGTAACCAGATTTAATTAGGTGTTGTGTTCATTCGTGATGTTAAGGTTTGTATATGCCTGTTATTTGATTTGTGCCAGGAGGCACACTCAAGATGGCACACAAAGATTAACTGTTCTTGGTGATTTTTGTGTAATTTTTCCACCAGCCGAACTATGACCACACACCAAAAAAAAGGAAACAACTAAACCATAATGAGACTATCATCTATGCATGTGGCAGACTTCAATAGACTTCTGTCTTTTCACCAGCAGAACCAGATGTAGACCAGTTGGTTGAAGTATTCAAGCCTCTGTGTAAAGCATCAGAAATCTTATCTCCCTGAAGTCACTGAAGACATACCTCGATATGTACCAAACTGAACTTGCAAATTCCCATTAATCTGGTTACTGCCTGATGCAAGCTCATGCAACATTCAAGATTATCTTAACTCCATAGAGTAGCATACCCAAGTATGGGTAAGGATCTTCTCAGATGATTCTTTGTCCTTTTTCCTACCACACAAGACAAAATAATTAAATTATTATTTTTTTTTTTTTAGGATTACTATGATGTTTCTCCTTGGTTTTACCATATATCAGTAAAATAATGGATAAATATATGCAACATAGCTTGGATGAAGCAGGAGGTTCAAGTGAAGATATGGCTTGACAAGCAGTTGAAGAGAGGAGTGATTCACCTGAGAAGACTTCCCCAAGATATCCTTAACCCTAAGTGGGCTTGCATTCCCCTCTTAAACAACAAAAGCATCATTCAGCATCATTCCCTTTACATGCTGGTAAGCACAGAAAAGGAATGGTACACAGTATTCTGGAACGTGCCTTATAACACAGAGCACCATGACTGCTTGTTATCACACACAGTCAAATAAGTAGCATGTCAGGCTGATCCTTTCAGTCCAAGTTATGTTCAAATAATTCCTTGCATCTCTGAACAGCAAAGATGTCTTCAGCAAAATATTGTATCTAACCATAAAAATCTAGTATAAAATAACAAGTTGCAACGTGTTAACACTTACTCATATTAGTGTAGTTAGACACTTTGTTAAACAAACCAAAAAATGTACAAGGAAAACTTAAGATGAGAAGTTTTGCCACACCACCATGAAGGGCTAGAAGCTGTTTTTCAGGAAGAAGCATAAAGCACAACGGAACGTGTGATTTTGCATGCATCACACACATCTATAGCTGTAGCAGTATTTATATGCACAATTCATTTGAACAAGTTACTTAAACACTGTTCTGTAGCATGATCTAGAGAATGCAACCTCAAGAATAAGTCCTTCTGACTGACCACCTATGTGGCAGGGCATTCAGATATGACAAAGTTTAAAGACAGTAAACTTTAAAGGTGCCTAGGTCCAAATGTCTTAGATGTAATTAGCAGTATTAATATAACACAATATATAACATCATATAACTGGATCACTAATATAACGAATTTTATCTCATTACCGATTAAATATAAAGTTAACTGCACTGGGGTACATTCTTCTATGGCCTCCCTTCCTCATAAACTCTGTTTTCACCCTTCTTGGATTCCTGTCATGTCTCTCCTGCCATTCATCCATCATATTTTTTCACATGCTACCCATCTGCTTGCTTTCTTCCTGAGCTTTGCGGTCAACCACCTGGTTATTAGCAAATTCTTGTCCTTCTATAATCACATTCCTACATATTATCACCCAGTACTTCACAAACTAGAACGAAGAAGGATTTACTGCTGCAATTTTTGCACTAAGTAATTAAAAGTAATGACTTGTTATTTCATTAAAAATATTTTCAAAGATCTTCCATATTTGATATTTATTCACTGTCTTCAAGGTGACTATATGCCTTGTAATGGGTACAAAGACACTTACATAACAGAATAAGAAGTGCAAAAACGTTTTCAGTGTTACCCCACACAGAACTCTAAAGAGTATGTTTGGTTTCCAAACCCACCTTGAATGCCTGACAGTCCTATAGGCGGTGGGAAGTGAGTGCTTTGCTTTTGAATGAGATCTAGATCTGGACTTAGATGATGAATGATACTTGAAAGGTGATCGAGATCTTGTCCGAGATCTTTTCTTATGTTTTTTTCTTTTCTTTTCTTTTTCTTCATCCCTAGGAGGATCTTTGCTTTTGCTTGAAGGCCTTTCTGCTTGTTTAACTTCTAAGGTAGGTAAAGTTCTGACTGTGGTCACAGGGCACGGTATACTATTGACACTCTGAAATCAAAGACAAACAAAGAACAAAGTTCAGTTTTCAAAGTTGGTGTGAATTTTTCATTTGAGAAAATCCTATGTGTGTGGACAACACATAAGCCTCTCTAGTCCTTAATGCTAAACAGAGGGCTACATCTACTCCTCTGCATGCCACATAGGTGCACACTCTTGCAAAGAAACTTCAGGTATCCTGCTCAGTAGGCTTACCAATACACAATATGGGTTGTTTGCAGAAATGCTGGATAACAAGAGCAAAGAAAATAACAACTAACAGTCACCTCACATTTTTTCACTCATGAAAGCGTGAGAGAAATACATCCATCTTAAGAAAGTATTTGTTAAATCAATAACAATCTAACCTCCTACGGATGCTTTAAAACCCCACAGTGCTGCATCAGGATTATGTAAAGTGTGCATAAGCAAGGCTGACATCATCAAAAACGTGCATCTAGTAGTATTTAATGGAGGGCTATACAGTTGCCCAGATACATATGCAGGCTGGGATACGCACACTAAGACTGTCAGCTTAACTAGGACACAGCTCTGAAGTGTTCACCTTCAGTCTTTAGAAGAAACGTGTTCTAAAAATAGATACTATCAGATATATTTTCATTTACTTACCCCTTTATTTAAAAAAGGCTAAACCTGAAAATACAATCATGAACTACTGACATTCAAAGTAAAGTTTTAAAGTCACTTTCATACTTGAACTGTGCTATTTAGACTACAACCTCAAGGAAAACAGCAAAATGAATTAGTGCCGATATTAATTGCACAAAGTACAGAAATAATTTGTTTTGCATGTAAAGGGTTGGGAAGATCACAAGAGTTATTAATTTCAAAGACAGAATAGGTCCATGCACAATTCATGCTCAGTGAGCAATTCCAACTGCAGTCAATTAAGCAAAACATACCAAACTCCAACAAGTTTTCAAATTATCAGCTTGTACTTGAGAGAATTCTGCTCAATACCTTGTTTAGAACAATTCAAGTCAGGTACTATAGATATGCTCCTCATTTCAAAGGCTGTCATTCCCCCAGCTGCCATTTCAAGGCAACTGGAGAAATCAGTTTCCCTCTGTCATAATTTCAACTGTAACCGGTCTGACACTTTCACCGTTTGATACAAGAATGCTTATCGTGATCAGAATAAAAAGTAATACATTAAAACCTGAAATAACCAAATCAGAAACCAGTGATCTTTTCCTTTCTTTTTACCCATCTCCCATTGTGAGTATGCCAAGGCAATAATTGACCACATTTTGAATAATCAGAAATCCAGCTTTGCTTCAAGTTACAGAGCCATAACACTTCTGAGCTTTAACTGGTAACTGCTATCACAACATTTACAAAATAGTAACAAAGCAGTACTAAAGTAGTTTGTTTCAAGGATTACAGACATTTTATATAATGAGCATTTGAGTGACTGGCTTAGCAGAGGGCCGCTTCCGATTTCACTAACTTCACAATCCTTGTGTAATTGCAGACACCTCATCTCCAAACTGCAGTTTCCTAAGAGGCCACAGCAGCTGACTTTAGTTCATCTCTTTATACAGTATCTTAGTCTTCCCCTTGAACACTACTGAATATGTAATAGACCTGCTTGCCTTGAAGTAGACACCTCTAATAGCTTGAGAGAAAATAGCTGTAGGCAAAGTAGAGTTAAGAGGAGAACAAGAGAGGGAAAAAAAAACCAAACCAATGGTTTTCAGTGCCCGAGTTCATTTGGCTGCATAAAACACAAGGTATCGTCCCACTGCCAAAAAGAAGTTAATAAATGAAAGACACTTACTTTTAGGTCACACAGAGAGAATCTCTCAGCAATCAAAATTAAAAAAACCCTACAATGGTAAACACCTGTAGGCATCCACCAAAAGCATCAGATGCTGAAACGGTAAGGCTCTCCTTAACCTTCAAGCTGCTGTCACTAAAGAGTGACAGTGCTGCCCAGGCATCTTGGAGAACAGCAGAGCGGCCTGCTGTAGATTCAGATGCCACTGCTTCATGCTGCTATTTGGAAAGCCACACAGAAGGAACCTTAGCTACCCCCCAAGGGAATATGTAGGTACCAGGGAACAAGATGACAGCTAACACACAGGGAGAAGTCAACTGTCCGTCCTACTTAATGCCACTGAGTTGCCAGGCCACACAGAAAATTTCTAGGTGTATAAAGGATGCTGCTGAATAAAAATATTTGGAAAAAAAGAAACTATCTTAGCAACTATCATAAAGAAGCTGTCAATGGTTTGTGTTTTCACTAGTGAAAGCTGATTCAGGCAGACTAAGGAAATAAGAAGTGGAGGCATGACTGTAGGAAAAAAAAAAAAAAATCCAAGCAAGCATAGATACTGGGAGATTATTAAGCATTTCCAAAAGGCAGAAAGACTGTTTTACTGACCAGCTCTGCAAACCCGCAGCTCAGTGGAACACAGTTTTGTAAAGTACAGCAACAAGCTGGTTACCTGATGAATTTTATTATGGATCTCAAGGGACAAGAGATTTACACTTTTTGAGAGCTCTTCTAGGAAGTCAAACTGCAAACATTCAAGAGCATTCACTGAATCTCACTTACTTGTCCATGTCGGGTAACAGCACTTTTTTTTTTTGGCCCTTATTACATGCTACAGTGTCTGACACTTTCACTGGCAGAGCTCTTCTTCAGCATATTTGCATGACTGAAGTAAATTCTACTAAAATAATGTTTCCTACAGCAAAAGCATTTGGTATAAAAAATGCTTCAGAGATAGCTTTTTGGAAAACAAAGATGATTCAACAACTCTTGTTTAGCAGAAACGGGTAAAGAAAGAGCTCTGTATGAAGAAGAATTTATAGCTATATGAGAACAGAAACGAGCACTTCAGTTCATTACAAGGCATTTGCATATTTGCAGTATTCATAAGACCAGAAAACACATTAGTTATTCTGGGCTTACATTACTTAATCAATAAACAAAGCCAACATTATAAGTGAACCAAAAGGTGCTTACTACAACAGAACAGAAGGCTGGCGCTGTTCCTGGTACAAACATTATCAACTGGTAAAGAACATTGTCAATAATGTTACTAACACTTTTACAACTGGCTAATACTTCTTCCATTCTGAACAGCTGAATTTTGCAGTAATTTGAATCCTATGTTGGATCAAAATTAGAAAGAGTGAAGAATGTCAAAACTGTGAAGATTTAACGAACAACTCTCATACTTCATTAAAATATGAAAACACTCTTCTACCACTTTTTTTACTGCAGGTTCTCCAAAGCTTCTGGTGAAACCTTCCCTGACTGAGAATTAACAGGCAACTGTCTATCAGTAGTGGGAGTGTATGACTGCTCTGTGCACTAAAGTGAGCAGTTACTACTTTTAGAAGAGTTTGTCACTCCCACTCTCAACAAATTGACCCAAAAATTATTAAGTAGAGGTCATAAAAACATTGCCTATAGTTTAAGGTCCCATAGTTTCATCAGGGTTTAGCTGCTGCACTGAAATATAGATACTAACAGTACACTGACCACGGCAAGTTCTTCAAAACCAGACTGAAGTTTGCATTATTAATTTTGAAGGGTCAGCAGTAAAAAAATTAGTGGCTGTGAATCTGTTTGTTGTATGCATCATTGTCTTTGTATCTTGAGTACTTTGAAGAATAAGAAGTAAGGCACAGAACATTTTTACATCCCTTACCTATCTTAATTAAGATGGCTGTTGTGATATTTACCTTTATCCCCTATGAAATATTAGAGTATTTACAGTATGAGGAATTACAACTCTCATATAGTTTTTGATAATAGAGTTCTCACAATAAAAAAAGTTCCAAATGCCAGCAAGTTATCCACCTCCCAAATGGCACATTAGTATGTGACATTTCGCTTTATGTTTTAATCTGTCCTTTCAAAAATGCAAGATAAGGAAAATTTACAAACAAACAAACATTCCCCCTTCCATGCTAAACAGAAGATATAAATATCTATATATTATGAAACAAAAAGGAAAGAAAAAATGAATGGCCCTGAAATGTTCTAAAGTGTTTTTTCTTTAAATACTTATTGGATGGCTTTCATTAGACAATTACATTTTGCTCACTAATTAACATTAAAAAAATATGCAAGTATAAAATTATGGTATACATTATTATTCCAAAGAGGCATGCAGTAGCATCTACAGTCCATTGCTAAAAAAAGAAGGATCAACTACAGCAGCGTGACAGCTGTACACTATCATCTACAGTTGTTGATAACCCTGTTATGACTGGCAAAACTTGAATAGCATTTTATTTTTAAACATGTTAAACTTCTATTTCCCTTGTAAACAGACTACTTTCCACAGGAAAATAATTTAAAAACTGTTACATACAGGACAAAAGTAAGGACAAACCAGATAAAAAAAATCCCAAATGATGAAACAGGGCTTCAAAACAGGGAAGATGAAAGAGCCAAAACAAGTTAAGTTTTGCTTTGTGTTATAGAATCTTTATATTCAGAAGCACAACAGATGACATTTGGGACAAGTCATTAAAATGGAGTTACTTTCAAATGCCTGTTTTTGTGGCATTACGAATGTGAGTTTCTCTCCTTGTTTAAATCCAGAACTAAGGTTTATACAGGCAACAGTCCGAGTATAACCAACTGCCTTTTAGGCACGTACCAAAGTACTGTCACCCCTAAAGCATTTCTGACATCAGATAAAATACAAGAGATTAGCAGAATAATCTGTATTAGAAACCAATCAGACAGGATATTAGTTAAATCATGCCCTGGCAACAAAAAGGGGACTGTACTACACTTGCAGGACACCTGTATCAAGTCACTTCCCCGAAAAAGTCAAATACACTGTGCCTTGTCTAGTCAGCCACCAGTGCTGTCCCCTTCTACTATTTGTGTCAGGTATTACCAGCACCAGTAGATTCTGGGACACACTTTATCAACTAAATTACTTTAATGGCGACCTAGGACTGATTTCTTTGACAAAGAACGCAGGTTTGCAGGTCCTCCTTTGACAAGGACAGCAGGACACATACACAAATTACATTTACAAAAACTTTTTGCAGGAAGCAACAATTTGGCAGCTTAGACTTTCCCTCTGCAAGACTCCTATAACCTGCTGCCATTACTGACCACTGCTAACAAAAACATTAAGCAAGTCTTCACCAGTAAGACAATGAACCCTGCCAATTTTCTTCTGTGAGGCTTGGCTGCACACAACTCCACAGCAGATTCTTTTCCTTTCTCTTTTTTAACCTTTTACTTTCACACACAGCTAAGAACAACACTGCTCAGATGGCCACGGCTGGGGATAATAAAAATTTTTGAACTGGCACATTTGCAGACAAACCATATTTTAACCCCTGAAAAAGGTGGCAAAAATGTCACAGGCCTACTATACCAAGTGTGCTGTACCAAAGCATACTACCAAGGGTGACTGACTCTTGCATTCAGAATTCAACTACTGCCAACAGACGACAACAGTGTATCTGTTTCACTATAAAACAAAAACCCCAAAAGTAAACCAAAAAAAACATACCATCTTAATGTGAGCTCTCACGATGTCTAACCTAAATAATTTAGGGATTCGTAAATACATACAGAAACATGCACAACTAGCTTTCTTTCTACTTTATATATAAATAAATGCCAACTTAATTTTTTAAATTTAAATAATCTTGATTATTTTGGAGTAAGGTTTGCTTTTCAGATTATGAAATACCATACTTTATTTGTTTAAAAAATAAAAAAGCACTTCAATGCAGTGCTCCAGATATAACCTGGGGTACTTCAGCTCTGTGCATGCGGAAGAACTGCAGCAGTCAGAACTACAGGGTGTTTGCTATTGCAGACCAGAGAACCCACGTTCACTGCAGAACGACTGCAACTTCTCCACACTGAAACACTACCCACAGATGTGTCTGCTGACATGATCTTCTTGTTACTAAAGCATCTATGTGAATTATATATGTAAACAAGAAGTGAGATGCCAGCCAGTACTGTTTACCCATGTCCTGGAAAAGGGCAAGGTCTTCACTAGCTGCAAGGTTACTGGAACTGATGAGTTTTGGAACTGAGCTGAGCTACGTGTTTTCCAAGTACTTGCTGGAGAAAATATTATGCATAATGGTACTGTTGGAAGTGCATGCAAGAATGGTGAGGAGCCATTTGTGAAAAGCTGTGCTGCTTCATTGCTCAAGCTCATTTTTTTAGCCTTTTGTTCCTCTTGCTTGATTTCACTTTAAGGAAAGACAAGAAACCATATAAAAGAAATAATTCAGCTTTGGAAAAAGCAGATCTGACCATTTTCTGATTCAGCTGAAGCAAAAAAAAAAAAAAAAATCTTACAAGTGCTATGTTCTGTGGTATTGACTGCCCTTCACATGCAGTTAGTGGAATCAATTTTGTTCAAAGGTGTAACATACACTTCGCACCAGCATTTCTTTCAAGAAACACTGGGAATCGGGAAAATCCGACAGTGGTTGAAAGAGCTTTGCTCATTTAAGGCATTTCTACACAGTGTGATAAGTAGGTTTTCAGCACAAATGTACACTGTGCATACACATAAACAGCATTACCAGTTTCTAAGCAGTTATTAGAAAGGGACAATCTCATGGAAGTTATGCATCTCCCATGGTCATTCTCAGCTCCTCTTCATACTTTATTATTATGCATCTCACTCATTACTTCATTTTTTTGAGACACATTTTAAACTACAAAAATCATTCCACTCCATTAACTCTATGGTCACTGCCTAGCGATCTTTGCTTCCTGAACTCTTCATTGGATGCTCCTTCCCCCAAAAGGGAGATGAAATTCATTAAGTGACATTTTTGTTGGACCTAAATATCTTTTGTTTTGTTTTCTGAAATTTCCCCAGTTAGTTCCACTGACCAAACTACAAGACTAATTTTACACATCTCTTTTGTGTGCCTTTTCTACATTCTTTTTAAAATTACAGGTGCTGTAGTTACTTTTCATTACTTTTGGAATCAGCTTTTTTAAATGCACCTGAAAAAATCTTAGAATACCCCACGAGCTATGTATTTCTTTATAAACCAATTTAGCTAACATGATGCAGCTTAGCGGATTCTCAGTGAGCTGAGAACAGAACAGAGGTTAACAAATTCACAATATGACTTCCCTTATGAATCAAATGTGCTGTTACAAACAGGCAAACCAGGCACGTAGAGCAAAAGGCAGATTATGCATTGGAATGAATGGAGATGGAAGCTTTTCAAATATGGCAAATTGAAAGACAACAGCTTGAAAAACATTCATGTTTCTAAATAAACTTTTATATGCAAAAATTTGTAGGCATACATCTATATAAACGTGTAAGTGTGTCAATATGGAAATGACACTTAGGAGGAATTTATTCCTAATGAAATTACGGCATTTCAGATTGTTCACTAACACAGTACTAGCATTCCAATGCAAAAGTCAATTTTGTTTCAAAAAGCAAGGTCACATCAGTAATATTTAAAACGCTAAATAAACACTACTATAAAGCAAGCATCTCCAAATCATTTCTATTGGTAAGAAGCAGTGAAAACGGTTGCTTTAAAATTCTTAAATGTATTTTTCTTCGTGTGAAAAAAGAGATGCCTTCTCTGAAACTACACATATGTGGGGGAAGAAAAAAGGTTTTAGCAAATAAGTATACTGAGAAGTGGGATTAGGAATCACAAGTCAGCTGCTACTGAAGACTTACTGGTCATTTCATGCGTTCTCTTAAAGAAAAATATTAAAAGAACCTTAGCTTAGAAATATCTATGTCCTTGAGAAATCCCCTTGAGAAGGAGAGCAGAACTGCAAGTCTGGGGAGTTCTGCATTGTTGTCTCTTTGCATTCACTCTTCAATATGTAACTTGAAAAAAGCTCTGAACACTTGTGCCAGTCTGGGGGAATTTGTTAGCAATAGCAATGAGAATCCCAAACAGGATGTCTTTTGGGATGCGACCACACTCAATTCACGTATCTGCCACTCCATGCTGATATGGATCATACGCTACAGCTATGTTTCTTGCAATTGTCTGCTTTCTTGAAAGTGTTTTGAGGTGTGATCCATTATTTATTTGGAAAAAAACAAGAACTGGGCAAAGAATTACTTGTTAGATACAAGAATTATTTCTGTGGGAAAGGAAACAATGGAAAGCCATGTCATTCGTTCTTGTAACCAGTCTGTCACAATCAATACCTAAGATTTTCTATCAGTATCCAGAGATGAAGTTTTGCTTGATTAGTCCAGCCAAGAGTGATTTACTGGCTTTTCTGAAAGCAACGCAATTCCAAAGCCAGAAAGCTGAGGTTCTACTTCCCAACACTACTTGTATTTGCAATGTGCACAGGTCTGACTGCTGCATACACAGACAAACACAGGAATTTCAATATGGCTTGTGAAGGATTCTGCAACAATTCCCCAAGTTGCATAGATTTCTGTTACTACTTAGGTTAAGTTTCACGAAACTACATAGCCTGCACCAAATCCCATTCCTACTTTTTCCTCAGTGCAGTGAAGACCTAAGTCCCAGGGTGAATTCGTTGAAAATGGATTTTGACAGTTTTTCTTCCATCAAGAAAAGACACTGTCTGGACTTGCTGGAGGCGTCTGTACAGGTGCTGGAAAGGCAGGCTCCCCAGTTTTTTACCCAGCAAGGATAGATCACACTGGATTGGGAAGTGTTTATGATAAAATGATGCTTAAGCTGAATAAAAATGACTGACACTCCTGGAAGTAAAATTATCACTTCTTAAGCTAGGACAAGCACTATGCTAGCAGAAATAGAGACTGGCTCAGTGACGTAGCTAGAACAAGGGGGAAAAAAATAGAAAGAACAGAAACCAAGAATGAAAATAGCCAATTTCTTCTGTGGTTGAAGCTAAGCAATTAGGAGCTGAAATGGAAAATATACAATGCAAATGGGAAAGTGACTTTTCAGTAGAGAACACAGCTCTGCTGCCAAAACCTGCAGATGGAGAGAAAAGCTTCAGGACAGCGCTACCATGCATGAAAAAAATCAATACTTGAAGGATTTCCCTATATAATAAATTCAAATCCTTCATTTAGGCTTTTAAAATTGCAGTTATTTTATTGAAAACAGAAAGGTTTTATGTGAAACACATTATTGCTTAGCTATTTTAAACAGCATTTTCTGTTTATTAGTAGGAAAAAATGTAAATGTGCAGTTTCAATCCATACAGCTTTACTTTTGGCCCAAGATTCCTCTTTATCCTTGCCTACTCAAAAATTCTAAGTCTTATAAAACTGATTTCTTGAGGTTCTGCAAAAAATTATTTTACTATAACTACTCATCAACAGAATGACTAGTAATGGTTCTGTTCAGTGCAGAAAATAATGCCAACAAACTGATTAGCAGCTACTAAAGGTGATAAATCCTCTTTTTCCTCTTTGTGATAAATTCTAGTAACCCAATGTATGACTATGAGAAATTAGCTGTTAATTTCCTTTGGAAACAACAGTCCAAAGAACCAAATGGCAAGGGAATTTACTAGCAATTTTATTGTGCTCCTAAAACTTAAGTCTTCATCAATATCCAGGATACTCTTAGTTTTGACCTAAGAGTACAATATCATGATGACCTATTCAAAACAGAGCTTCTGAGAGTCTTCAAACCAGTATTATCCTAGTATTAACTACTGTGGCTCACTATCCAAACAATGACAATGGCTGCAATTGGACAAGAGAATTACAAGGTAGAAGAGAGACAGAAAGCGGTCTGCCTCAGCCACATGGCTATTTCCTAGTAGTTTTCTGGAAAGAAGGAGAGGGTTCAAATTTTTAAAACAACTATCAAAAATCATTCTTTGAAACAAATGCAGGAATGTTAACACCCTAAATTGATTTGCTACAGAAAGATACTTGTTTCTACTCAACAAAATAAGAGATTCTGCTGAAGAAATTCAATGGACTTGCAACTCCATAACATAATGTCAGATTTGTACTCTATAGACAACTCTACTGCTACCTTTACGGTAAAGAGAAATTTCCTTCCTGCTTACCTCGTTATTGTAGGAACTCTCTTCGATCTTCTCAGTTTCTGCTTCTGCCAGAGGGTTTTTCAAGGTCTGCAGGAACAGTGCTGCTTTCCTTTTGCGCTCTGCTTGCAGCTGCTTTTCTTTCGATTCTTTGGAGGCCTGTGCAAGCTTCTCCCTTGCTGCAGCTGCTAATCTATCCTCTAGTTTCTGCTTTGCTAAGAAAGACAATTAAGCATAAAGTTTAGAGGGAGTAACACCTGTGGAACTTAGGTTTCCTTGAAACAAACACACATTCCCCAACACAAACAACTGAACAGCCCCTGCAAACCTTTCTCAAACCTTTGTAATACAGCTATTCATAGAAATAACAGGGACATATCAGCTTGAAATTATGAAAATCCAAGCATCTTAATTCATAGATAGATCATTTGTTTGATGAAAAGCAGTACAGGTGGAGTAAAAAATTTTAAGCGCAAGGACAATGGCATGAAAATACAACCCTGAAAATTCAGGATACTTGTTCTTTTCTATTTACAAAAGCTATCAAAAAAAGCAGCATGGTAAATTCAGAAGCTTTTCCTTGGACATGTTAAAGCAGTTTTCCACAAATCTCATTTTTAGCTTATGTTTTCCAGCCCTGCTTACATACATCTTAAAATGTTTACACAAAGGGCTGCTCCAGAACTTTTGAGAAACTGTTTGGCCATTGATACAACCAATAGCTGTTGTTACGGGATTACAGAAAGAGAATAAGCTCATTTATTTCACCATGCACATGACGGATATTTTGTCTAACCTTTTTCATATTACATTTCCACTTTCATATTCTGCATAAGTACTAGACGACTGGTTTGTTTTTTTTTCTAATTACATAGTTTTTCTAACACACAACTTTTCCCAAACATTTTTACACTTCATTTTTATAATCACACAAAATATTTCCTATTTGCTTTATATATATATATATATATATAACAAAATAGCACACACTGTGCTACTAAAGTTTAGAAAGGAACTGCTACATAGGAGCAAAAAAAAAAAAAAAGCATTTTGAAAATTATAAATTAAGTTCCTATGGCATGCTCACAGTTGCAAGAGTAATATTAAGATTTTAAGTTAGTAAACACTGACAGTATCTCCACTCTATTAAACAATCCCTGCTGTGAAACAGCCTTGGGGAGGAATGGGGGAAATCTGATCCCTTTAAAAGATTGTTTAATTTAAATTCACACAGTATATGCTTCTGCCCTTTCCTACATAAACACTGTAACAGGAAAAACCCACACAAAGACTTAATGGCATTGCATTATAAGAGTAACAAAACATCAACAAGATGATATTAGTCTACAACTGAAAAATAGCTTGAAATATTTCCTTGTTTTCTGAAGAAAGAGAGACATGTCTTTTTTTGGGTCCTGCTAATGCAATCTGGAAGTTCAGTGTTTTACTTGGAGGTTATAATGGAAAAAAAAATATTTAGAAAGATAATGCATTAGGGCCAAGTACTCAATTCCAGTGTGTTTGTACAAGTCTGATTTTAGGCGAGCAACCAATGAAGATTTCATTCTTAACAAGCAGGAAACTGTGGGGAAAAGAATTCTAATTCCTATTAGCATGACATACTGAAGATTCAAAATAACTAAAATGTGACACTCAATCACATGACAGTTTTGTAGTTTACCCGAAGGACAATTTTTTTTTTTCCAGTGTAACATGGGATACCTTGTTTAGCTTCCAGCTCCTCCTGTGTAAGCTGGGGTTTTTTCTCTTCCGCAGCAGTACATGGAGTTGTAACAGCTGGAGTATGGTTTGAAGCACTATTAGCATTCTCTTGGCCTTCCTTGCCCTCTTCTTCCTCATCATCACTGTCATCATCTAATTTAACGCGGTTTTTCTCCAAAGGAAGAAGGTCATTTTCTTTGGCCTTGATTGCAAAGCTTATTGGAGCAAATGATGCTGTGAATGAATGGGACAGATTTTACACATCACTGGAGTACAGTAGAAAACAAGCTGCATTCCCTGACTTTATTAATTTCTCATGCAGACTACACCACAAAAAGAAGAACTTGTATCATCCTTACGTTATGCTAATTATTTTGGAGAAAAGGACAACATAACCTCTTGTGTGATCTTACAGCAGGCATCTGCTACCAACCTCCAAACCAAGACAAGAAAGCTAACAAAGCAATATTTGGGTCACTTAAGCAAGCCTCAGATCAACAGAACCCGGTTCCTGTGGATCACTTCAACCACCCAGACATTTGCTGGAAGAACAATACAGCAGGTCACACATCATCCATCAAGTTCCTGGAATGCACAGAGGAATGCTGCTTCCTCCTGCAACTGTGAGATGTGCCAACCAGGAAGAACGCACTGCTGAACTTGTTACTCACAAACCGAAAAAACCTGTTCTCTAATGTCTCGGTTAGCAATAGCCTTGGCTGACAATCCAGTGGAGTTTGGAATCCTGCTGAGCACACTGAAGGTTAGTACAAAACACAAAGGTTTTAGAAGAGTGAACTTCAGCTTGCTCAGAGTTCAGCTGGGAGAGACTCCATGGGAAGCTTCCACAGAGGATAAAGGGGCTAAAGTGTGCTGGAGTGCTGGGAGTTTTTCAAGAACACTCTCCTGGAAAAAAAAACAAAAACCAGTTCTTCCCCTTTAAAGGTAAGGGATGTAAGCAGACCAAGAGACCCCTTGGCTTAACTGCAAGCTTCCGAGACTGCTCAAAAGCAAAAGAGAAGCATACAAAAGATGGAAAAGTGGACAAATAGGCATTAAGAACTACAAGGGCACTGTCAGGGCAGAAATGCAATAAGAAAAGAATAAGTTCAGCTTTTTGAGGTCCTTTCCAATTCTGATTCTATGATTTTTAAATTTTTTTTTCTTATACAAACATCGGACATTTCATTTACTCTATAAAGGCCTATCTCAAAGTCTTTCTAATACTTCAGTAGCAGCAGGGAAAAAGAAAGGTGCTCTAAACCATCTCAGGAATTGCATTTCCTGAGATGAGATAAATAATTTCATGTTCTGTCCCAAATAAATTTCGTTTTCAGCACTACTTCTTTTCCCAGATGAATAATTTACTCTTTCAGGCTTAAGATGAAAAAGCTCTGTGCTCAGGCTCCTATCTGACACACAACAGTATGATATGGTCCCTTTATGTTTGCTTCACATTAAATCGATGATTTGCACAACAATAGCATTTGGCAGGCTCACAGAACAGTATTTAAAGACTTATTTCCATCTATATGAAAATTAATTACTTCGGGGAGTTAACAACACTTCATTACAGGAGATATAACCGCAAATGCTAAGTACTTTTCCCCAAATGCCTTAGCGAGTCTTCCTGTAGCAAGATTAGGCAGTCAACTATTCCTTTCAAGCAGTCCCTACTACTCCAACAGAAAAGGACACCCCAAGACACTCACACCAGCACACTGGAAGGAAGAAGAATGCCTGTAAAAAACATGGAATACCACAACAGGAAGGAAACTGCATCATTTCAAGCTAAGTTGTATTAACTGATCTTCAAAAAATACTAAGCTTAGCTAATATACAACTATATTTCACTCTGAACTATCTTTTTGCCTCACAGAACTTTTCTCAGAATGTTTTTTGAGAACCGTTTTCTGAAAAGAACATGGAATTAATGTCTAAAACGTTTATCCAAAAATGCAACTTCTAAGAATAGAAAATGAAATTTCTCACACATCTCAAGCAAAGCAACCTACAACCATAGTCTGCTGCAATATTTCTCTTCCTCAGGATGTCTTTTGCATATATATCCTAAAAGATGCCTATTTAAATTACATACCAATGTTTATAAAATATAAGCTTTGCACCTTTTAATTCTGGGATATAGAAATAAAGAACTCAAGAATTCCAAGAGAAAAGATTTTATAATAGTGATTTTCCAACTTTTTCATATGACAAAACAAACGCTAGAATAAGATTTTACTCCTTCAGAGGCAAAAGAAAAATGTAGTGCGGATGTGTCTATGGCGCAGCCAACTACTGTATTTAGGTTCCAAGAAAGTGGGATTTGTACCCTATTAGAGGAAATGAAAGTAAGTTTATAGGAATAGGCTTGTTATGAAATGACTCACTGGTTTACACTCCATCATCTAAATTTGAGCATATTACTATTATTAAAGCAGGGGCTCCTGTTTCCCATATATTCATAGTACAACAAGAAGAAATGATATTTTCTGTTGGATATTACATTCTCTTAACAGGGTATCTTTGAAGACAAGGACAATTACTCATTCCCTGAGGAAGCTTCTCAACATGCCCACAGCAGAAACTGTAGAGTATGGACAGCCAGACCATGCTCAGGGGCCTGGAGTTTGTAGCCCATGGAGGGAAAGAAATTGCAGTGGAGCAGGAAGAGAGAAGATTCCAAAGGATCACAGGGAAAAGATAAACTTATCAGCAATTAAGAAAGCCACTGGAGTGGCATGAAGGCAGTGTCCATCCATGAGAACATAGGTCAAGAATGTTTTTCCTTTTTTTGTTGTTGCTGTTTTTTTGGGTTTTGCGTTTTTCTTTTCTTATAAGTGGCTTTTCAGTTCTGGTTCAAAGACTTAAGTTTCTAGTCTTTACTGAGAAGAAGAAATTTTAAGATATCTCTTCTTGATAGGTCAGGAAATCAGTTCCCAGACATAAATAATCGCTTTTCCAACTCAGGACACTAATAGTGGGCTGGCTGATTTTGTTTGACTGGTTGCCAAGAGATCCTCCTATTTTTTCCTTCCGCTCCTACAACCGCAAGAGGAAAAACATTCCACTTCCACATGGATAGGATCTTTTTTTCCAGCATAGCTAACATCTAACAAGGGAAGAACTGAGCAACTGAGTAATAAGCCTAGCATACTTCCTCCATATGTATGGTTTCAAGTAAGACTACTGCTTTTTTTCAGAATAACTTCTTTCTTCCACAGAGCTTGTAACTGCCACATTTAAAATAACAAAAATAAGATTCTCCAGGGGTCACTGATGAAAGCCTTCAACTCTGCACAAAAATGAAATAAAACAATCTGTTCTGTCAGACCTTAAGAACCTGATAGTCTGATAAGAAATAAATTTGAAAGCAATCAAATTTCTTATTTCAGTCCTTTCTTGATGCTTTCAATGAAAATATTTTCCACATGGTGAAACTCTTTAATTTCCCCCGGCTCTCCTACTGCCTTATATTTTTTTTCTGAAGTATAAGCCACCAAATATTTTCACGCCCAACAAACCACGTTAACATACCTTTCACCAATTTACCGTCATTGACAATTTTAGCTGGAGGAACATCCTTTTTAGTTCCTGGAACTCCCTTCGTACTTGGCTCAGAAGCATCTTCAGGTGCATGTTCATCTGCAAACTGAGTCTCACCTGGTGCATCACTGGCAGTATCTGCTGGAACATCTTCAGATGAAGATACTCCCTTTTCAAAAGAAACGTGCAAGCTTACTAACTGGATAGTTCATGAAAGAATTAACGCAGTGTCTGTGGAGCTGCAATTTTGCCAGCCTTTTCAATACTTCACATTACCAGTTAATCACATAACAGCTAATTTTACATCAATAAGCACTCCTGACCAAAGCTCTGCCTGTTATAAATACTGCACTGCTTCGTGTAAACCCCAGTCTGCAAAAACTACAGATCTACATTAACAATGTGCTGCTTCTTTACAGCAAAGAAAATGTTCTTCAGTTGGTGTACATTTGCTGTTTTAAAACAACTGTTTTAAAAATGATGGTTTTAAAATTAGACCCCAAAAGTATATACTTTTTTCCCCAAAGTATATTCTTTTAGGCCTTTATCTCGAGAGTCCAGAACAAAGTCCATTAAAGTTAATTCACAGCGACAGAATGAAAGCTTATGACATTTTTTCCTAATGTACAATTGCATGATGCCTTCTTTACAAAATCAAATTTTACAGGGATCAACACAGGTTAACGTTTGATTTGTTGCAACATTTTGCTGAATAACACTGGGCCTACCAGTGTTTTTTGTGGCATTGAACTGATACAGTACAGATGTGCTGAGACTTTCAAAAGAGTAAAGAATCTCTGGTTCTTCTGTTACATAACTGAATCTAAACTCACAGTATAAAAATTTGAAGATGGATATTGTAGAACATTAAAAATATTTACATGGTGAGTCAGGCAATGACATTAACACTTAAATTGCCCTCTCTCAATGTATAGATTGGTTGCTTACCACTGGCTGCTGCTAATTATACTTAATGCTGAAATACCAGGTAGCAAAGAGATCCTTTCACTGCTCCCTGCAGCCATTCCCTGACCAACAGAACTAATCTCTGAAAATCCTCGAAGGGGAAAAACACAAGGAAATCAAGGACTCCATCCTGTATTTACTGAAGCCAGCAGTACAATTTCTTATTAACTTTAATGGCCGAAAGGAGAACAATCAATTGCATTAGCTGCCTATATGTACATTAGTAAAGCATAAAGATAATATTGAAATCATTATTCTACAAAATTAAAGAGAATGGCATTATCTACAAAACCATGCAAGTAGAAAAATATGCATTGCTGCACATGACCTCAAGGGACTTAAACCAGCTTCTGCTTGCCTCTTAGATGTATTCACTTGAACATTTAAAATGAATCCCTTATTATTGCACTTTGATTAGTGTACAATTTCCCCCCAAAATAAATGTTAACGCATCCTTACTAATTATCTATGTGCTATGAACTCAACCCACTGTTTTGCAAATAAGAAATTCTAGAATAATAGTCAGCATTGTGGTACAGGAAAATCTGGCATGTAATTTATCAACTGAATGAGATCATATTTACCACAGCTTATCTTTAGAAAAAGAGTTTTTTCAAAACATTTTTCACTATTAAAGCAAAATACTAGACACAAGTGTTTCAAACAGCAACTAGTATTGAATTTCTTCATTTTCCACAAAGCAATTTTGAGGAGTTTACCCACAGGCCTACCTTCTTCAGTTTAAGGCTCCCCAATCTAAGCCTTGAGATGACAAATGACATAGGGCCTAAAAAAAAAATAGCTCTTTCCGATGAAAAGTTAACATCAGAGAATGTATTTCTGACACTATTTGCAATTTTCTTTTCAGTAAGAGAACAATCAAATGAAATTAGCTAACACAAGAATAGTTAAAAACAAGGATGTCAAGCCTGGGTATCATCTTCTACTAACATGGACTAGAAGAAGTAAAGCAAGCAGGAAACTGATATGAGATTATGAAGTGCCAATATTATTTCAGTCAATCATAACAGGACTCTTCATTAACAAAACCTCTCTCAGAAAAAAGCACATAGGAGTGATTTAGTAGTAGTTCAGCTACTGTGCTACTGTTCTACAAAGAGCCACGAGGCATTCAAGAAGGTATGGTTGTTAAAAAGCTGTATCTAACCTTTCTGATAACAAAACACTATTCCAAATCCTGCAAAGCTCTAAACCTCCATAAGCAAGAGCATGTATTCCCTCATAGAGAAAGTCAAAAGACTTTCAGGTTGCCATTTCATACTGCAACCACAGTGAGTGGCTGCTTATACTAAAAAGCAAGAACTAAATTGCACACCACCTCACACATCCTTATTCAAATACTAGGCAAAAACCAAAAAGCAAGAAAATTAAAAAAAGCATTCACATCCTTTGCTCAAGAATTCCTCCATAATTCAGAGAGTTCCATTTTAAAATGTCTCACGGTAGCACAAGGGATAAGCAAGTCCTTTTCTCACTTACAATGCATTTTTAATATACATATATGTACGAACACACATTTACCTGACAGTTGTCACTGCTCTCTTTTTGAAGGAAGAACTGTTTTTTAAATTCATAGTAAGCATTATACTGGTGCCATGGTTGCAGGAACTCAAATCTGTTAAAAGAAAACTGACTACGTGAAAACGCACATGAACATAGTAAATACCATCAACCCTTTGCCATTTAATTTTCTCTAGCAAATGGAACACTATTTGATGTTTGGAAAAGCTGTAACTTCTGCATAAACTTCCAGAGGATACACATTCAGAGCACACTTTCTAGAGATGTTTTTGTTAGGTTGGTTGCTTTGGGGCAATAATGCTTCAGCATTACCTTTAGGTAGGTCCCTGAATTTCAATTACACAAAACCCCAAAGGCAATACATCTCTTCTTGAGGCCCACGTGTCCTGGTAACATATTTTAAAATGAAAACCTCAACTTTCACAATAGAAGTTAAAATAACATTTCTCTTACCTGAGATCATTCTTGGCACGAACACTACTCTCGAATTTTATGCCATTCCTAGCAACATACTCAGCCAGTTTATCAATAACGGGTTGGATATCTGGGGGTGGAGGTATAATGGCAACCACAGGAGCAATTGTGCTGAAAACATCAAAAGTACATCGTTTTTATAAATACAACACAAATATCTTTCAGACTCCTTTTTTAACAAAACACACTATAAAGAGGCTTGCTCTCTGGGTTCATTATGCAGTTAAAATAACTCATGCAAAAACTTCATAGTAGTCAAGTGACAATAATCACATATAGTATCAAAGACTAAAGTGGAGCTGTATAAACACTGGCGAATGTTACTGAGGAATCACCAGTAACAAAACTCTTACTAAATATTGCATCCTGAAGTGCAGGAAAGAGATCCCTCCACCCAACAAGCAGATCTGTAGGTGGTACCTTGTAGACGCTGTGGTAGAAGTCAACCCACTGGTGCTCTCGGTTGTGTCTGGGGGAGGTGGAGGTGTAGTACCAGGGGGCGGGGGTACTGTTGCTACCCCTGTAGTGCTTGATACAGTCACCCCTGCAGGCAACGCATTGTAGTAGGTGGCAACATCTATTCCTGGAGGCGGAGGCGCGAGGCAATAAGTTCCATCAGGCAGCATATAGTAACTATAATACATGGCTGCCACAGTTGCTAAAAAAAGACATATTAAAGAACAATGCTCTAATTAGAAGAAAAACACCCAATTAAAACAAAAACAAAAACCAAACCAACATTATTTTATCAGTACAAATACATCGAGAATCCAGATTCGCACAAAACATTATGAAATGGTATCTAATATTTTGTGGGAGAAAAAAACCAAACCCAAAGAAAAAAAGATTGAAAAAGAATGAGTATCAGCTACTAACGACCATGTATGAAGCTCAGATATTTTCTTCCCACCAGCATTCACATACAATTCATCAAACTACACCACCAGCTGCCTAATCCCAAAGCACTTACAATCAGAAGAATATTCTGCTTGCGACGTCTGTGCAGCTGCCCCATCTGTTGACTGTGGTGTAGATGAGTTAATATCTGATTGCGCTTTGCGCACAAGCGCTGCAAGTGGATGATCAGGGTCTACTACCTTCAAAGGCTGAAAAAATGTTGAGAACAGAAAAAGAAGAATGAAATTTGAAGTACATATTTAAAGCAAGAGAGCATCAACCTAATTTGGAAAGCAAATTTATCTAAATTAGTAGACATCAATAAGATTGACCAAACACTGAAGTTACTGTTCTCGTAGTGCTCACATCAGAATCAACTTCTTTTTTGAAAATTTGTTGAAAACAAACCAAAAAATGCATAATGTGAAGAGAAGTCCATGACATGAAAAAAACCCAAACCAGGTGGGGATGGGGTACTACTGTTACTCATTTACTGCCATAAGACACAGAACGTGACTTGTCTAAATATGTGACAGCACCACTGCCATTCCTCTGAAAGCCTCAAATAAGTACAACCATCTGTCATTCCCATTACTCCATCACTGATCAAACTCAGAAAGTAAAAATAACTAACACATCCAGCAAAATTAACATTTAATGAGTATTACTAAGTCTGCTGAAAAATTATTTGCTGAAACTATTACTTCATGTCAACATCTTATCTATTAAAATCTATGAAGAAACACTCCCTCTCAGCTTATATACAGAAAGCATTAAATATCTTAATCTTTTTCAGCTTCAATGCAGGTTCTGTGAGATAAATCCTTGAGTGATGCCCTCAATACCACAGGGCATCAAAAAATAGAAATTTAATTCTTACAAATGGAAAAAAACCAACTTGTGTACCAGAGAAAAGGTAACTTGAAAGTTTACCAATGCAGACTTTAATTACTAAGACACAGTCTGGAGAAAAAGAAAATAAAAATCTTCGTTAACAAAAGATCATAACACCTGCATATCACAATTTTTGTGCCCACGAATCAGCTATTTTACACAGTAGAAAGTAATTTGTAATTTTAATTAGGTCAAGTACCTTCACAAGCTCTTCAAGTCTACTGCATTTTTTAGATGCAAAGAGACTTGGATGCAGATAACTGCCGTCATCATCGTCGTCATCATCATCTTCTTCCTCAGATTTGACTCTCGAGTCTAAATAAAAGCAATGTCTGAGTTTTATTTGGGTTTGCTACGGATTTGCATAGGAAGAGAAAGGTGGAACAGGACAAGCATGCATTCTTAAGAAACTATCATTTTCATAAACCTGCATGTTCACAAAACCATAGGTACAAGAAACTATTGCTAGCCATCAGAAAACTAAAACCCAAAAGATATGCATCAACTTTCTATTGGACTAGAGCTACATTAATGCTTCTAAAAGTTCCAAGATCATAGCAGCTCTTGTATTCGAAAGTTTCCCAAGATAACATTTTCTTTTAAGAATCTCCTCCAATTTAAGCAAAGTTTTAAGTCATCACATCAATCTCACTCACAGAATAACAGTATTGCCACTGCAATGCACCAATAAGATGTGGATATTTTACTCAAAACAGCCAGTGGATGTTTCAATTACTCCCATCCTGTAGTTGTCCATTTGACAAGCAACAACTTACGTTTTTTCTCATCCGCTTTATTTTCGGAAGGAGCAGCGTATCGTCCCTCTTTCATAGCCTTCTGAATAAATTTGTAGTAGGGATTGAGGTAGTGATCAAATCGCAAGAAGTCAAACTGGGAGTTGCGTGCTTGCTTGGCTTTTAGCATAATCTCAAACTGTGCTCCCTGCTTGCAGACAAAATTTGCAGTTCGTTCTATAATGGCATGCATTTTTGCTGTTGGTGGCTGTGGGAATAAAATAACATATATTTGTATTTTCTTAAGCAGCTTGTAAAGTGAGTTACAACTCCAGTGGGAATCAGAAGGAGCAGTAGTTCCCTGCCCCTCTTCTCAACTTTCTCTAGCAACTCTGTTTCACAATCACTTTCAACTAGTGAAAACTTATTAGCACTGAAAAAAAAAACCCCACACTCAAATCTTCCCTGGCTGCTCATTCATCTCCTTTTGCAAGATCCTCTCCTTCTATCAGCATAAATACTTTTGCTGCTGTTGCAAATCAAACTGAAGAGGGAAGCAAATCCTGGTTTAGTTTAATGTAGAAAAAAATATTCTTTTAGCCATAGCCATACTGACGCTTCTGCCAGCACAAGACAGGAGACAGATGTGTTTCTTGACAAAACTTAAAATGACCCTATCTTACAATACCTCAAGGTGCTCAACACGTATGGGCTTCTTCCCAACAGCTGTTTTATGTTCCGTTATCACTGAATGTGCAAATATTGTTCCCTAACTAGAAAACCTTATTATATGAATTTGCTCGGAAGGAACAAGACCAACATAAGAATTGCAATTGCTATGTTCTGTCACATTGAGTCATTGAACACTTTATTAATTTCCTTTTTTCTTTTATTGCTAAAGTTAAGCACCATTCATGCATTTCCACTCCTGAAATTCCATGTAAAGAGCACTGCCATGCCAAACCCCAAACAGTGAAAAGAACAAGAATATAGTTAAAGAATGAATGAACTTCACCATTCACTGTCTTTAATTTCATACTCAGATAGCTCTGTTTTGTCTTGTACTCAATAAGCTGTAGAAACATACTCTCTGTGCCTATAAAAAGACTGAAGTGTCATATTAATAATTTGGTTTAGCTTTGCATTTCTATTGGTCCAGATACAGAAGTATGTTGTAAACCTCAGAAAAATCTTTTTCAGAAGACTGGAAGCACACAAGGCAGTGCTCCTCTATTTAAAGAAAAGGAGTCTGAATGTGATCAAACAGGACATTTTTTTAAATTCTTTTCAGCTGATTGGATCCTTTGCTAGAACAACATGTTCAATATGGAAATAATTAGTTGTTTCAAGTTTTACTTATCCCTCTAAAACACTACAAAAGATTATTTTAATTAGAGGCCATGAAGTTCTCAACAAACTGGTAACATCTGGAGCATAGCCAATTTCACTATATGAAATACATACATCAAGTTTCTCTTATTTCTGTGGTTCTTACACAGAAATACCAAACACACTTAAGGCCAGAAGATTCATAAACAAAGCAGCAAATCAGCAAGGAAGACCAAAAAAGACTGTATCTAAAATTACTTGAATTTTAAAGTGACACCACTATAACCTCTGGAAAACAGGCACTACAAATATTAATACATTTTTAATTGACTTCTAAGATTACTAACACCGCTGATTTACAAAACTTTAGAAACTTTGCAAAGTGAAAAACATTAAATGGCAAACAGAGATGCAGCTATCATAGGCATATTCTAGTTTGCTATTACATTTAGTAAAACAGTAAACATTTAAACTGATGGCTGTTAAAACCTCTGAAAGTAAGGAGGAGAGAGGAGAGAAAAAAAAACTTCTGAAAAACACACCGATGACCTAAGTACTATCCTCTAGCTAGATATTCTGTTCCAATTTTTAATTAGTATTGTAATTAAATGTTTTCCATGAGTGAGCCTCCCTTACTGCAAGTTAAACAACTATTCTCCAATCTTCAGTAAACCTGGAAAATAAACATAAGTCTTATGTTGCCTCTCAATATTCTCTTCTGGAGAAAACAAAGCAATTTTCGATCTCTCCTCACAAGTTTAACTGATAACATCCTCTTATGGCTCATCTCCACAGCATCTCTGCACTTCTTAAAATGCAAGGGTGAGGAACAGCCACCTTCACCCATAACCCCGACATCAACAGTTTCAAGCAGTGGAAGACCTGCATCCTCAATACAACTCTTCTATTTAAAGTTCCGGAATGATCTTACTGCTGCAGTTAAGAGTTGCCAGACACTCAACATCCACCAGCTCCCTGCAGCCTCTAGATCCCTTTTGCAGCAGTGTTGCCTAACTATTAATATCTACACTTTAGATTGCTCTACAGGAACTATTTTTTATCTGCCTTAATTATATTGCACCTTGCAGACTGTGAATGAAGTCTCCAAGTTAGCAAGCCGATTCTCAAATTTTATCTTAATTCCAGACACTACAGTTTTCACCCCCAAATAATTCAAAGTTTACAAGTGTCCTCCCCCTGGCATGACCATTAACAAGTGCCATGTCTTCTAGCTTGAATATTAAAATCAGGAGAAATGTAAAACACAACTCTGTCATTTCCAAAAATCATATATATCTGTAGACCTTTTCCAATCATTTATGGATTGACATAATCCAATGGAATTGATGAAGTATTTCTATCTTTCGGGGTTTTTTTGTTTGTTTGTTTGTTTTTTCAAATGGGAATAGGGTAGAGAGAGAAGTATTTTTTTAAACACGTCTATAAAACCCCACCAATAATATACCAGTCTTATATCCTTCACAGCAACTGAATTAAAAAAACAGAATAAATGCATTCAATGGTAAAACTTAATGACTTGACTGTAACAACAAATCAAGGCTTAGAAAAAAATAATAACCTCACAACTCCCAATCCAAGGTCAAGTATACTTTGTTTTCAGAACTGCTGTTTACACATTTTGGTATTTTATTTTTTTAAAATCAAAATCAAATATGCCCACATTGCAAGAACAATTGCCTTTTTTCTGCATTAGCTAAAATAATACCCCAAGTGATGCTAAACGCACTTAGCATAAACACTGAAATAATTTCAGTGTGAAAAAGGATTCAAGAAAGTTGATCAAACTCAATAATTCAAGCAACAACATTTGAAATTAAGCTACTATTTTATAATAACTTAAAATGTACCACACTAAAGCTAGTGGGAAAAAAATAAATCAGAAAAGCACCATAAACGCCTTGAAAATTGACAGAAATGTAGGCTGCATTAAATGTACACACATACCAGTTCCACATCAGAAGGTACGTTCAGTCCCGGAGGGGCCACAAAGGGTTCTTCATTTTCTTCTACATTTTCTGTCTGAAGTGTTTCTACAAGAAATGACAGAATAACATATTACAGGACAAAAAAAACACATCAAAGAATCCAAATGTTAAGAAAAAATTATTAAAATTAAGTGTATGTAAAAGGAATCAAGGAATTTCTCAAATAACCAGCATTTACACTGAAGACATGTAAATACAGTTTCTCTCTATGGTGTTACACGTAGTTTATTTATGACTGTATAAATTATGTATCAATATAGATACTAGGAAGACTAAAACCCTACAAACCTTAGCCCTGACTACATTGCTGAAGACAAAAAAAAGTGTCAAATCAAATAGAAAACATTTATTTTCATGAATCACTTTTTTTTTCCCCCCAAGAAAATGTAAAATTGAGGGGAATCATTTTCAATGCACTGGGTGAATCCATTCCTAACAATTATTAGAATATTATAGATATCCAATATCTCAAAAGCTGTTAAGACCCATACAGCTAGTGTATCCCAATTCAGTTCCCTGTTAATCAACCATTTCAGCCTATGAAAACAAACCAAAGTACTTTCATCAGCCTCCTGACCCTAATGAAGGTTGTACAGGAATGCAACAGGAGACAAAAATCCAATTTCATCACCTACAGGGATAAACCAGCAGTTGCCTTAATAACCAATTAAAATAACTGTTGCCATTCATCTGTGAGTTCAGTCTAAAATTGGCATGATTCCTTTTGTACCAGCTTTAACATCCAAGTATTCAACAGATTTATCATGTGATCTACTGATCTAAAATAGTTATTCTTTTAAAAACAACAATTTGTATTATTGTGTTATTTGGTATACCAGAAATGAACCTCTAAAAACATTCTGACTTCTGACTGGAAATACATTATTCTAGGTATCTGATTATTCTAGGAAAGAAAAATAACGTAGAGCAATCCAGACACAACTTGATCTCACGACAGCTCTCTTACCAAATGAAACTTATTCATCATACACTTGATCGATGGTAGAACATTATGATACGTTTTCATGTGGTTTTGCATAGGCCTCCTACAATATCGACAGACTACAAGGTTCAACAGATTTCCTTTTTCAGCGAACAACAAAGACGGAGCATTCACCTTGGAGGAGCCAAAACAGCAACATGTTCTTCTCTATCAACCCCAATTTTTCAGCCGGTTTATCCCATACACAGATCCACACAACATAAAAAACAGCTTTATGAAAAGAAACACTCAAAAACTGTACATAAAGAGAAATTCAAAACTATTCAGTTATGTAATCTACTAGACAAATGGGAATAAACCAAATGAAATAAAACCCAGGAAAGACAGCACAATTCAGCATCAGCACTGATGAGCACAGGAGAAACCCTTGGTAGAATTCAAGCAGCACAGACACTGTCCTGACAATTTCCCACGCACAGCAGCAAAAACCACCAAAACCCCTTTGGCATCTAAAATGATCCTGCATTATTGCACACACCTTGGTAAAACAAGCACTTCTCATACCAAAGGAACCCACCAATAGACAACCTGATCCCTAATTAAACAACGCTAACTTTACTAAGACATAGTTCACTAACACTTGAAAGCTTCCTAAGGACTTCGTGTTAAAAATGCAAAATCATCATAATTAAAGACAGGAACATGAAAACCTCAACTTTGGACTTTTTAAAGTCATGGAGAGGGACACACTATCTTGAAGAGAGGCTGATTTATAATTCTTAAGACAACAAAATCTAAGCTTAAAAAATTTTATATTGTGGTTAATTACTATTCTGTATGTTTGTAATTAATTTTTCCTTTTTGACCAAGAAACATAGTACTAAGAGCCAGCCATGTGATAAATTACTAGTTTTTTTTCCTGAATAAGAATCTAAAAGATCCTGACTACTGTAGGATTGACAGTGCCGTAGCACATTTCCATGAAGATTTTGCTGAAAAGCTTTGATTTTCTACACGCATTTTAATGAAACACAAATTTCCAACCTTCAGCCGCAAGTGAGAGACACAGAAGTGAAATGTTCTTCCTCTCAATTAACCCTTGCTATTTTTACTCCTTACCTCTTTGTTTTGCAGGCTGATGCTCCTCCTCCTCAGTGGGTTCTGAAGGGTCATAATAATCACTGCCATAACGAAATCCCACTGCATTATAGGTACCATCCTCTGCCAAAGCTTCACTTAGTCTTTTATATTCCTCCTCTTGAACAAAAATGCAATTACCCACCATTAGAACATGTTTAAAAGCTAATTTCTCTAAAACAAAAATATTCTTTTAAAGAAGAGTAATATTCTTACTTTAGTTTTTACGTGAGAAGTTTTCACCTAATAATTTTAACTTCATTAAACACTGAATTAAAAAAAAATGCAGCATATTCGTATGCTGACCATTTATTTCTTCCTGAAGAGATAAAGGCTGCGGGTTAAAACATTCTAATATAATCATGCATTCAAGAGCACAAAATTTCATTCATACAACATTAAAAAAGATGCAGAATGTTTCTATTTTGGTTTTTTGGGGGCCTGAAATCCCAGTCTGCCCTCAGAATCTGGGCAATTTCTGTGTGGATCTATATTTAAACTATCCTGAGGTCCTCTCACATATGCAAAGACTCCCGTTTTGCGAATCCACTGGATACTGTCAAGATAACATCAGAAAAAGAGAGTATAAAATTAGGAGTAAATTAAATTTCAGTTATTTATTTAAACATGTGCTAAACTCAGGAAGTTTCCTTGAGCAATACCTTGCCTCGCCTCCTCCTCAAGCAAGTCCGTATGCAAGGCTAAATACCTCTCTTCATCACAGAGGGCTTCTATTCTAGCCTCCTCTTCAGACAACTGATAATCTCTGTTCCACGTGGAATACTCAGCATCGTATTCAGAAAGGTCATGCAGGTGACCACGTCCATCATACCTGCAAGATGAAACAGCTGGTCAATGCAAGAAACTTAGGGCTTAGGTTTATGCGACTACTTAAATACTTACCCATTAAAAATGGAAAAAAAAAAAATACTTATATGTTAAAGCATATTTCCTTTTAGAAGTTACATTTAATCTTGCTAATCATTTGTCACCAACTATCGAAAATTTGTTTAATAGTCTAAATTCCTCTCACAGAAACTAATAAATTATTACAATTAAAGGCAAAGGTATCCTTTAATAGTTTAATTGGGATCCATTTCCTTAACAGCTCTTACCGTACGTGCTTCAACCAACCAATCAATGTCACTTGCAAAATACGTTTTTCTGGAAAGTCAAATAGCTTACATTCACACAAACCCGAATACATAAATACCTATCCGTAAGAACCAAACGGTCGAAATTTCCTCGCTTCTTTCTGCTAGTCCCGAACTCTCAGGAGATATCTTCACCATAGAAACTTGCGTCCATTGGAGGTAAAATCATGGCTAGGCTCGGCCCCTAGCCATTTGGCTGAGGAAATAAGTTCTGGGTTATGTGATAGAGAGACACACATACATAGGAACAGTAACATAAACATGCAATTTAAGGAGGTTCACCGTAAAAACGGCAAAGATCAATGATGTACAGTTCCTTTCTATCAAGCAGAAACAATTTTATTTGCAGAAAAAGCACTGCATTGGGATAATGTTTATGCATCAGTAAGAGAAACTCATTGAAAAGAAGTGACAGTAAACTCGACTGCTGAGGTGTCTTCCCACACACAACTCTTGACTTGTGCCAACTTGCTAGACCAAAAACAAAGAAAGTAAATATTCTTATAGAAATAAGTTAATGAAACACATAGGTCTGGTTAATCAAGCTCTGTCCATGGGCAAACTTCAACTCATGTCTTCTTATAGCAATGTGCTTTTCTTAAAACGGTGATAATGAAGACCTCCTGGTGCTGGAGATAAAAAGATCCTAAGCTTCCAAAGGAGTTTCTCGGATTAGTACTTGAAAGCTACCTTAACCTACAAATGTATGTTATTTGGGTTTCTCACATGCACATATCTTGCTTTTGTTCCCATCAATTTCTGTAATGACTGTAAACTGGGTTACTGTAGCACAGGACCACAAAAATGGCCTCTACCTACTAATACAATCTGTCACAGCAGTGATCTAGATTAGAAGTGTGCATCATAACACTTCTATTCTCTTATAAATCAGAAATTAAACACAGCTAGAAACACATACGGTTGTTTTTTCATGTCTTTCTGTTTATTCCAATTTAACAAATTACTTTCAATTGTAAAAATCATTAATGGTAAAAACCCCAAAATAGTGCAAGAGCATTTCTTTTTTCTTGTCTTAAGGAAGGGAATGAAAAGACCTTCCCTACTGACTTTTTTCCAAGCCAAATACAGTGGCTACACTAAAACAAGAAAAATCACATGTAACGCCAAAACAATTATGAAATTGAGGGAACAAGTATCTATAGTATGTCATGAGATCCTTTTCAAACCAAAATCCTTCAGTCTTTCCCACTAAGGTTTTCAGGGTCAGCCACAACTCTTAAATTAATTGTACTTCCAGTGCCCCACCCAAATATACCCAACCTGACCTCCTATTTTCCCCTCTCTCCAGGAAAATATTCAGAGAATTCATTCCAAATAATTTGTTTCCAAATCCCACACCCAACAGCTAAAACAACTTAGAGACTAGAAGAATAATCAAAGCAGATTCTATTACTCTCTTCAGCAATGAGCCTATATCTACTGCAAAACAACCGAAGAAACCCACTTCTGACACAAAATTGAAAAGCAAGCACCCAAGATTAAAGTAATTCTGCCTAATACAGTGAGTTGTGGCACAAGCAAAACGTAACTAGGCCCAGAATTCCATTTGGGGTATCCCAGCAACAGCCTGCAGCCATCTTAACTCAAAGAAATAAGAAAACCTCATTTTCTCTGAAGTGGATAAACACTTATCCACTGCCACACTGTACCCTTCTTGCTAAGCGAAAGTACTCCCCAAGCAATAAAGCTCCCTTGGTTTCCAAGTGAGAAAAAAAAAAGATGTTTGTGGCTTGAATTGAAAAGGAACAGATTATTCCCACTCTTCACTCCACCCTGCAAACCCTACCCTATCAAGCGGAGTAGAATGACCCAACACACGCGGACTATCAGAAGGAGGGGAACCTCCTGCCACTGCCAGAGCAGGGAACCCCAAGTTCCCGCTGCCGGGGGGAGGTGAGGGGGTGGCCCTGCAGCGTTACCAAGGCAGCACTCAACACACTCTACCAGGAGGAGCTACCCTCCAACTCTGCCAGTGAAGATCCCCACACGCCTGCCAGAGTGAGCCCTTTGCTCACCCCCCACCCTCACCTGCCCACAGCATAAGGGGGGGAACAGAAAGAGGCTATAACAGGAGATCTCGCAGCAGAGTCTGGGGGTTGTGTTACACCGACCTATCGATCATGATCTTGGGGTCTCCCATCCAAGGAATAAGGTGTCGCCCCTGCTCCTGGTACTGAGCCTTCTCATCATCTCGAAACAGCTTGCAGGCATAGCCGAACACCAGCAGCTCCACACGGCTATTCCCACCTCCACCTCCTCCTCCACCTCCTCCGGGGGGCCCGGGTACCGCTCCCCCGCCTGACAACAACATTAGGGGCGGCGGGCCTGCTTCTTCCGCAGTCCGTCGAGAACCTCCGACCCCTCCGTACATCACCCGGAGACGCGGCGAGGGGGAGGAAACTCGCAGCAACAATGACTGTCCAAGAAGCGAGTCCCCAAGAAGGCCGGGCCCGCACTAAACTCCCCAACCCCTCAGCACCACAGTCGCCATCACCCGAAACAAAATGGCGACGCTTCCGCTTCCGCTAGCAGCACAGAGGCCAGGCTAGCTCCGGGCGGCCGGCAGATTCGCAGTTGGTTTGGGCAGTAAAAATCGAAGGAAAAAGCGGTCTGTTGGGGTGGAAGATCTATGTTATTGGCGAGATAGTGTTGCGACTGGTGACAGAAGTCAGCTGCCAGATCGGGACTGCGACAGCGCGACCGTGGCGAAAGTGCGGAGCCGAGGGGGCGGGGCGGCCTGTCTGAGTCGTTGGGCCTGAGGGAGGGGGAGGCTGTGGCGGGGCCACAGAGCGTGTGTGGGAGGAGTTTGGGCGCTTTAGTGGTCTGTCTCCGCTGAAATGCGTATATAGGGTTTAAAAAGAGAAGGGAGCGGGGCGGTGGTGGCCCTACGCGGGGCTGGGAGCCGCCTCTCCCGGTGTCGCCTCACTGAGGAGCTCCCCCGGGGGCTGATGGCGGGAAGGCACCGGCTGAGGGAGATGGGGGGCTGAGGGAGATGGGGGGCTCGGCAGGACGATGCGGCGGGGCGGGCGGCTGAGTCGAGGGGCAGAGCTGTGGGAAGGGGTAGCAGCCAGCGGGATTCACTTTAGGCTGCGCTTGGGAAGTTCATGGGGAGAGAGGGCCTGGGAGACAAGGCGGGAAGGGGAATGGCTGTGGCGCTGAAGAGCATTTTTCAAAGAAAAAAATTAGTAAGTTAGGCTATTTTTGCTGGTATTCTATAGGCTGGGCTGAAATTTTTATTATTGTTTGCCTCACAATCATTATTTGCATCACACTTCAGGAAGTGTGAAGAAATGTGTTGGTTTTGCATGTTTTACAATAAAATTTTGTGATGAAATGCATGGTGCTTTGCATTTCACAGTGAAATGTTGTGAGGGATTCTGGATGCCCGTGGATACAGGCAGGGCTGCAGGGGTTTTCCTGTGTGAACAGCTCACAGGCATCATTGTACACAAAGGAGTGAAGTATGTAACTGTGAGAAAGTCAATGCGTGAGCACTGGAAAAAAGAGGTGGCTAGCTTGTCTGTATTTAACAATACCTGCTACCATGTAGAGGGAAGAGGGAATCTAGAAACTTCTTTGGACGCTCCTTTATTGATCCAAAGTCATTAAATTGAGAACAATACACGCAGTTCCCCCAGTATCTTCAAAGTGAACTACAGAATCTGAGAAAACTTTATAATGTTGCTTTTAATTTTATTGTGATGCATATACAGTTCCACCTGCCATTCCATGTCCTAGAAAAGACAGTTAAAAGTTTACAGAAGTTAACATCTGTATCCTTCACAATGAATACGTGTAAGTTGGCAGTAATTACCTGATGCTTCAAAGCTATCAGTGAACAAATCTGCAAAAGGTAGATTCTTCAGATGTATCTTACCATTTTATAAAAATAATGGCTGAGTTGTTTTAATGAAGAGAGAAGTTATATGTGTGCCACTCGCCTTTGGGAAACAAAATGCAGACCTGAACACCAAGGAGGCAGGTGGGAGCATGCTTGCACATTTTGCAACAATTTTATACCAGCTGGGAAGCATTTGGAGTAAAGAAAAGAGCCGGATAAAACAACTGAAAGAACTCCAAGGAAAAAACCAAACAGTTTTTACCCAGGAGAATAGGAAAGCAATGAAAGTGGATATGTGGTGAGGATTTTGCGACTTCTGTAAGTCTGCTGATGCAAATGTTTCAGTAAAAGGATAGGATGGCACAAAAAGCTCTGTGCGGTTGAAGTGGCAGTGTGATAAGATAAGCAGACCATTTTATGGAATATACCAGCATTTGAGACAAGGACATGACTTGTGCATGAGTCAGATAAAGGACAAAAATTGAAATCTTAGTTACAAAGGATGCAATTACAGGAAGATGGGGGGAGTATTTTAATGGTCTCTTTAATGGTGAAATGGATAAAGGCGAACAATCAGCAATTTTCCAGCCAGCTGAGTCATTTGTAGAAGAACCAAGAGGGGACCAGAACACCCAGGAACGATAAAGCAACCAGGTGTTGATAATGTTCCCACTGAATTATTAAGAACAGGAGGGAATAAGACTTTAAAACCTGATTTGTGTTAGTTAGATGGTTTGAAGATAAAGAAATGGAAAAGCAGAACCAGAGAAAGGGAACAAAATGAAACCTGAGGCCTCTAGGCTATTTGTTTACATGTAATTAGTCTGTAAACAGAGGGGAGATTAAGAGAGGTTTCTGGAAGAACAGGACTACAGCACAACAGTTATTTTTACCATATTGAATTCCTGAGGAAAAGAAGTAGGGACATCTAATGTATTTAAGAAAGCATGCCATAGTGCATTATGGATGAACATTATAATAAAAAAAGCACCCATCCCTCCCTTTTTTTCCTAGTAAGTGTAAAAAAAGTAAACTTTCCAATTTTTTCTTTTTCTTTTTTCTTTTACTATACATCATTGGGAACAAAATTTGATGCTAATCATAATACAGAGGATGGGGGGTTTTGCCACATATAAAGACACATACAATTGTAGTATCTATTAATAAGAAAAAATACTCTGAAATTACTATAGGCTTCTGTTAAAAAGTCTTTACGTGGTAGGATACCTGTGTTTTTTTCATTCAGACTTTGATTAGTCCCAGCTGTCCTGACTGTGACGAAGAGAGACTGTAAAAGGAAAATTTTACAAAATCAGTCTTTCGCTCTCCCATTTTCAGTTTTCATTTTGCTATGGGTTGGAAAGCAAGAATAATGCAAGTAAGGACAAGTGTGTCTTTTCTATGCTGATAACCAGCCCTTTTTTCCTATCTTAATGGAAGTGTAGTCATCTGGTATTGTTTTGCAGTTCTGCTAAAAGCGTGTGAAACCACATTATTTTTTAGTTCTGAAGGAGGTTTGAAGGAAAAGCATGTTGTGTTGATTCTAAAGAGAATTACCATTTATATCATGTTTCAGGAGTATGAAGGAATTTTCAGCATACCAAAAGAATGCATCAAATGTTATGCGCATGGAACATATGAAATCTGAAACTCTGGAGTTAGAGACCCTGCAGGAAGCAAAGCACAGGATGGGTAAGCAGTTCCATACTGAAACACATGCAGTTTTTCAGCAATTGAGAAGCTATAGTTTGTGAATGGGATTTGTTATAAATTCAAAGAACAGGCTTATATTCTTTTGTATTGGTGATAAGGGGACAAAACTGCATATGAGAGAGCTACCTTAAAGGATTTTGTGTGTCAACGTGAGCACAATGTTTTTTATAGTAAAAATAGAAAGCTTGTATATCGCTATATTAATCTTGACATTGGCACTCTCAATCTATTGAAGTAAGTTTTTTATTTTGGTAGAAAGTGCTCTGCTTAGTTAGACTGGATCCAAGATCTAAGGGTTGTTTTTTTCTTGGTCACCATTTGCTCATTATGGAACTTGGCATGAGCCCACACTTCCATCAGACTTCCTTATTCTGTCTCAGTGGTGTCTTGTAACAAAGAACTGCCGTGTTCTTTAGGGAAGGATGCACATAACCTGTGAGTTTTCTTTGAAGACTGAAATTGTACATAATTATTCTCTTAAAGAAGATATTCTCTAAATTATCATGACTATTTGAGCAGATTTTATTGTTACTTCTGCCATTACTGTAGCATCCATGTATATAACATACGGTAATTCCAATCCAATTGAATTGGAATTACATTTTAAATACAGAATTGCTGTATAACAGTAGCTAGGTAAACAATTTATAGGTATGTTAATGACTGCAGTATGTAACGGGCTGCATTAATGACCGGGTACAGAGCAGTGCTTAAGGATTTCCAGCTCTTTTTAATTATAAGCTTGTTGTAATTCATAGCTTAGTTGCTCCCTTTATAACCAGAGAGTTACTTACCTCTTCTGTGAATTATATAATGATTCTTTTTGCCTCTCTCTCTACTAAAAAATTGTAGTAAAACCCCCTGTCTTCCTTTTAGCACAGTGTATTTATCTATTGACCAGCTTGCTTATTCTGGCAAGTTACAGAAATGTGCCATGTATCTTTTGGTAGGGTTTTTTCTTTTGTTTTGGGGTTTTGTGTGTGTTTTTCACAGCCTGCCAATTTCTATGACTAATTTATTTGGTTACTGCCTTTAGGCCAGAGGAGTTCTTTCTTGAGGGTAATCATAAGAAGCAAAGATGCACTTAAATGTAAATAGAAAACAGTACACAAAGCTTGTCCCTTTCCCCTTCCTTTTGCCTCTCTTTTCTTTATTCTCTTTATTCTTTATCTTCACTGTTGTATTTTATAAGGCATTTTATTACTGTGTGCTTGAAAAAGGGAAATTAAAGCTTATGAGTAGCACTAACAATCAATGTTGTGTTTGCTCTTCAATTCTCTTACAACAGTAGCTTTGCTTTCTTACAGTTTTTCCCTTAAAAAGTGCTTGTATATATTTTCATTTAAGGTCTGCAACAAGCAATTTGTTACTGTACAAAAGACTCAATAGAGAAAATGAAGTAGTCTTAAAATATAATCAGTTTATAATTAACCAAATTCTTTATATTCAGCTTTCATCCTAGACTTACATTTGTTGTTACTGTGGAAACCCACTACAAAAGTTCCATAAGGAATGTGGTGTGGTTTTGTTTGCAAAGCACAGTGTCACTGGATAGTAACTTACCTCATTTTGGTTTTGTCTTTTAAGTAATATTCTGTGTTGCAGATAAAGTAGTAAAAATAATCTGCTACTGTGTAGACAGCACTGATGTGTTTAAGAGCAATCTTCAAAGTTGATAATGCATCTGTCTTATGGCAGGGAGTTTTTACACTAAATTCTTCTTGCAGCAAAACAGCCAACCCTGTGTTACAATCTGGCCAGTTACAGTTACAGTAATTACAGTCTTAGCCATTAAGAGGAATCCTCTCTGCAAAACAAGGAAAAGTCATAGCTGAACAAGTTTACTGTATGCAGAAAATAAACTTATTTTTCCTATGAACAGTACCATTTGTCTAACTGTGTGATAGCATTCCTAACTAAACCTTGATGATCATTGATCTGCTGCTTGAAGGGAACCCTGCATTATAAACAAAGAAATAAGTGCTTTCTGCCTTTTTTGTTTGGTTGGTTGTTTCTTTTTGGTTTTTTGTATGTTACATCGTTGGGAATATACAGATATCAAAAGGTCAGTTTGTCCTTGTGCAACCCTGTATCAAGGCCACTGTTATTGATGGATGCTTAAAGAACCCAGGACAGATTCCTTAGCTTTAACAGATTGTGAGGCTGCATTTATTACTAATAAAACCAAGCAAATAGCTCTTAATAATGTTATATGGTAGAATGAATGTACAGACTAGGAAAAGCATTACTTGCAAACTTTAGGCTCTGACAAATCAGTGGGTTTTTTGCAAATGAAGGAAATGGTATTCTTCAGCAGTCACTTCTGGTTTGAGTTGTCTCTCTGAAATGATGCTAAAGCACCCCTGGCCCCCTGTGGGCTTTAAGGGAAATCAATACTACACTCCTGTGTGGAAATAATTACTAAAGAGTTGGGCTGAGTAGACTACTACTCGTTCCTAGAGGAAAAATGTGGAGCAGCAGCAGTTTGTATTGTTTATTAGCTTCTTTAATGTTCTGTGATCTTCTGTTCTACGGAGTATTTTTTGAAGATTTTAAAATTTTTGCACTTAACTTTCAAATGTTTTACCAAAGATAACATGCAAAAAGTTTCATAGGCAGGAGACATCAGGGGAGCTCTCAAACCTCCCATGGCAGGGATGTACTGGGTGATGATCTTGTTTTGGTTTTAATAGTGGTAGTTGAATGTCAGCAAACTTAGTTCATTGATTCTTTTAATACATAATAAGAGACATGGGAATGTGTAGAAAGATAAAACAAACCACCAACAATTCTCTCCCCCCCTTTGTTGGCATACTGTTTATGAACAGATTGAAGCATGCTTTACTATCTTTTAGTTTTGATTTCTTTAGCTGTTGTTTGCCTCACAATTACTTTCTAATTCCTGTGAATGTTCCCAAATAGCAATTTCTTAAGTCCATCTGTGCAGCGAGTCGTGTGCTTGCTAGACTGCCATTCATGTCACTGGGGGTTTTGATATCCATAATGGAATGCAGAACATTCAATCCATAATGTAGGATGTGATCCATGAACACAGTTATGATTTGATGGAAAATTAAAGTTTGACTTGGTTGAACTGCAGTGTTGATTGTTGTCACAAAGAAATGAACATGTCTGTACCTTTGTGTGTGGGTAAAAGGAGAGAAGTTGTCTTTTGAAAACTTTACATTCAGAATTGCTAATAGAGTCTGCCTGGATCAAGAGAACAACCTGCACAGACACCTTGCCTAACAAACCTGTAGAAAGAAATATTGCTATCGAGGCCTTGGTAAGTGTGCATGAAATGATGTAGTCATATGGATTGAGGAGTAAAAGTTTGTGTGAGGTCCTTAACAAGCAACTGCTGTAACTGTGATGTTTCATACATGTTTTTTGTTAGATCTTATTGCAGCAAGAATTGTGTCTAAAACAGTTGAAAAATGCTTCTTAAAGTAAATATTTCTTTGAGTCAGAATATAACTTTAAAAAAGTGGTAACTTTTGGGAAGGCAGCATACAAATCGAAGACACTACAATCGACCTATCAGTTATGTAGCTGAGTAGTAGCTTGTCAGGAGAGTTAAAGCAGCCACTGGTAAACACATTAACCCAGTGCTGGATGGCACAGTGGGACAATAGGCTGCATGGAGTTGCTTATGGCTCTGTGCATCTTGAAGTTAACTGTTGTGCAAAGACCTCCAGCAATAATGTCTTTTTTAAGGCTGCATGATTCAAAGAAATGCCACATAAGAAGACTGAAGCTCCTTCATATTGATATGGCCGGTTTGAGTAATGAAATCCAGTTATCTCTTCCCTCTAATGCTTCGGATTTTCTTGGATGAAAAATCCTTAAGTTTCAGCATTCAATGTTTGGCTTCCAAATGTCTCAGCAGTGTCAAGTGGTTCATACTCAACAGCTGGTGCTTGCAGAGTGTGCTACACACTGTGCCTTCAAATCAGTCAGTGTGAAGCCATATGTAATTTGCCACTTTCTTTATCTGTTTTTTCTCTCGTGCAACTTGCTGTCATCCCTTGCAAAACTCTTGTCTTTCCTATTCACACTTTGATTGGGATCAAGTGAGAAATGTTAGAAGCCAGTGGAGTTCTTGTACCATCATGACTGACCGGCTGGGTCGCGTGATGGCATGTTCTAAGACTGGAGTCTGCAAAAATCCCCTCAGTGTCACTGTTCATTGAAGTGGGCTTGAATATCATAGCCTCTGCTATATAATATTGAGGTAACATCCATTTCTGAAGATGAGTGAAGTTGGAAAAGATACCCGTACTTAAATGTGTGTAATTGGATTCAATGATTTATTTCAGATATTTCAATTTGAGACACATCTAAGCAGAGAATGCTAATTAAGTGATGAAAGAGACATCCGATATTAGAATTTATTATTGTAAAATTAATTGACTTTTTTTTTTCAGAGTTGTGCTGTCTTCTCTATTGATGTCAGTTCCCACAGCTTTGTTTTTTGATGCTGCTTTTCCTAATATGTAATTCTATATGCAAGGCTCAGAACATTATTGCTTTGAGGGGAAAAACCTGAACTACAAAATCTGGAAACAAGCTGCTCCAAGATCTCTTGATGCTTCATAAAGAAGCCTCTCTCTGCTTAATGCAATGTTTATAGGTTTCTTAGCTTGAAAGCCTGAACTGCATGAGACATTTCAGTTAATACAACTTGCCTGTACAGGAGAAGCCAAAAAAACAAAACCAAAAATGCTTCATAGCACTGGGTAAGTTAATAAAATCTGCTGTGAATAGTAAGAGGCGCAGAGACAAGGCGTACTTGTCATCTCCACACTGTGTGCAGTTTGATGTAAAAGGAAAGCATACACAGTAAAGGAGATGATATTCATCAGCATGATAAGTTGAAGTCTCAGCATACAATCAGTCCAAGACTTGTGATGTTTTTCCTATTTTTGTGGGCTTTATAATACAGGAAAACTTCAAAGACACAGATCTCAGCCCAGGACCTGCCTCTGCAGCCAAAATGCTCTGTGTACCACAGGTATGCCTGTGTGCCTGAGCTGGTCCAGTTGCAGAATGAGTCTTGTAGTAATGTTTTTGTCTTGGCTTGCTGCTGTTTGCAATCCTAAATGTTTATTCATTCACATTTTGTATGGGAGTACACTCGTGCTGAAGACATTAAATCATGTCTCAGGATACTTTGATTATATTGGCATTGTGGTTCTTGAATAATCTGATGTGTCAAAGAAAAACTTTACAAGCAATACATGTGTTAAAGATCACTGTGTGTTAACTACTTCCGTAAGCCCAAGGGTTTCTACTGCTATGGACCTGAGGCAGAAAAACCTGCTATCATCTTTGCTTCTGTTCTGATCTGCACGATCTTGGTCAAATCATGTTAAATAGGCGTCAGACTGAAGGAGAAGACGCCTAAATGTCTTAACATGGAAAGGAAATGCTGCTCATCAGTCAGTCATTCCTGAAGTTCCTTCCAGAAGAAGTAATTTACATTCAATACCTGAGTGGCTTCTGTGTAAGAATGTAAGGGTTTGAAATATTGGGTCAGACAGTTGGTTCATGTTTCAAAGGAAAATAAAGCAATAACATCACATAGATGTTTGATATGTCTTGGGAAATAGAATTAATGTCTTAGAGATCTAATTTATGGCATAAGCAGCAGTATTTTGGTGACGGGAACTCAAGTTAGGAAGCACAACAATAACATGCAAACTGAAATAAGAATGTTAACTACACACACAACACTATTGTGAAACTGCTTAATATCTTTTTCCTAATGATAAAAGCAAGCAGCCCTGAGGAGAAGGACTTGGGAGTGCTCATGGATGAGAAGCTCAACATGAGCTGGCAGTGCGTGCTGGCAGCCTGGAAAGCCAACCGTATCCTGGGCTGCATCAAAAGAAGTGTGAGCAGCAGGTCACGGGAGGTGATTCTCCCCCTCTACTCTGCGCTTGTGAGACCCCACCTGGAGTACTGTGTCCAGTTCTGGAGTCCTCAACAGAGAAAGGACATAGAACTGTTGGAACAGGTCCAGCAGAGGGCCACCAAGATGATTAAGAGGGATGGAGCACCTCTCCTATGAGGACAGGCTGAGAGAGCTGGGGCTGTTCAGCCTGGAGAAGAGAAGGCTTTGGGGAGACCTGATAGCAGCCTTCCAGTATCTGAAGGGAGCCTACAGGAGAGCTGGGGAGGGACTCTTTGTCAGGAAGTCTAGTGATAGGAGTCTAGTGATAGGACAAGGGGTCATGGTTTTAAATTGGAAGAGGGGAGATTTAGATTGGATATTAGGAAGAAGTTCTTTCCTGTGAGGGTGATGAGGCACTGGGAAGTTGTTGATGCTCCATCCCTGGAAGTGTTCAAGGCCAGGCTGGATGGGGCTTTGAGCAACCTGCTCTAGGGAGAGGTGTCCCTGCCCATGGCAGGGGGGTTGGAACTTGATGATCTTTAAGGTCCCTTCCAACTCTAACCATTCTATGATTCTATGATCCCAATAATTTCTGCTTTAGGGATGCAGGCAGTGATGGATAGATAGTGGGGACTACGCTGCTGGGAAACTAAAATGTGGATTTTGTTAATTTTTAGGTTTTCTGTTGTAGCCACTGTTCCACTTGTTCCCAGCATTTTTGGCTTGGGTTGTGATGTCTGTTATCAAGGCTTCTTAAATTACATGTCGTGCAGAAGCTTCCAGTGCTGAAGAGTCTTCATTTTAATTTCCTTCTTTTCAGTGCAGTTTGTTACTATTTCCCTTGCTTTTCCTGGGAACTCATGCTTGCCAGCCGATGAGATGACAATCTTCAAAACACCATGAATGTTATTTCATTGAGCAAGACAAACAATAATACGGCTATGTGAATCACATTTGTACTCTTCTGCCAAGAGGTGGATCAATGAAAAGTTTTTAATTTTAAATAGCATTTGTAGGTGTGTACATGAGGGTGTGACTACCTTGCTAGCAACAGAAAAATGAAGAGCATGTACTTTGAATTTCTGGTCATCTCATAATCTGAGAGCAGATTTAAAGGACCTTGACAGGGAGTGCTAGAGGAAGGCTGTCAGGGATTACACTGTATTAATAATTGCCTGTGTTTGACTTGTGAAAATTGATAGCTGAATTTCTATTTGAGCATGGGGACTGGGGAGCAGGCTGAGTTTGAGCTAAATGAACAACAGATGGTCTTGATCATTGAACTGAGGGTTAGAGGCACAAATCAGGCACAGCACAGAACTACTAGATGCAAACTTTAAGCAAGATGCAAACGTTAAGCTGAAGACTTAGGAAGCAGTTTCTTTTAAAACATAGAGGCTGACTAAAAAGCTTTGCAAAACCTTTGTGGGAGAACTTTGACAGTGGAGTAGATGTTTCAAACAGAAGTTTATATCAATTTCTGTAAACAGGACATGAGGATTAGAGAAATCCTGGAACTCCTCCAAAGGTAGAATCTGCATTTTGAGCTCAGACATCAGTGAGCTCATACTGGAAAAAGACCTTAATGCTGTCAGACCAAGCATCTTATTAGCAAAGCTGAAGGAACCCAAATTTACTGTGCTCGAAAAAACTACATGATTTAACAGAGACGGAATGGGATCATCTTTGTACTGCAGCAGGGCACAGACACTTCTTGCTTTTTTGGTCGTTTATTATCTGTGTGACTCCTGACAACCTGCTGTCTTCTTATAAATAAGATTTGTTTCTGGATCATGCTACATTAATTAATTATTGGCCTAATTGCATCTGCAAAATGTCAGTGTGGTTTTGGAATGTGATCTAGGAATGGAATGTTTTGTTTGCCATGTTAGTCCTCACAGCTACAAAAAAAATCTATAGGTGAGCAGTTGGTGCTGGTTTGTTTGGAAAAAAACCCAGTGTTTAATAAAAGAAACTCAGACTTTCAACTGTGTCAGAAGTACTCATCTGGAGCGCTTTAGTGTTGTTTCCCTTGTTGTTTTCCATGGGCACTGCTACTGCAATAAGAAGCTTAAGAAGGTCCAACACAGTGTTTCAGAAATGCAAGAAGCAAATACCATTGTGTTCTCAAATGGATAGCTGTCTGCAGAAATGCTTGATCTAAGAAACCACTGCAGAGAGTTGTGTCATTAGACAGAAACTGACCACACAAATGTCTCTCCAATGCATTTAAGGCTGGCTTTCTCCTGGCTTGGGATGCTTCTGTCATGGCAGGCTGGTGAAGAAACACTTTCCTTTCTCCCCACAACAACCTGTTCTTGATGTAACTTCCCCAAAGTTCACTTCTTTGTTGTTTTTATTGATAATTTTATTAGTGTTTTTCAAAGGTTTATACTCAGTAAAAAATAGGCTTTATTATCCCAAAGGAAGACTTAAAATTCTTAAAATTCAGGCTACCACAAATGTAAGGCCAGAAATTACTCCGCTCCATACCTTTCTCATGTGTGATTATCTTCTCTAGCCACTTTCTGGAAGTCTGATAAGTTTATTCTTTCTTTGAGACCTGATCATCTCACAAGACACTGAAAATTAAAATATTTTCATCCCTTTTCCAACATCAGTTCCACATTGCATCTCATCTTAGTCTTTCTTTATAAGCAGTTTATTGACTGAAGAAAAAAGTCTTAAAATACATGTTTCCTTTGTTGGTCTTTGCATTATTCTACTATAAATGCAGTACACCCTACCCCTAAGAATATCTCTTACTCAGACGTAATGAAGCCTGCTCACAATAAATTAAAAAATATTCCAAAATAATTCAATGTATTGAACCAACGAAGTGTGACTACTTACTGAGAGACTGCAGTGTGGGGTTTAATTACCAAACTTTAAGAGTTAGGCATGAAATTTTCCTCTCCTGCATAAATTTTCAGCCTGAATCTTTGGTTTAGATAGGGGCATGGGACATCTTCTCGCAACTTCGTAAGGTATCACATTTTTTGGGGGTAGTAATACACCTAGGTTTTGAAAGAAGCACAGCTTAGAATTTGGCAGTTGTCTTTGAAAATGGTAAAATGTTTTGCTGTGAGATTCATCTGATTTTGCTGTTAGAAGCCTTTGAAAAGTGCCTGCTGGCAAAATTACCTGAGTATCTTGTGAGCCTCTACCATGTACCAATGCCCCAGTGCACGCTAAAGGGAAAATAGACTCCGTAGTACTCCTTTCAACTGACTTTAAGAAAAGGGCAGAGGAGTTCAGTGATTTCAGGAGAACTGAGCAGCTCAGTGAAGACCTGTAATTGGAATGTATTGCACATTTAGATCTGTTACAGAATAATTTGATGTTGGACGGCATTCAGGGCTAACAGCACAAGCTAATGGTGTTGATGCTTTCATGTTCAGTGTATTGATGGTAGAAGGAAAAATCTGCCTTCTAGGACTATGGAAAAGGGATTATCCTCTATCATAGCTTCCTTGTTCAAAAGTGTGTTTTAGTTCTTCTATGCTGTTTTTAACATACTATGTGCCCAGAAAGTTCTACTGGTCTGGAGAGCAGCCTGCAATATCTCTGAGACTGTAATTATGCCTTCTCAGCAAATGGCCTCTTAGCAGCCACTTTGAATTAATGTATACATTGCACATTGAACTGTGTTCATTCACTCCTCTTTCCTGAGCAAAGAAGGGCAGAAGTTAGATACGTGGGAAGAGGAAAAAGCACATGGAATTTGAAAACTAGCCTGTAAGTTTGAATCTTTAAGATGCTTCTCAAAATTTCACTGTATTTAGCACAACATAATGCCTCATCCTTTTTAAAGTTAACTCTAAAACTGCTCAGTAATAAGCTAAACAAACAAACAAGCTTGAACTTTCACATTAATTATATACATTTCCCATGTGAAACAAATACTCAGTTTTCCTTCTGTGCTTAGCATAGAAATACTAAGAATGTTTCTTCCTAAGTGTTTGGTAATACATGCTTTTGAGCATGATGGCTTTAATCCCCTACATGGGGAGTAGGAAAACTTGGCTGAATTTCCAGAAAAAATGGGAAACCAACTGTTAACAGGATTATTTTTCCCTTCGAACCATTATGTTATAAAAATGCTGCTGTAATGTAGTGTTTCTTCTGTGGGATCATTTACAGAAGAAGTTAGTATGTCTTAATTTTAGTCTTGTCCAAAAAGACCATTGACAAGGTATGCTTTGCTTTCAATTTAACAGCAGAAAGGCCGGGGGTGGGGGGAGAGAAGAAAAAGAAAAGAAAAAGAAAAAAGCCAAATTTGTTTACTAAACTTTACCATTTAGAAAGAACAGTCTGTTGTTTTGTTGATAACTTTCCATATCTGCCTAAATCCTCCTCAGCTACCTTTGCCAAAAGCCCATTTTGTCAGCTTCAATAAGAAAAGGCTCCAGATGTATTTTTTCTCATATGATCTTGGAAGAAAGGCAAAAGCCCTAGATAAAATTAAAGATTAGGTTTTTTTCCTTCTCTCTTTCTTTGTTTCACAGGTGAAAGTTATTCAACTTCTACAAAAGCCATAGTTTCTGTGTAACAAAGGGTAATGTTATTGTAGTCTTCAGTAAAAAGAAAATACTGCTGACAGAGTGTTTTCTCTGTATCAAGGAATCAGTTACTACTTAGATTTCTTTTTAACTGTTAAAAAAATAAAGCTCTTAAGTGGCATCCATTCACCTTTCTAGAATGTGATTGTAACTTTTACTGCAGAAGAAGGAAAGCTGTTAAAGAGAAATTTTCTCTCTGTCAAAAGGTTAAGTAGGTAAGAGCTTGCCATTGTTTTTCTGTTTCTGTGGAGGTCTGAGCAGCCTGTGTGATTTCTGGGCTGTGTAGGTACTTTATATCCTCTTCTCCAGTCCTTAGATATCTAGAAATGTCCGACACCCTTTACTGCTGAAATCAACAGCTCCTTTTTTAGATGTGGAGAAAGCTGCTAACCTAGATGGCTAAATTAGCCTGCCTTGACTGTTGGCTAATCACTGATAGTTAACTTCTCTGTCCATAGAGTATGCAGCTCTTAAAAACCTTTTGTGCAATCAGCTCTGTAAGACAGCATTGGTCACGGTTACACCAAAAGGTAAAAAAACCCAAGCCACAAGAAACCTGAAACAGACCAAACAAAAAAAACCCAAAACCAAAACCAATCTGTCTGTGTACAGATTGTAGAGTCCATTTTCTGCTTAATAAAATCTTAAAACACTAGGTAAAGTTCCCAAGTAGGAAGAAGAAGTATTTTATTAGACAGTCAAGACCTCTTCTTATTTGGGGTGAACAGAACTGAATATTATCTAAGTTTCTCCTTAGCATGCTATTTTAGAGCTGTCCTGTAATTAAATGTTTGTTCCTGTTTGAGAAACACAAAGGCCTTAACTAAAAACATCGAGCCTCTCCCTTGACAGTGTGATGTAAAAAGCTTCTGTTTTGAAGACCACTCCCTTTTAAATGCAATATATAAGAACTATTCTTCATTGTCTTTCTAAAAGCCTCCTTTTTAGTGTCCACTAACTATGGAAGCACTGGCCATTGCACAAGCCCACATTACAGAGCTTCAAATCGTAAGTGGGTTTTCATGCCCCACCACTGGGACCTGCAGCTTATCACCTGAGACCTGAAGAAAGGCTTGTGTTCAGCACCTACCGGATTGCTGAAAGTGGTCCTGTGTAGTAGGTGTCTGTAGTATTCTCCCTCCTTCTCTCCATGGGAATTTGTAGGACAAAATATCTCTCTTCAAATTACATTTAATGTGCTCTTACTCACCCTGGATATTTGTTAATGAAAATGGGTAAACTAATCAGTATTTACTTTTAAAACAGTCTGTCTCTGGGCAGCTTTGAACATACGAAAAGAACTGAAGGTTTCCCTGAAATTTCTGCCAGCGTCTGCTAGAGTGGCAAATGCTGCTAAGCAGCACCATCCCTGTCCTGATCTGTAAAGATAACTATTGGCTCTGGGCAGGATCTCATCAATCAGACATGCCTCAGTTAGTGCCCTTTTATCTCCAACCACAGGAATAGCTGTTGGAAGCTTGCAGTGGATGCTTCAGAGCACCAGCTGAAACCTTGTTGTTTGTGGAAATTACAAATGTATTTGTATAATCCCAATTTGGAGCAGGAGGATCATAGCCAAGATTGCAAGTGTAACTGGAAATGGGTTGAGCTTTTCAATTGTTAGTGTATGTAGTTATTAAAGAGACTGGGAGAGGTTTCAATTACAGTGAAGTAGTATTTTCATGGGAAAAGTGCTGGGTCCTAAATGGCGTTTGTGTAAGGATCAGCAGGTGGAAACTGAAGCTATACATATGCCAATTAAAAAAGATTAGACATACATCATAACTGCTGCAATAAATCCATAGTTCTTTGCCCTGAAATGCCTTTGAACTAAGATTAAGTATCTTTGGGAAGATTAACTTCAGCAAATATGCATTAAACCTTAGTCAAATGTAAATAATTGCACTAGGTCTAAGAGTGATGCTTTTCACTAAAGCCATTCGATCAGACCTTAAGGGTCCCTGGCTCAGGGTGGAGCACGACTGTCTCTGGGGGGGCTGGGAACAGAGTTAAGGAGTTGAGGCTTTAGGTAGATGCATGATTTAGAAGGAAGAGCAAGTTTCATATTACATTTGAGTAAAATGTGAATGGAAAATTATGACGGGCCCCAGGGCAGTAATGTGCATGTTGAAATAGGTAATTGAGGCTGAGCAATGTACATATTGCACAGCATCAGAAGTAGTGTTAGTACGACTACGAGGCTAATAGCCTACTGTGAAAACATCTTGAACGTGATGGGAGATGGGAACATTGCAGCTTCACACTTGTGTAAACTAATGCGGTCTCCAAAACAGGATGTTTCCCCATCAGCCATTAATGATGAAGAGGGATTATACTGTTCTAGGGATTCCTTTTCCCTTTACGATTGGTGGTAATTGAATGGCTGGCATTTGGAAGACATGTAAGGATTTTTTACAGATTTATCTTTGAACCAGAGCGTTTACTCAACTCTTGATTTCCTCTGGTTATGTGTTCAGGCTGATTCAGAGCATACGTAGGACTTACCTCTGCAATAGGGCATAACCTCTGCTACCTCCTCACAGCCTTTGATTTGACTTTCATGTCTGTAGATCCAAATGTGTCGAATACATTGCTGAACACTATTCACTGACAATTTATTAGTCTCCATTCTCAAAGCTGCGCTCAAGAAACCAACAGGCATAAATGTAATAAAGGATCTTAGAGTGTCCACTGGGGCGATTCAAATGTTCCCGTGCTCGTTTATAGCAGGTAAGGTGGTGTGCCAACACCCATTGGTTTGTTTTTATAAAAATGTATTCTTGTGCTCTGAGCCACTTGTTATTGTCTTCAGTGCTGATAGCAAGGGGTAGAATGGCACATTTACTACAAATCAGCATATGGTACTGGCTTTCTGTTGAGAGAAATATTTATTAGAGCAGCAGTTGGCAGCACTTACTGGCAACTTTTCTCATCTATTTAAGTGATAGTAACAGCCTTCCTGCATGGCCAGATGCATCTTTGGTCGCGTGCTGATCTGTTCTTCGTATAGCAATAATGTGTGTTTTGAGACACTTATGAATGTGTTGTATTCTGCTATAAAAACCTCATTTCCCAATAGCTGAAGCATATAATTTCTTTTAAGGTTTGTTTAATTGATACTGCACAAGTGTGGGGATTAAGCCCTTGTGAAAAACGTACTGAAGTTTTGTACAGAGAAATCTGGTTGTACCCTGAAAATACAAAAAGGCAAAAATATTATCTTGGTAATTCCTACCTACTTACTATTAGTGATGGGCCAACTGGAAAGAATTATTTTTCTACATGAACAGAGTGAGGTCTAACCAGGAGAAAGGAGATTTTTGTCTTCCTTTTTCAGAAGATGGTGTTTGGCAATGCAGGAAGAGTATAGCAAAACTGAAGGTCAGCTCCAGGTTTGCAATCCTAGCCCACTATTTTGAGCACAGGCCCAAATTTTTTGGCTACTTAAATCTAGCTGTCCCTCAGTAGAGTTCACATAAAGGTTTTGCCTTAGGAATTTTTAAAGCTATTTTTCTGAACTTTAACCTATAACACGTTGTTACACTGAATTGGGGTCAGAAACACATGAAACATGATTTTCTTTGACACTGAGCAGGAAAAAAATTCTTGTTGCTACCAAATTTAAGAATCTGTCAAATACCTAATTTTCTGAAGTTCATGGGAAATGTTAATGTAACTGTGAGCTGAAGCTGAGCAATAAAACTTGGATCCTAGTCAGCGCTAAATTATATCCAAAAACATTTTGTGGTTATTTTGGCCTGATCCTTTCGTGCAGTGAAAGGCCAGTCACAAGCTTGACCACAGGGCTGAACCCTGGCTGTCTTCTCTAATGTAGTTCTTGGGCCCAATTGTCATTCCTATTTCAAACCATAGGGGTGTCTTGGACATTTTGTGTGCCAGTCAAATGCCTTACTGGGAACACCTATGAGTCAAGGGCTTTCCAGCTCATCTGCTAAGAGGCAGATTAGTTACAACTGCTTTAGCAAGTAAGTGATGGTTAGTTGTGAAGAACAGATCGCGGCATTCATGTGAGTCTTGCCCTCGTAGTAATAATTATTGTAGTAATTATTTTCCTTACACAGTGTCAGGGATGGGTCTAATGGGAGAGTTTTCTCCCATAGAGGCTTCCTGTTTCTTGGGCAGTATATGCTGCAGTACTGAGGAAAAACATCTCTGCAGTCTTCAGGTCAAAACAGCTAGATGCTCTATGACTTCCAGTCTAATGGCACTAAGGTTCAGGACATAAGCCCTATTCTTAGATATGTCAGCAGTAACTAATAAATACAGGACAGATGTATCCAATTATTTCCTATTTATTGTATTGCCGTAGTGTCCTTAACTAAAACAATAGAACAAAACCAGCTCTTGACAGCAGCGAGTAGTAGTGTCGTAAGAAAAAACCAAAATACGCCTAGGATTTTGCACAAATGAGGAGAAAACCAAAGGAAGCTCATTATTCTTCCACCAAGCAGCTGCTGTGATTGGTAATTAGGAAAGAAATGAAAAGCCGTCAGTTCATTTCTGCACTTTGTTTTTAATGTACCAGTGGAGGAGCAGACACACCAGAGCCTGCAAGAGATTTTTTGCTTGATCTTCAAAGGGCAGAGGAGTTCTCTGTAGAGCAAGGTAATGCTGCTTCTAATAACAGGTGTGAACCTTACAAATCTATTGAGAAACTACTTATTTTCTCTTTAAATTATCTAGTTTTGGGATACTCCCAAAACAAATAAATCTAAAAGCTAATCTACTCACCTTATTCTCCCTCTTCATCCTGCAACATACACATGTGAGCATCAGACATGCTTGATATTATTGTGAGTTTACTTAAAATGAGGCACACATTGAACTTGGTGATTTGTAGGACTGAGTTTACAAGGCTGTGCTGTGGGACGGAATAGTACCTAATCTCTCTAGCCGTGATCACGGGCACACATACCCAGTTCCATTTATCTGGGCTGCTAAGGGGCTGTATAGATGATTGTATAACTAAAATGATAGCATAATCTGTGACTAAATCACAGGACTGGAGGTCAGAAGTCTGATGACTTCACTCACTTGTCTCCTCGCTTCTCTTTATAACTGTGTCGTGCTTTACATCTCCTGCTCAGGGCAGCACAGTGGCTTCTGGAGGTATGTATGCAGCTGAATGAGGCTGTATTTATAAGCTTTCTTGAGGAATACCTCCAGCTTTGCAGGGCTCAGCAGAAGCTTTTTTTTTTTTTTTTTTTTTTTTTTTTTTTTTAATTTACTTATCATCTGAGACGTTTTCCAAACAGTTTGGGAGTTCCAGGACATCATTAGCAACATCCTTTTTCCCCTGTCCTTCTTTCAGTTCAGTTCAATTCGAGTATCTAAACAACCCTGAGCTAAAATTCAATTTCTGAGACTTCCCCCAGTAATAGCTGGAATTCTATTCTGTTCTGCTAACTAGAATAGGGTGGAAAACATGCCATTGATTTTCTGTAACTATACTGCTTTAATTGCCAGTAGATGTGTGAAGGGGAAACCAAAGAAAACTATGTCCCAGAGACCAGAGACCTTACATGCCAAGAAGAGACCTATCAGGGGAGGCTGGGAAATACGGGGGTGGGGGAAGGAGATAACAATCACTGATCACAGTTTTGACATTGATTATCTGTTCAAGCTGCTTGGAGAACTCACGGTACAGTTGGTTTCATTTCAATACCAGCACAGTAGGACCACTCCTCATTATACAGCTGTCATTATAAGGTGGAAGTTACAAAAACACTGGGCATGGAATAAACCTTTTTGTTGGTACTGATGTGTGTTGTTTCCCTATCCCATTCTCCATCTGCTATGGGTGCAATCCCTAACTAGGTTTTGGAACTAGAAAGAAGGCCAGGGGATGTGCCGCTTCTCTGGCCTTGGCAGAGACAGGTTCTAACTGCTTGGATAACTGAGGGAATTAGGAGGGATGGTTAGGTTTTGTAGACAAGGTGAAAAATCATTAGCAGATTTTCTGTGAATGTTAGTTATCATTAAAAGAGAGAATCATTTGCATACATTCACATCAAAGTTGAGGAAGGGTCATTGTAGAAGCCAGTATCTTTCCATTTTTGGATCCCTAAAAAGGAAGCCCCTCTCCAGCTCTCCTGTAGGCTCCCTTCAGATACTGGAAGGCTGCTTTAAGGTCTCCCTGGAGCCTTCTCTTCTCCAGGCTGAACAGCCCCAACTCTCTCAGCCTGTCCTCATAGGAGAGGTTTCTCCATCCCTCTAATCATCTTGGTGGCCCTCCACTGAATCTGTTCCAACAGTTCCATGTCCTTTCTATGTTGAAGACTCCAGAACTGGACACAGTACATTAATGTTAGGATTGAGTCTCCTTAACAATGCAAAGTCCTTCCATCACTAGAAACTTGTATGAAGAAATGTTCACAGTGACACTATTGAATTTTCAGAGAACTGAGTCCAGTCCCGTTTACAAATGTGAAAATGTAGTTTGGGTGGAAATTACTGCACATGGACTGCAGTGTGTCTTGCTGATTAGGCCAACAGCATCTAATAGGTTTGCTTGCATGATGTTTGTTAGAGACACATGGTAAATGCTTGTTTGGTCAGTATTCCGTACGTGTGAGACAACAAGCTGAAGGAGAAGAGCTAGCAAATAATCACCATTGAAATGTGTGAGTTACATGAAACAGAATTAACTAAAAAAGTTAGTTTGAGTTTGCATCAGCCGCACAGCTCCTTGGAAACAAGAGTGTGAGATTCTCTGCTGGCTGGTGGGAGTCCTTCGGGAGGAAGCTGCTATTAATGAACATTGTATTGCTTACTAGCTGTGAATATTTTGTTTGGTACAATGCTTTATTTCTGCCTTTTTTACAGTCTCCCAGTCAGCCAAATTATGATCATGTTGAACTCTCAGTCATGAGCATTACAGAAATGGAGGACTGGGAGAAATTAGCATAATTGTTTTCTGCAGAGCATCGGGAAAAGATTTTGTTATTTGAAGTACCAGTTGAGGTACAGAATTTTATGTTATCTTAAAGAAAAGCCTTTGCAATAGGTATAATCTGTTTTTTGGAAAGCATTATACATTCATATAACAACGACATTTGTTATGTATGAATTGCCTGAAAATATGCTGATTATAACAGCGTGCTTATCTGCCACAAAATATTATTCTGTGCCTGCGGGTTACACATTACATGGCTTAAATTAGAGAAGACGGATTAATCAAGAAGCTCATGCAGATTAACACCAGGACATGGATGACACAGTATTTGTATGGTGGTGCATGCTACTGTGACCCTCTTTCACAATTGTAGTTACTCTCTTTGGTGTTGCTTTTACACCTCCAATCCTCATTGTTGTATTACCAGTTCTAAAAGAGGGACAGAAGTCGGGGATAACTCATGCCGGTATTTTGGAGTAGTTTGAAGCTATCTGAGTTATATACAGTCAGAAGCAAATCCTGATTTCATTAAAGTTGATGGCAAAATTCCCATTGACTTAAGTGGCATCTGAATTCTGATTCCAAATAGGAAATGAGTTGTCCTAAGTGTGTGCACTATAAATATGCAAAGCACCCCTGGATAACTCGAATGGCATAGGATTGCAAATAAAATATTTCTTTAATAGGACACAAAAATTACTTTAGTAATATGCTTTCCAAATAACGTCAGTTCACGACCTCTCTTTCAGAAGTGCTTGGTTGTGGCTTTTTTTCTTTCTACTGTATATAAGGTTAAATAACCTTGATGTGATGACAATCCAATCACAATTCCTTCCAAATAAATAAGCTTGTAAATACAAAATATATTTAATCTCATTAAGGGTGACCACGTGGAAAAAAATTTAGCATCCCATGTAATGAAGCTGTCAGTGATATCATATGGATGGTGACTACTGTGAATGAATACAAATTGTTCTGCTTGTCAGCATTCAGGAAACAAGTATGTTAAAACCTGGCAGCAAAATCTTAAAATATAGACAGAAATTAATTGAATTTTAAAACTATTAATTTCCCTGCCTTATAGTAGCTCGATTAAGCTAGATTTGTACCAAGCCTATTGGTACCTGTAGAGGGGAGAGCTATTGAACAGGCACACAGAGTGTCATAGACTAACAAAGTATTAAAAAACTAAAATTTCGTTAAGGCACTGAAACTTCACAGCTCCCCAGAGTCAGTGGTAGACTTTAGGTGCCCGTATTATTTTTACGGGGTATTTATCAGCTGAGCTGTTCACATCTGTATATAGTACTCAAATGAGAAAGACCCAGAAAAGTGGCGTAAAAAAATTCATGTAAGTTTTGCAGCATTAATTTCTGCAGCTTCGTTTCTGTAAAGTGAATTTCCTCTCTTGCTACCCTTCGGCTTCATAGCTTGTTTTGGGGCAAAGTACAGACTGATTTTTGATAGCAAAAGGGAGGACATCTGATTTGAGTGCAGCATAAATAAATTTCCCTGAGTCAAAAAAAAACCCAAACACTTGAATGACATCCTTGACATAACTGTTCTTGGAGTAACTGAACAGAAATAGCAAATAGCAATATGAAATCAACAAGTAAATATTATGATTCCTATATCTGGAGTCCTTCCCCCCCCCACTCCCAACCTGCTTGTTTCTTGCATCTTAAATGTGAAAAAGGTTAAGTTGGATTTTTACCTTCATTTGCTGTTAAGTAGATGTCAGTCTCTACTCCCCTTCTCACTTACCTGTTTTTTTCTGAATATCATATATTACATGCTCATATTGATAAGCTGTAAGTCTGCAGTGTTAACTTACATTTCTGTATCCTCCTAAGACTATAACTTTAAAAGGCACAGTTCAAGAAGAGTAGGTGAGAGAACAGGAGGGCTGGTAGATATTGCAGGGTGCTTTCTAATAAAAGCAGCAGAATCGGGACCATGCCTGTTCCCTCAGATGCTCATTATATGTTTCTAGATGACAAATTGCAGACTCACAGTAACATTTTGCCCTTTAGTTTGAGGTACAAAGAAAGAGATATTTTACAAGTCTGAGCTCCAATAGAAGTGTTAGTAAATAGTCCCTTATTTGCAGGAGTGATTAATGTTTTCAGCTTTGGAGCATCGTTTGTTGTAATCACTATGGTTCAGTTTTGATGGCTAAGTCTTTGTGCCCTGTGCCAGGGTCATGCTTCTAAAAAATAATTTGAAAAAAAAAAAGGTCATGTGGAAACATGGACTGGAGAACAGGAGAATACAGCAGCTGAGACACTCTATTGTTTCTTTGCCATGGTGGGAGAAATAGATCAGGTCCACTAGAAATGTAATTGTGATACTTAGCAGTTGCATATTCAAAGGACTTTATAATTTTTACCTGAGCCTATTCACAGGGAAGAAGCTATTGGGAAGCAAGCTGAGAGATGAATTTGAGTATAAACACTGCCATGCCCTACTGCACTGGGATGCTTTTTCGCTGGATGGCATCTGGAAGCATTGCCTGCTTCTACAACTGATCTGGACAAAGGGCGTGTAGGATCACCTGAGACATCAGCATAGTCCTTTCCTTATACGTATTTTATCTTGAGACTTGTGTTAAACCCACATAGCTGTATGGGTTTTCTCTGTAGAAAGCCTGCAGAAAGAAGGCCATTNAAAAAAAAAGAGTGAGAAAAAAAAGTCAAGAAAGCAGAAAGCCAAAGGCAGGGAGATAACTGAAAGACTTGCTCAGCATTTTTGCAGGGCCACTCTGGAAGGGAAAAGACTTGAAAATCAACAGGGCCAGGCTTGGCTTCAAATTCTGACATTCAGTAACGCCAGCTTACCACTGGCAATTGAACTTTGAGGCTTTCAGGATGTAGCTGGTAGATAGGTCTGGGCATGAAGGGCCGACCTGCATAAGCATAAGCGAGTCCAAGGTTGCGTGCTGCGCTACAGCATTGATGGAGATCATTGAAATGACTCCAGCAGGTTGGGGTGATGCAATGCTGTTCAGCACAGGTCCCAAAAATAGAAGCAAATGTAGTGCTGTAGCCCAAGACAGGTAAGGCTGCTGCAATTGATTTAGAAGCAGCCAGTTTATGCAGCAAGGCTGAGGGCTCTTAGCACCACACTGCATTATGCACAGCAGGATAAATTGCCCATGTGGTAACCAAGATGCAGGTGTGCTGCAAGGGCTGCAGCACTTCTCTGCCTCAGTAAGACCTTTAATTTTATCTACATGCAGTTTAACTGCTTCTTGGCTGCAGCAGTTGTAACTGAATTCATGTGAACACAATATATAGACAAATTCCAGTTATTGCAGTACAAATATCCAGGAGGAGAGATTACATTGCATTGGGCCTCTATGCTGACACCTACAGGTACTCACAAACAGGGGTAGAACAGACTCGAAAAAATCACCACTCTCATCACTAGTTAAGTGAGTTAATCATTCTCAGATTTTGTGGTCTATACCAGCCTGCTTTCTTCTTAAGGATTCTCAAAACACTTCCTGCACTTTAAGAATATAGAGGTGGTGATTTTGCTAGTAAACTGCTGTCACTTGTCAAGCAAAGCTTGACAGCTACTTAGCTGCTATTACCAGTACTATAAAATGTGGTATGGCAGCTAGCACAGCTGCTTATATACAAAAGAAAAGGGGACAGATAAGTAGTAGGTAAATGTCTTAATTAGAAATTTAAGACCATGCTAGAAGGAAGTTATACATTATGATGAACTTAAATGTCACTGTATGAGCTGTTGAATACATCTATACAAATCTCTTCACGGAGTACTTGGCTTGCTTGGTAAAAGTAATATGAGATCCTTAATGGGCACCACAAGTATCCCATTCAATGGGAAGCAGCATCTTTAGCACAACATCCAGAATAACCAGACTTAGATATCAAGTGATTTTACCAGCTATCATGAGTTATCAGTTCCAGGAAATGCTTTACGCATACTGTAGGAGTCTTCTGTCTATCCAGTGGGATTGTCTAAATCTGCTTCGGGGGAGATCTGAGTGATTTGTTACCCTCAGTAGTAGGCTGCATGGTTGATAGAAATCGGTTTTGATTTTTAGAGGAGTATGTTTTTTTCTCCCTGGTTGCCCGTTTATATACCTTTTCAAATGGATACATTTGTAGCCAGGGAATTATAATTTTGTCCTTGTGGTTAAATGGAAAACAGCATTGTATACAAAAGACAGCCCTATGTATGTTTCAGTATTGCTGAACCCAAACAATATGCTTTTCATCTCATAACGATACCAGTCTGTAATCTTCCCTTCCCTCCACTGTCTCTAGAGCAACAGCAGCTGAGCAGCTGCTTGCTCACATGTGGAGAGCATATTGTAAGGCATCTAACTTGTATTCAAATCATGAGATGATGTGCTACTTAGAAAGCAGAGGATTCCTCGGGCTGAAGTATTCTGCAGTCTCCTGTGTAACTGGAGACAGCACAGCATCAATAGCAAGTTTAGGCTGGATATGTTATTTTTTTTATTATTTTTATGAGTGGTTATTTTATTCTCCTGCCCTATTTACTCTTAGATGTCAGCATATCTGAACAAAAACATTCCATCAGCTAATCATAATCCCTTACAAAACCAGGAGACTTGCAAATACATACTTAATAGCTAAAGGATGTTATCAAATGGAATAAGGGCCAAGTTAGAAATGCTTAGTCCCTATTTTGATCTTAATTGTCATGGCTGTGACCTACAAAGCATCGATTAAACTGCAGCAACACATGTAACATACCTGGTCTAACTATAATTCAGCTAGTTTAGGCAATATAAAGTGAATATATTGTAGGAATAACTCCAGGCACTCCACAGTGGTGTTTGAGCAGGTTGATTACCATTCCTTCTCTGTGAAGGTCCAGAAATGTTTCTACCCCATAACAGTCCTTAGTCATACCTTCCAGCCTAGTGCTTGTGTGTTGGAAGGATGCATGGTCTGTGCAGAGATGCTGAAGGACCTAGGCTGGAGAAGCAGGACAAGAGCAGTTGCTTCTGGCATATTCTGGGCATATTCTTCCTGCTACAGGTCCCCTATTATCACCTACTAATACCAATGTGATGGTTTCAGGTGCCAGGCTTGTATTTCTGGATGCTACTGTTCTGGGCTGCGCAGGCTGGGTTTTGAGAGTGGTTGTTACAGAACCAGACTGATGTGGGCCTCAGAGGAACAGAGCTTGTTACTAAGTCTCCGAGTGGCAAATGAATTTTAAATTTAGCAGAACAATTCTCACTTATCCTCATTTTTAGCAGCAGTTGGAGTGATTTTGGTGTTTATCAAGTCCTCTTGGAAACTAACAAATACAGGGAGGCAGAATTTATTAAAGCCGATGACAGTTTTAATCAGTTCCCAAATGGGTAAGGTATGTGTAAATGAGTTCCCCACTGTGTGTATCTCTTTTCTAATTCTTCTGAATCGAAGAAATGCAGGAGCTCTAAGGGACTATATATACTTTCATGGTCATCAAGGATGGTAGAGATAAATTACTTCTTTTCCTGTTATGAGCAATCACTTCAAATGAGAAACTCAGTAATTTCAACACTGGCCCCTTAAACCATGCAGTGTAGAATAGAGACTGGAAATAGGGTGTTTTGTGGACATGAGAAAAGGAGGGTGGGGGTTCCTGACAAAGCCTATATTAAATTAGAGCCAGGACTTAGATGCACCTTCACCTGCATGGAGAGTGCGCAGATTGCCATGTAGTGTTCTTTCTATCCATACATCCCACTGATAGATGTAGCTCATAAAGAAATAAGACTGGTGGAACTGCCTTATTGTTTAGACCTCTAGATCAACATTGTGTTCAATAGCTGATGGTATGGAAGGAGAAGCTTTGGGAGTCCTGGTAGATAATAAATTATTCACAAGCCAGCAATATGCCCTTGTCGCCAAGAGGGTCAATGGAATCCTGGGCTACGTAGGAAAGAGTGTGGGCAGTAGGTCGAGGGAGGTCATTCTTCCCCTCTACTCTGCACTGGTGAGGCCACAACTGAAATACCGCATCCAGTTCTGGGCTCCCTAGTTCAAAAGAGACAGGGAACTACTGGAGAGAGTCCAGTGCAGGGCAACAAAGATGATTGAAGCATCTCCCTTATGAGAAGAGGCAGAGGGAGATGGGACTCCTTAGCCTGGAGAAGAGAATACTGAGGTGAGGCTTTATTAATGCATACAAGTATCTGAAGGGTGGGTTGAAGGAGGATGGAACCAGAGTCTTTTCGGTGGTTCCCAGTGACAGGACGAGGGGCAATGAACATGAGCTGGAGCATAGGAAGTTCCATTCAAAGATGAGGAAAAACTTCTTTACTGTGAGGGTGAAAGAGCACTGGAACAGGCTGCCCAGGGAGGGTGTGGAGTCCCCTTCTCCGGAGATCTTTAAGACATGCCTGGATGCAGTCCTGAGTGCTGTGCTCTGGGCAATCCTGCTTTAGCAGGGGAGTTGGACTAGACAATCTCTAGAGGTTCCTTCCAACTCTGACAATTCTGTGATGCCATGAAAAAAGGAACAAAAAACTGAGTCTAACAGCTCAGGATGGAATAACCTGGATCAAAACATTTACAACCCTTTAGCTCATATCTATTATGATTTGGTTTTTTTCGCTCTGAGACATATGAACTAATTCTCCCTCCCAAACTCCTTTGAGGAGGAGATGGGTTTAATTTTGTCTGTTTTTTAATGTGTGATGTTAGTCTGAGCATATATTTAGTTAGAAGAACATCCAGTTCAGCATTTTACAATCCTGTTGAGCTTTTCCTCCATTCCTTTTTTTTTGTGTGTAAAAAACACCTCCCACCTCAAAAAACCCTCAAAACAACAGAAAGGCATTGTGTAATAAAGAAAAATATGTTCTTGCAAGTTTTGTTTTTTACGTGAAATGTTCAAACAAGCTCCCATGACATTTGGAAAAATGTATAATCAGTTATGCTAAATTTCCCAAATCTTTAGAATTCCTGCTCCTTTTATATTTGTGAATAGCTTTCTCTCTTCATACTGGAACATGAGCGTAAGTGAAGATCCACAGACTCTTTATCCTCACCACTCCCACTTCACCCTTGGTTAATGTCAGGTATCCTTGTTCCATCTGCCTTGGAGAGGTCATCTCAGTTAAGCATATGGTCTAGTTGTAACACCACCAAGACTCAGTCTGTCCTCTGAAGGTTACAGTCTTCAGTCCCTTCATGTCTTCCCCACTCAAGGACCCTGAGGAAAATCACCTCCCTGCATTTCTGTCTTGTTCCAGGCAGTTGGCAGAGCTGGGTATGGACCCAGATTTCCTAACACCAAGTGCAGTGTTCTCCCTGCAGCACTACACCCTGCACAGCACGTGATGTGATCACGTCTTTAGTTTGCTTTGCACAGTTGTTAATTCCGCAGTCAACTCAGTGAGTGGAACGTGCTTGCTAAATTTGTGTATTTGCTTACTTCAGCCTTCTATAGATAGGTCTGTGTAATGAAAACTCAATAAAATTTTAATGGTATAAAAAACCCCAACCAGATAACACACCAACCCTTTCATCAGTAGATCATTATCTCATTGCCGGCGGGTCATGCCAAGGTGTCACCGGTCCAGAATCTAAGCAGCGTCTAACCAGGAGCAGCCATTCTTCAAACACAAATCTCAGAATGAGCCATTGCATTATATAAGAACTATGAATTATTCATCAGCTCTGATTTAACATTCATTCTGCCACTGAGGCTAAAGCCAGCCATATATTTGCTGGTAAAAATAACAATTTGCATTACAGTGGATAATAATGCAAATTGTTATTTTATCCTTAACTGACAATATCATTACCATGATAACTTTCTGTACAGATAGAAATTGTATCAGTTTACACTTTGAAGTCCTCTGAGACTCAATAGTCATTCTTGTAAAGTTGTTTTATGTATATATATATGGATGTGCATCTGTGTTTTTGTATGTATCTACACAGTCATGCACAGCTGAAACTCTGCCTTTGGATTTTGAATAATACCAAAGAGGCGAAATACAAGGACTATGCAAATAATAATATATTCAAGGAGTTAGTATTGCATTATATGTTTGGCTGTATGCTAAGCAATCCTTTATGTCTGCTTTTCTTTTTGTCTCCATTTTTCAGCATGATTTTTCCTTATGCAGTATACCCTGTGCATTTAGTATCTCCTTCTTTTCAGCTGCAAATGTTACAAATTATATTCTTTGACTTTTTCCCTTTGTTTTTGCATAGCGGTTGAATACATTGACTCCTGAGGATAATAACCTGCAGTGTCCAGCTCTCCCTAGAATACTGAACGTATAAATCAATATCATTGACTGGTGGTATTAATTATTTCAGCAAATTTTCCCAGCCCAGCTTTCAGTCAATTACATGTTATTTAGTCCCCCATAGTTATGTAGGACACCAGCAACATGGGTTATGTAACCTAAAGGACAAGTTCTTTCTACTTTCAAAGTAATTAGTGCTTTCTTCCTACAGTATGAAGGGTCAAATCTTCACCCCCATGCCCATTAGGCTGACTACAGAAGGGACAAAAGGTCTCTCAGTTGCATTGCAGCTCTCTGAATGTTGTTTGTTCATTGACTTGAATGGAGCTTTTCCAGTCTGGGCCTGTTTCATCACGTTCTGGGATCAAAGGGCAATAAAATTAACTCTCTGCAGTTTGCCCATCTGGGCTGCATTGCCTTCTTCCTCTTCCTCAGCACCTCCAGAAAACTTGTAAAAGTTCTTGAAACAGAAGTCTGAAATAGAGCAAAAGAGCAAGCCCTCTCTAGACCCAGATGGAGGTGAGGAAAAGCATGATGTTGGCCGTAAGAGGCAATATATTTAATTTTAAAGCCAGATGGAGTTTATCCAAGATCCCTAAACACACATGGTATGACTTAAAAAAGGAAACGACTGTCAAATATGGTTGACCAAGATCTTCATTTTGTTGTGTTGCTAAATACTGGTGGTGAGGGAGACTGTCACAGCTATTCATTATGCTTTTCCCTTGTGTTCAAAGCAAAATTCTGCTTTTTTAGCATTCACTGAGGTTTTGTTTTCTTTGACTTTGTGTGGAAGGCTTTGTATACAGGGTGTGCTGCAAAACAAAAACCTACCAGCACTCCAAGGCAAAACCGGCGTGAACTATTGTCTGCCTGCTCACAGTCCCGCTGGGCTCTGGACACGCGAGCCAAAACAGCGTGCACAGACATCATTTTTTTTGTCACCATTAATGTCCTGAGCTGAATCTGGTTTGCTCTTATTAGCCTTCAGCCATCAGAGATACAAACATTGCTGTTTATGCACCGGGAGAAGCAGATTTTTCTCCTTGTGCATAGTGGAGGGACTTTGCTATGCAGAAATAAAAATGTTTCTAAGGAGAGCCACTTGTCACAAGGGCAGGAAGAATTACATTTGCTGGTCTATACTGCTTATCTTGATCTATTCTGTATGTTCAAAGTAGTAAAAAACATTTTTTAATCGCTGCGGTTAGGAGAAAATAGATTTATGTCCCCTTTGTCTCGGATGCAAGCTGCTTAACCAGTGGAGGCCTTGCTCTGTAAAGCAAAATCCTGCATGTCCAGACTTTATCATCTTCGTTCCCAGGCTTGCTTACATGGGCAGACTGTTTCTGTCATTGAATATTCTTGCAGGTCTGGACATGATACTGGAGAGTCCTTTGCTGGCTATTGCTAGCAGGTGTATCAAATGCTGCTGTATAGGGGACCTTCTGGGGCTGTTGTAGAGCATATCAGCTCTTCCTTGGAGCTTTCACAGTCTGACCATCCTAATGCAACCTCTCCTGCTTCCCTTCACTTACCGCTCCTCCTACTCACTTAGTATTGAACTAAGGAGCAAATATGTGCTAGGAGCAACCCTAAAGGGCAGGCTAAATGTGTGAGGACAGAGAGGCTAGAAGAGGAGCAAGCAGGTAGAGGAAGCCCTCCAAGGACTTAATAGTTGCCAGAACCCAAAGGAATGACCCCTGTAATGAGACCTGTTTCAGGAGGCAGGTTTGGGTCCTGTACAAGCAGCATGCTTGTAATTTACGGACTCTGGGGCTGGGTATCCCCCAGTGCCTATGCAGACGATCCAAATCCACTTTCAGGATTTCAGAAGAGGGCTAGAAAACGATCAGTATGTCTCAGGCATGCATGAGACCTAAAATGTAACATTAGGAGGACCCTTAAATGAAAATTCAGCTTTTATCTGCTCTTGTTCGTTTTGAAGTACCTGCCACCACCACTGCTTACATACTATGCATATCCACTGAAACGATGTTTCATAACCACTGACTAGATTGCTTTTGTTCTCTCCACAATTTCTTATATCTTTCTCTTGTTTTGATTTTTTTGTTTGTTTGTTTGTTTGTTGTGTTTTTTTTTCCCCTATCCTTTACCATTGTGCTGCCTAATGTTAACACAAGAAAACTTTAGAGGAGTCACAAATGTATTATTATGAATTTAACTCTATCCTTTAACTGATTAACTATCCTATTTAACTCATCCTTCAGATCAAAGCTATGTCAGGAAAGGCATTGCAGATGCAATTTCTGTCCCGAAGGACTTAGTGTTGCTGTAGAGGCTATAAGCAGGGGTGTTATGATGGGACATTTGGTTTGATACCATGCTGTAATCTGTTGCCACATTCCTGGTCTACGTGTGCAGCTCTTGAAGAAGTGAGGTATCTTCAGTGGTTTCAACAAAGCAGAAAAAAATCTTCTTTAAATTTCCCACATTGTTATTCTATGCTATTGCTCGTTACGGTAGAAATATAACTCTTGCTAATTAAAATGGGTACTGGCAATTAAATTAAACAATGCTTAAAATGCCCAGCTTTGTGTAATATTCAATAACGGCTGCTTCTGCAGGGGATACTTTCTCGTGTGTATATATTTTTCTGAGATGATTATGACATGATTTCCTTTGTTTCAGAGCACTGAATTCTTCAAGGGCTTGACCAGAACCTCAGCCTCCTAATGAGGCAGTAGTAGCAGAAGCCGGGGAGGGAAGGAGAGAGAAAGTAGTCAGCAAGCTGAACAGCTTGGAAAATAAAACCTAGGATCACATCCTCAGATTACTGGATGACCATCTAATTTCATTTTTTATTAAGGCCCATTTAGTCTATGAGCCAAGGATATATAGAACTTTTAATCTTGATCTTAGTACTTTATTATTTGTAAAATAGCCAATCTTTCTCCAGTATTTCTCAGCTATTATGTTGAGGTATAAAGCAGCAGAACATTAGATAATGTGTGTACCAGTATATTTAGAAGTGTCACAGTAATTTTTAGGGTATTTCAGATTAGAGTCCAGATGGGTACCCACTGCAACACATTTTAACTGGCAAAACTTAAGTGTATGCAAGTGCTCACTGCAGAAGAAAGCACATTTTCAAGCAAATTTTGGTGTCCCCATCTCAGTTGTTTCAGAAATTGTCCATCAAAATATGTTCTTCCAGCACATACATATAATGAGATATAATGAATCAAATGAGATTTGTCTCATCTCTTCAACACACAAAAGGAAGCAAAGATTTAGGTATAAAATATGTCTCCGGTCTTCTGTTCAAAGCAGGATTCAGCTCCTGCTCTGAACGCTATTTGTTTCAGGAGGAAACGCACCAAGTTTTTTTTTTCACTAGACTTACCTGACAGAAATCCCTCACTTCATTTAGACCACAGAGGTGAATTCACAGACATAGCAGCATTTTGCAGAGCTGCACAGCAGAAACCAGCCGTCAGCTGAGGGAACTGTTGGAAAGCAAACCTATCCTTCTGAAGCGTCTTTGCTTTTTGTAGACCAAGATTTTTCTGACTGCTTTTTTATGCTTTCACTTGCTCAAGTTTTGCTTCTCTGTGCTCTCTTTTGCTCTGCTGTAATCAAGAGCACAACTTTCATCAACTTCACCAAATGGGAAGATCAGGGCTGTGAAACTCCTGGCATTACGGGTGCATCGCAATTGCACACAGTAATTGGCCTGTGCGGTAGAAACTGTTAAACCAAGCAACGGGCTCAGTCCTTTTAATCCCAGTCATATGGTGTTGGTAGAGAAAGAGACAGAAGTGTAAGACATGCCAGCCTGGGATCTCATTTCATTTGCAGCTCCAGGGTGGAGAATGCCAAATGGGTTGCCACAAGGGCAGGTTTCTAGGAGCAGCAATCAGCATGTGACTGGTTTTCTGGCTGGCATCTCCTTAACTGCTCTGTAGGTTCTACTTTCTGTACAGTTGCTAGAGAGCTGTGAAGCTATCTATAGGTGAGAGGGTGTGAATTTACTGCTGCACCATTACCATTTATTTTTTGGATGTGTCTTCCTTTAAGTTTCTATGCCAAAAAAACACTTGCATCACCCTATCTAGGAATGTTTTATGTTAAAAGCAGCCAATTCTTCCTCTGCTTACAGTTACGTTTTCTAGAAGAGTGCATTTAGTATGCCATAAACACCTCTAAGCTGATGAAAATGGTATCTCTTTCATTGCCTGGTTTGTAAATGCCATGGCAGGTCTGGTACCCGTTCCCTGAGCAGACTGCGAGGAGAAGCTCAGCACAATTTGCATTAGGAGGTCAATGTCACCTTGTTATTCCTCCACAATCTCACTACTTTAATACGGATGAGATGAGTGTAGGACTGTAGGTCACTACAGGCAGGGTGTCAAAGGAAGGGGTGGAAGGTGCTGGGGAATTGCCAGCTGTCGTAAAGAGGGCAGGAGTAAAACATGGTGATGACCATCTCAAGGCCGAGGCAGACTGAGGGGAAGGAGATAATGGTGAGTGCCAGTTTTTCAATTTTCCTAGTTGCAGGAAATTTGGGAATAGCAGTGCTAATAGAGATGGCATAGCCTTCTGTTTATTTGAATGCTGTACTGTGCTGAACAGCTGCTTTCCCAAAAGTAGCTTCTTTCACCTCTGCTGAGCTGCAGTGTATGTTTGGCTTTTGGAAAGGGTTGGGACATGGTTTCTCTTTTGAGATAGATCCATTTTTTTTTGTTGTTGCCTAAGTGTTGTCAAATCTCTATGCTAATATCCTGTCAGATGAGCATGAGAAAGCGTGATGGCATTTCTGGCAGTGAGAACTGTGCTGGATCCAAGCGCCTCTTCTGGCAGTGATAGAAGAGGGCAACATTCGGCTGGCAGCACAGCACAGCCCTGCGGTGAGCAATCGCTACAGAGATGTGCTCAGTGCTGCGTAACTTGGAGATTATTTTACTCTCTTCTACTTCTCTGTTTTGTACCACCGGATGAGAACACGGCTTCTGAAAAGGGCATTGTGGATATTAGCTCAACACATTTGTGCCCTGAGTTCCCTAGCAAGCAGCTGGTTGAAAGCTGTGTGTGCTGAGCAGGGGGTCTGTCACTGCTGACAGGACAGGGATGGGGAGAAGCGTAACCTCCTTTCTCTCAGTGAAGGCTGTAATTTGGGTCTTGCTCCCTCTTAGCTGCCAGTTTATATTAGGCCTAGAGGCATTCACTTAGAGACCTTTTCCTCTGCCAGCTTTGTTGAAATCAGCTAACAGGTTCAGAAATGAGGTGGAAGGAGTATTAACAGCACATGAATAGGCAGATGGCACAACTGTATATGTTTCATTTCCTGTGGGAAACCAGATACAATCTTCCGTCACAAACTTGCACTTTTGAAACATTTAATGGGAAGTCATTCGAAGCAAACTTCTGTAAATTGCAGAAACTTCAATGCAATGCCTTAGTCTTTGTGCATAGTTAAGTGGTGTGTGAATAATACATATACTGAACAAACCTTGTATCTTAAGTGACTCACATTTTGCTAAATTTAGCATTACCTCTGTGCTGGCATTCCCCATCTGTGAAATGGGAATGGCACTACCCTTTACCTCCTGTCAGCACTGTAGATTTAACTACAGAAAAATAATGTAAAAAGTGCTACTGAAAAGCTGATAAGGAAACATTTTTCAACTAGGATTTACCTATGATGCAGGAAGAAGGGTCAAATGCCAGGCAATAAAATAAAGACTGCATGTCAGCCAAACTGAATGCTGCTGCCCATTCTGTGCATGGAACAAGTCTGGAGTCCTGTGGAAAACCAGTACATGGTCACATAACTAAAGGCACTGACATAATGTACCTGTACAAGGTGGTTTAACTAGGGTTGCAAAAATAACGTTGATTCTGGCATTCCCCAACACCTGAATGCTTGTTTTTTTTACTTTACTAACACTCTTGCAAGCTCTTTAAATGTATATCTGTAGAACAACAAACTTCTTCCTGCCCTACCCAGGTGCCTCTCTGCACAAGAAATATGGGGACTTGCTCTGGGTTAGGCAGAAGGTCAGCAGAAATGATCTGATTTTGGTTACTATTTCCATCTCTCTTTTTCATTTCCTTTGTATGATTTTTCCCTTATGCCAGAAGTTAATATATGCTCTGTGAGAGAATTGTTTCCACTTTTACAGGAAGTGACCCTTTCCACTGTCAATTTAAAAGGATATATTTATCCTGTGTCAACATCACACCGAGAGCTGCAGCTTTAGATCACATGATCTACTCAGGCAAAACCTTTTAAATTCAGATGATCAATAGGAGACAAAAAGGGAATTCTTTTAATTCACCTGTGAAGTATCTACCTGACCATAAAACTGTTCCAAATCCAAATTTCACTGGAATGCCATACAAAAATCTCTGCAAAAGTACCAGGAACACCACCTATTGTCTGCTTCCTTACAACCAACACACTGGAAGCAGAAGCTGTGCACAGTTCTTTTGCATTTCATAGTTGGAAGTGGTTTGATGCTGCTTTGTTATGATAAAAATATCTGAGAAACTGCATGCCAGATATACAGCTGCTCTGTGGAATTTTTTTTTAACTACACAGATCATGGATTTCAGGAATGAATAACTCAGTATCCCACCTGGCTTCTTTCATGTCAACGGTTTGCTCAAATCACAAGACAACATTTCCAAAATGCAGTGAAAGAATCAGTCTTTGGTAACATTCTCCTAACTGACTTTGACAAATGGTGTGTCATCCTGAAAACATATACTTGACAATTCCTCAGTGTATCTATCTGGAGTGCTACCAAATGTGTCTGCTCTTCCATGAGAGTTTAGAGGTCCCTAGGGCTAGCAAGCCTCATCAACATTTTAAACCTGAGTTTTGGAGATCAGTTTGCCATGAAAGGAACAATAAATAATGTACAGCTCTAACACAGGAAGGAGTTCTTCTGTTCTTGTTCCCACTTGGCGTGCTACTGACATGTGATGAGGATATGTTTGGAACACAGGATTTCTTGCAAATCAGTGAACTCATCTGTGACTGAAGCCTGGATGGATTAGAAAGGAGAAAATTCCCATCAATATATGCCTGTAAAACCCTGGAAGAAAGTTTTCTACAGAGATTAGCTAGAACATGCTGGGTAAAACCTTTCTTACTGATGCAATAGTCATCTTTTCTGCAGTGTTAATTGCCAATGTAGTGGTGTTCTTTGTTTACAGACTTCATGCTTTTTATCCTGTGGTACAAAACTTGACACTGGATCCCTGACATCTTCTGGAAACAAGAACGATTAATGACTTCTTGGCTGTCTTTGAAACTCTATTTTGGTTTGTCAGAAGCTTTGCACTATGTGCCTTTCACGTCAGTGGTAACTTCTGTAATGCTGGAGCATGACTGTTACCTGCCAAAAGGGCATTACTTAACCAGGAGATCAGAAAATAACTTTGCAATCGCTTCCCTTTGCTGCTGAGTTATAGTGGAATGAAGACACAAGTTTTGAGATTTTATCCTTTTAGTGCCCGCTGCTATCTCTTATTTGGCTTCATCTTCTGAAGGGCACAAAGAGGAAGGGAGAGGTTAAAACCTACAATAGTTTTCTGTGTTCATTTCTTTGACTGAACAAAAAAGCTGGTTTTTGAGCTGTGATGTCAGTTATATGTGGTAGGTAAAAGGAGTAGGTGGTAGGAATCTCACACGAAGAAAAAATATTCCAAGTAAAGATTCAGTATAGCTGCTTTCTTTGGATCCAAGGAATGCATCTGTCTCACAGGAACTGTTGTTTATTCAGACACTGCTGAAACAGGTGTCTTCTGCTGCTTTACTTTCTTCTTTCCTTAATTTCATGCACAAGTTTCTCTATTCCAATCTGAATGATCACATGCCCTGAGATGCTGGAGTATTCCAAGCTGTGCATCATGTCATGCACAGTGCAATCTGTAGAGAAGTAAATGATGACATAAAGAGACAAAACAGTAGGAAATGAGGTAGTTCAGACTACCTTTCAAGTGTGACTTTCAAGTGTGGCTGCTGGCTCTGTGGTACTACAATTCAGGTACTGTGAAAGCATAGACCATCTAATCTCCAGAAGCTGTCTTGCAGTGCTGTTTCTAAGTTGGTGTCTAGAACTGAACAGACACTCTACAAGTCACTGTGCTCTCCAGTTTTCTAGCAAAGACTTTTATCTTAAACAGAGACACTAGAAAGGATACTGGGAAAATCTAAAAAGGGGAGTATGGCAAAGGCTGAAAACATTTATTCATAGGAACTTTCCAAAATTCATCACTGTCTACACACCTGAAAATATGACTGCTGTTTTGCCCTTGAAACAACAGATAGGCTAAGTTATTAACCAAGGCTTTTATTAATGAGAGAAAGAGAGAATGTGGACACCTTAAGAGGCTTCTGTTCTCATTACTGAAGTAGCATGTCCTTTGTTTTTGTAATCTTTGTTAGAGTAAAAGGTGCAGCTCCTTGATAAGAAGCAATATCTAGTTAAAGATGTACCATCACTTCTGCCTTTCCAGAGAATTGCTTCAAATGAAGAGACAGTGTCTATCAGCTCTCCGTGAAGAAAGGTCAGGCCATTGGCCACCACAAACGTCTTATGGCAGCCAAATGAATCACGAACAGATTGCTGCTGCCTCACAAGTTCTTCAAACATTTTGCAGCTTCTCTTGCCAATTAGGAGCCTGTATAGATCCCCAGAACTGCTGATTCCTCTTCACATTGGGCTGTATGTTATGATAGCTACTTTTTCCTCTCTGGTGATTCTTCATCCATGTATCTGATGTGCTTTATTCTTACAGGCACAGAAGAAATAATTTGGGGAATGAAATTATCTGTCAGAATCTGGGATGTGCTCATGACCAGTGTTTCAATTAAACTGTCTGCTTCCTCGGCAGTCAGGCTACTAGATGTGTGTCAAATCAGCTCAGCAGTTTGCACAATCATATGAAACTGTGAAGCCTATGGGCTCTCAGGCAAAACATGCATGTTCTATTTTGTTTCCAGCCCTGTATGCATCATACTACCCGAGTTGTGGGTTGGTTCTGGTTGTTGTGATGATCTGTTAGATGCTCGCCACAAAGACTTCTTGCCTGGGAGTCTGGATTAATTAGTTGTCCCATGTGAGTGAGACTGTAACATAAAATAATGGTTGCTTATTTTAAAATTGAAGGATGCTTTCCAGGATTGTGTGTTTCACTTCATTGTGAATTAAGAATGACAGAACACCAAAGATAGAGATGACATTTTGAGGCAAGCAATCAAAACTGACAGCCTCCAAAAATGGATTGAAGGGGTAGGTGACTTCTTGTAGTGCCAAGGAGCAATGATAGGTGATCATGTTTGCTGATGGAAGTTGAGTAATGGAAGTAGTCAACGGATGAAGTGACAGAAGGCAATAACCGGGGTGAATAAGGAAGTGTTTCTAATTCATCTCGGCTTTTTTCCTTTTTAATAAGCAAATGGCCAAAAAACCCCCACCCATTCTTAAACAGCAATAGCTATAAGGCTGTATTTCTAAAGAAATCTAGCAGTATATTAGAAGTTTTCACTATATTTTAGCAAGGTTAATTTGCATAGTATTCCTGTGAACCAGAATGAGTTTTGTCTCCATGTTATATATGGGAACAAAGGCACAGAGGGGTGAGAGCGTGAGGTGACTTGTTTAAGGTCACACAGAGTATGACTCTCACTAGCTTGGGTATGGCCCTTAATTAATGTGTTTAAATGACTTGTTAGTGCTGATTTCTGCTCTACCACCTTCCAGGTGGGACAGTGAGCTCTGGCTGTGTGGCACAGCAGCGAACAGACCTTATTGTGAGTCTCAGAAATGCACACCCAAGGTGCTTTCTTTCATTGCTCATGTTCACCATGGACTGTTGCTTGCATTACAGGAAATACTATAGGTATTTAAATATCACTTTAAATTACAATGTGGAAAATTTTGTATGAACACAATAAAAGTTGGCTGCATGTTCTAAAGGTCTCATACATATGGCCTGAAAAGAGAAGCAATATCTTCATGCTATGAAGAGGGTGTGCAGTGCAATACAATTAAGTGACATCTTTTCTTGGATGTGGATTTTCACACTGACTGCTGAGCAGTTACTGTTTGCCTATTCAATTAGTATTCAATTAGTGGTGTATTGCTGTATTTGTATGGGATTGACAGAGCTCTCTACAAATAAAGTAAAGTGAGGTCTGTATGCCATGTTGGTGTAAGTGCTACGTGGGACAGCACCAGGAACTAATTGCATCATCTGAAAAGTTTTCCTCAGGATAGCAACAACTAGAGGAATACCAATCCATGCACGGGGTGACAGAGGCATTAATCAGAGCTGTTACTCCTTCTGTATTGTCTAAAGACTCGTCTATTTGAGATAAATTATGCACAAAGAGAGGAGACTGTCACTGTCCTTCATGATATGTGAAGTAGAAAAAAGACTCCAGCCAGCTCCTAAAGTTTGAAAACTATTTTATATTTAAGCGATTTTGCTATTAAAAACTTGTAGAATCTAAATAATGCAGAATCTTGTGACTGTTCTGTTTGAATCAGTTCATCTTTTGCTTGTATTTGTTTGCTCAACCGTAGTGCAACCAGTGCCATTGACTGCACAGGTGTAAGTGATGGTGTTTCTTTATGTGCTTAAGTAATTTATTGAAACTTTCACCTTAGTTTTTCTTAGAATACTTAAAAGATTTAGTTGCCTAGTTCTATTTGAAATTCAATGGATGATGGACATCAGTTTACTTAGGCTTCTTTGAAAACCCCATTTGCTCTTGGACAATTATCAAATGTCTACCTTCCAGCTAATAAGGCAACAAACAGTATCCTTCTTTGACACAAAGGAAACGGCATATTTCCACACAAATGGGAAGGTGGAACTGATAGTAAACAAGTAAAAAGGCCAAAATATGGATATCTTTTGATATTCCTTGTCCCACTTTTCCTACGTACATGAGAGATGTTTGCATATGCAAAGCAATGTTGATGTGTAAATTTAATAGTAAGGGTGTGCTGAGGTTTAATGTGTCTAATACAATGGTATGTACAGGGCTTGGCAAAATATTTGTGGATCTGACTTTATACCTCAGTGTAAAAAATCAAGGTCATTGTCATAATTTGTCAATGAGAAGGAGGATTTGGTGGCCACACCTAGGAAAAGCCAGAAAACAGAAAAGAATTATGAAAATGCAAAAAGCTTTGAATGACTTGGCAGTATTTTGGACATTAGGTGGCCACTGTGTGTGGTTTCTTCCCTCTATCCCCAAAAATCTGTGCTCCAGTAGAATGCAGTTGGTTATTGAAAGTCTCAGGAGAGCATAGGTCAGAGCATGTCAAGGACAGATAATTTATGCCAGTGCAGCAAATCTTTCACACAAAAATGGGAAAGATTTGCTTTCTTTCCCACAAAAATGGGAAAGAAAGAACAAGGAATGTTTTGTATAGGTGCTTAATGGTTTCTGCCTTATCTTTGTCAAGAAGGTAAAACGAGAAACACACCTTCATCTCCTCACCTTACTATTTTCTCATTTTCTTCCTGTGTGTTCTCTTAAAGTGACTGGTCCATGTTAGAGAAAAAGAGATATTGTGATATAACTGAGTTGGAAATAAATTTTTAAAAGCTAGATTAAGAAATGATGCAATTTATGCACTTAGATTCCTTGGTTACTTTTTCTCAGTTGTAGATATAAAAAGTGTATAATATGTGTTAGCAAAACCCACTTCCACTCTTATGTTGTTTATATTGCCCTCATGTTGTCCTCATATTGCTGAGGAGGCAATCTTCTCTGTGAGTGGTCCCAGCTTGGTAAGAGAAACAGGTGCAGTTGCAGAGAATCAGCTCAATGGTTTTATGCTGAAGAGCAAAAAATTTCCAGGTTTTGATATCGTCTCTACTTCTTTCAGTCCTGCATTCAGCAGCTTCCCCAGAAAATATGTTGGGAAACTTCCTGGGTTTTGTGTTTTCTCAGTGTTTATATTGGGAAATCACACACAAGAAAACTATTTTTCCTCAATTGTTGTATTTAAATCATATTGATAAAGTTATCAGCTTGATATTTGTGCTTATTAGTGATGAATTAGAATGAATTTTAGTTGCATGTGACTTCTTGTAGCTTGGATCCTGGAGTGCCTCATTCACACATAAAACAAAGTTAAATTTGACATTGATACAGAGATAGCAATCTTTTCAACAGAGAAGCGATGATAGTAGAAGAGGATAAGCAAGATTTTCATTCTTCAGTAATTCATCTAATAAGTTTGGAAAAAAATAAAGTAAAAGTGGACCTGATACACTTCACTTCTGAGGCACATGTTTAGAAAAAAAGAGCTGCACCCTAAATCCTGCTTCCCCTACACGGTACTTGTAGCTCAGCCCTTCAGTCTTTTGTCTTAAGGGCATGGTCTTGTTTGTGCAATAGAAGGTTAATTGATAGTCATTGATATAGTTGATGTCTGTAGGGTTCAATGGGCTACCATGTAATTATTTCAGTTTATGTGTTTATGATTACCCTGTACCTCTTGTCTATAATGCAATAAATGTACCTACGGTACTGTGAGATGCTCAAACGCAAGAGGAGGTGAACAGTTCACTGTCTCAGATGGCTACGTTTGTTTCTGTAGTTTCTCTGCACAATTTTTTGAATAGGCAAAAAAATAATTTTTTTTCTTTGTGAAATGGCCTTCCCAACTAGCCATAAGATGGGATTGTCTTTCAAATGGACTCATTCTTTCTCATGAAGGAGGATTTGTTTTTTCAACAAATGTAAGCAAGAGGTCACAGGAGAGGATCACAAATAACAAGGAGTTACAGCTATTAGTTTTTATGGTTCAGACTAATGTCAGAGCCACAGACCACCATTAACTTTCTCTCTGTAATGGAGCCTAATACTAGCAAGGAATGGGATGCTTGGTTAGCATACGTCAGGGTAATTACAGAATTCATATGAAAAGTACAGCTCTTAATTAGCTGTACAGTCTAAAGGAAATGAATGACAAACTATTTGTATAATTCACGACCTGTCTCTGTTAATTTGATGTTGTCATGCATGAAGTTCAACTCCCCTGTTTCCTACCAGTCATTGAAAAAGTGTTTATACTGATATGTCTCTGAAAGAACGGAGATATGAAGGATGAGGATGTTGTACACTATGACAAAGAATGAGATGAGCAAAATGGTCTTAAACTATTGTGAAACGTCTCTCTTGTTTTAAATCATGAGCAAAAGAGGTACTGCTTGCATAAGCAATTGCCCTCAAGATGTTATCAGAGTCTTGATTAGAATGGAGTTGGTCCTTAAGTCAGTCTCCCTGTGAAAGCACAATCTGGTGTAACAAGTATTCCCATTAACCATCCCATGCAGCTGAAGGAGACAGATGTCTTTGCAGAAAACTAAGAGCATTGTCTTTCTAAACTAAGGTGAATCACTTTAACCTAACTGGCTTTAAAAAGACCTCAGAATATTGCTGGAACCTTCTCAGTGATGTGAACAAACGTTGCATCCTCCTCTGAAATAACAATCAATCTCACTGTATTTATGTTATCCTTTTAACCGAGATAGAAAAGTAAAAAGTTTGGGTGGAAGTTACTTCATTGCTGATAAGATGCTTTTTATACAGTTTTGGTAAGCATAAAAAGGAAAAACTTGTCACTTCTTGTGACTGCAAATGAGAAGACTGTGAGAAAGTATTGATGGGAGAGAGCTTTATGAGAACTGGGGTATTTTTCTGTTTTATTTTGAGGCTACTCAGACTTTTAGACTAGTGCCTTGTGAAATCCCTCCATCCCACTCATCTCCTGACATAACACAGTTTCCATCTTTATCCTAACATCAGCTCCCATGTAGATTGAGAAACAATCTAAGTTTCTAGGAGCGTTAATTGTCCCATTTTTATTTTTATAACGAAAATTTTAAATAAAAAAGCTGCATCATTTCGCTGTGAGATAATGAGGTAAAACTTATTATCCATCTGTTGTACGCACATTTTAGGTAGCAGATTTTTATTGTGGTAACACTACAGAGGCCCTTGAAAACTGCAGGATTGGCTTGGTTTCATGTAGCTCCCCATGATCCTCCTGCAGCCTCTTGTTTCAGGTTTCCTATCGAGATCTTCCAAAGGCAATGAGAGCAATTTCATCTATCTTGGCACATTAGTGAAGGCCCTAGTAAATGCTGTCACTGCTTTGGTCTGGCATATTTCTCCAAGGTAAACAGCACGTGTGATATGTGGACATGGATGAGGAAGGGCTCCAAAGGGAAGAGATGCTGTCTGCTCATGCAGATGTAGCTGAACCTTCATGCTGCTGTTTCTCTTCCATCACTTCAGCCCCCCTCCAGCTCCACCTCTGCCTTTGAAGGCAGTCTGAAACACAACTACATTTATGTTACCCTTTGATCTAATTTCATCTCAGTAATTTCTCATCATGTTATAAACCACTCAGAGTGAATAAACCAGTAATTAGACATTATGACTGGAGTTAGGTGTAATTAACAATTTAAAAGAGAGCTAATAATGCTGTTAATGGAATTTCTCATTTTGGAGAGGGATAGTGTTATAATAAATCCATAAGAAACTCCAGTTAATGCATAAGATTAGCACTCTGCTGATTTTGTGTGTTTTGTTCTGTAATTCTTCAGGTAAAAGATGCTCCATTTTACCGAGAGATTAGCTCTAGCTTTTATGGTAAACTGTTTCTTGGTAAGTTAATGATAATATACTTCTGAGCTGTGCTGCTCACACTGAAACTACAGCTTGCTTCTAGAGTGGATCTTTTGATTAATCACTGTATGTAGGTTAGGAAAATGTCTGATTATGTAGCCTGGGTCCCAAGGCAGGAGACATTTGTATATTATATATGAAATCTGCCTTAGAGAATGTTTTTACATCATGTATCTTGAGCCAGCCTGGAACATAACTGAACAGAGGGCAACCAACTTAGCTGAAAACCCATTTTTGCATAATATGACTCTCCCTGGCTGTCTTCTTCACTCTCCTTGAAGCAAATTAATTGAAAGTATTGCCTAGTGATGGGTACTGCTTCTTCTAGCTGTACCTGACAAAGCCTGGCCCGTTACTGCTTTTTTTCATTTTCTGTTCTGCTTCACACTATGCTCCTAAATTTCACTTGGCAGTAAGTGATCTTTCCTACTTTTAAAATTCTGTCTATTATGTATCAAATGGATGTGAGTAGATATATTTAACTCCCAAAGTGCCATAATTTAATTCAGGAGAAGATTAGCCTTTGAGAGTCACTTTTTCTATGTCTGAATGTTAACAAAAAATAAACTCCTCTGCCTTCCAAATTATTATGAAAGAATTGTTTTGAAATGCTTTCAGAAACTATTTGAAAAGGTCTTGGAACCCCTTAGTCAAAATGCTGAAAACATGTTTAGGATCTGATGCATATGGAGGTGAAAAGGTTAGACAAAAGCTTCAGTTAAAAAGTGGTGTGGATAATGAGGGGTACAATCATAGGCTAATCCAGGTTAGGAGGGACCTCGGGAGGTCTCTAGTCCAACCTCCTGCTCCAAGCATTGTCAGCTGTAAGGTCAGACCAAGGTACTCAGTGTTTTATGTAGTCTGATCTTGAAAACCTCCAAAGGAGACCATGCTTCCTCTCTGACCAACTTGTGCTATTGCTTGAATGTCCCGCTCATCAAAAAGCTTTCTTTCTATTCCTTTTGAACTTGTTTTGTTTCAATTTCTGTCCATTATTTCTTGTCCTCCTACCATGCAATACCGTGAAGAGCCTGGATTTGTCTTCTCGATGACCTCCTTGTAGGTCGGGTGTTTGATATTAGGTCCCTCTAAGCACAAGATATTACTAACCAGGATGGTGATCAGTGATTACTGTCATGCTGGCTTCTCAAATATATATATCAAGAAAAACAAAAAAAAGAAGACCTTAACAGAAGCTTAAGAGAGAAATGTGCCCCCACAGGCTCGTGACTGTTCTTGAGTAGTATTCAAAGATTTATCAAACTCTGTAAGTTTTGTTAAAAATAATAGCTTAAAAATAGCAGCACTGGAGGAAAAGAAAATATGTGTAGCAAGCTTGGAAAGATCAATTTTCTGTGAGAGTGTTTCCTATCATAAAGAGCTAACAAGCTTCCTAAGGACTTGATAGAAATGAATGATTCAACTGTAGGATCTTAGGGGCTGGGACCATATTTTATTCGGTTTAATGAGAGTGAGGGCTTGAACTACTGTGATACAAATTATAGTATCAGTAAAATCATTACCTGTTAAAGTAAATTCTACTGTGAGTTTGACAAGGACAGTGTGAGTAACTCCCTGAAAACAAAGCAAGGGTCAGCTCAAGCCACAAATCTTCTCTGGCATTTTTTTAGTTTTTTGACATGCAGTCTCTGCCATGAGTCATCTCAAGTTCTTTCAGATACTGTTTGCAAGATCCAGTTGTGGGCTTGCACCGTCTAGCTTCTTAAATATTGTGTGTGTAGGCAAAGGGGAAGAAAAATGGAATTTCCTTCTGCCAAAACTGAAGGAGTACGTCTGTGCAGGTCATTGTTGGAAGGGTTCTGCTTTTGCCTGACTGCTGCGTGTCTGTCTCTCCCTTTAAGTGCCTGCTGTGGATGGAGGAATCTCTGCTGACCCCAACACTGGATAAAATGTGGGAGACTGAATGGGAGAGCAAAGTCTATCCTATCCCCTGGGCACCAAGTGTGCACAGGTGATCCAGACTGTCATGGTCTAAATGGAATACAGCAGGGCTATACATGGCAAGTTGTCCACCGTCCACTGACCTCCTGATCAGTTTTGAGGACTCTGTTGTGGTTGCACAAGTGGGAACACGGCAAGCTGGGGAGTGTATATAAGATGTTAATTTATAAGAAATATTATTACATGTCGCAATATGAATCACCAGCACTTATTCTAATTTTAATGTGAATATTAAGGCAAAATAACATAAACCACCCCAAGGACAGAGAGAAAGATATTTTGGACAAATGCATATGCATGAAAACTTCACACAGCCATCCTCAGCCTAATACAGGCAGCTGTGCACACCTCAGCCATTTGATTCACTTTGACTGCAGACCCTGGAATGAAGGTCTGTGTAGCCACTTTCATGCCTCTGGAGGCTTTTTCTGCATTAAGTTGCTTCTGATCTTTAAAAAAAATGTGTCAATAGTAGAATGACAGAAGGGATGTTGCACTGCTCTAGTCTCATCATGAAAACAAATGCTAATTACTTCTACATGAAGTAGAAGGACATCATGAGCATTTAAAATCAATCATTAAAGGCAGGGATGTGTTTTCAAGATTAGGATCAGATGGATTGGTTGTAGAAGGTTGAGAGGTGTTTTTCTTCTTCTAGCAAGTACCACTGGGTTTTTAATTTGGGTTAACTGGGGTATAATTTTTTTTCTTTCCATTACGTTAATGATTTATTCCACATAGCATCACATTTAGTTTCACAGAAAAGGAAGCTCTCTTGTGAAAGGACAAAAGAGTGGCTTGTTTTGTCCCACGTTAAAAATATGTGCTTGCTACAGGTACTTCTTAACCAGTGAATTCTTACCTGTAATACAGCTACTTCAGGCTCCATTAGTGTGTGTTGTTTTTCCCAGAGCCCATAGGGAAGGAGGTTTCTTTCTTTCTTATCCTCCGTGCTCTGAAAGCAACAGCTGATCTGTCTTTGTGGGTTCTCTTTTACTCTGCTAATTCTTCCTCAAGCATTCATGGCTGGAGAGGATACACCACAAAACAACTAGCAAAAGGCAGGAGAAACGAGTTTGTTCTGAAACTTCTTCAAGAGAATCCCTGCTCTTTATCTGGGGTATTTGAATGGTAGCTATTGCTTTTTGGAAGTCTCTGGCATAAAAGAGAATTAACCAAAATCATATGCTTCATCACAGCAGATGAAGTGGGAGCTGAGAAACTTGGCTGCTGAGAAATTATTGCAGTGTCAGATTTACCAGCTCACTGAAACCAGGGTTTTGGGCAAGGATTCCAGAGCTATCCCAGAGGGAGACAGGCTTTTTAAGATTAAAGACACGACATGCAACGCAAATGTTTTTTGGCTTTAAAAATAAATTCAACTTTTAATGAAAATGTGAGGACAATACATGGCAGGGCAGGGAGTTGAGCCAAGTTTTGTAAAAATCCATAGAGTTGGGAGCATTTTAGAACAAAGCATAGATAGCTGGGTCCTGTGCAAAAGTTATTAAATAACTTAATCATACATAGAGATGAGATTTAGTTTCAAGTGAAAGCTGCATCGAACCCAAACTCATAGTCTCTTTAAAATGTAAACACTGAACATTAACCAGAAAATGACTGAGCCTCTTCTATTTATGTTTTTAAAAAATCAATTTAAATACCATCTGTCTGATTTTGTGGAGCAGTGAAGAGGAACCAGTACAAAAACACAAGGCAGTGCTTTGAACACCTGCCAAATAGCCTATAGCTCCAGATAACAGATAATACCATATTCCTTCCATATAAAGTGGTGTCTTTTTCCAGGAGAGCTGCCCAGCAGCTCCTTTGCCCTCTGTCCAGGGACACACTGTCATGAAGCTTGGCACAGACCACGGAATCATAGAATCATAGAATCGTCTAGATTGGAAGGGACCTTTGAGATCATCTAGTCCAACCATCAACCTAACTCTGATGAAAAGCACACCTGCAGCCCTGCTCCTGTACCACTGAGGGAGCAGTGAAGATCTGTGGTTGGTCCACCCTGTTGGGAATGGTGAGTGCCACTGTGCTTACAGGGGTCACTGGACAGCCCCGTGCCACATGTTTGGCCCAGGAGCTGCTGGCTGCAGCCATCTCAGTGAGTGAATTCCTCAGGCAGGTGCTCGCTGCAGTGGGAGTGGTTGGGGAAGGCAAGTATCTCCTACCCTCCTTACCATTTGTTTTGTGATCTCCCTTTAATGATTCCCTGACTGGTTCATTCACCAGCAGAATGAATTGCTACTTCCACCATCTCTGCTGTCTGGGGGAGAGCAGTAGCTGGATAATATGCAGGGATGCACTTGAGGGCAAGTCCAATACCTGCTTTTCAGGTATTTCAAATAATAGAATCTCTACAAATTCTTGGGGGAAATAGACAGAGTGAAGGTGGTAGAGCTGTTCCATTTTATTTGTCCTAGACTTTCATGCATTAACTCGTCCATATTGCTTTGTGCTTCATAGTAAATAACTGTTTGTTCTTTTTGATGTTTACTTTCAATTAGATAAAGCCTTTTATCCCCACCAACCCTACTTTACTGCTCAAAAATAAATTTCCTTAAGCCCCTGGTGCTTTTTTTTTTCTCCTTCCTGAACTGCTTACAGTCTTTCAACACCTCTGTGGTAATGAATAACAATAATGATCATGAAACTGAGTGCTGCAGAGAGAGGGGAGCAGTGTGATTGAAACCTCATTCTGTAGACCTGAATTTTTTTCATATTTTCTGGTTTTGTGTAACTGTATGTTGTATCTAATTTACTGTCTTTTTATGCTTTTGCATGTCTTTCACTGGTATACCTTTCCCTACATCTCTTGTACATTTCATGTGATTTCCCTGGATGCTGAACTGTGTTTTTTTCACCTTTACTCAACCTGCTTCCTGTGTTCCCAAACATATCAAACATGTTTCTTTAGTGTGCTCTTGTACTTGGCTTTTATTTCAGTTTCCATGTTATGATAATCTACCAGCTAGTAAAACAACTTGTAGATGGTACTCTTCTACTGCAACAACACTTTCCCTGTACCGTGGTGAGGCATTTTGTTCCCTAGGGAATGGTTCTGCCACCAGTCTCAAGATTCCCCGCTGAATCCATCCTACCCGAACTGAGCCTGGGAAGATGAAGTCATTCTCCTTGCAAGTTGCTTAAAACTATCTATGGCTATGATATTTTCATAGTGAGATCAACAACAATGACAACAGACTAAATACGAGTCTCTGCAAAGACTCATATTTATCACCACTTACATCTCCCTCATCTCCCATGTTTTCCAGTTTTATCTTCAGCCTCAGCTTCCTTGGTCAGATTGGGAAAGAGAGAAACAGTTATTAAAACTGGAATAATGTATTTAAGCATGTTTCGAGACATCACACTGCAACTGCAACAGCCATTCAAGCTTTTATTTCTAATTAGCGTAAGTAATTAATAGCTACCCAGGAGCAAGTTTCAGATTAATTAATTCCCACCAAAGCTGTTGTCTAAAATAATCCTTTGACCAAACACTCAAGGTAACTTATTATAGTTTGAAAGTAAGGTAGAATAGTGTTATTAGCTACAAAAGTAGCAGTAAGGTTAGTAACTTTGCTAAACTTTTTTTTCTGCTTTTTTAATGTGCTTTTTGGTGTTGTCCAGGAAAAGGAGAAAAATTAAAACTTTTCCACTGGGTAAGGATCTACTGATTTCTATTTCTTACATTATCCCACTGAATAATTCAAAATGGTATAGTCATGTCTTCATTAAAATCTTAATATAGGAAGGAAAAATAGAGTTCTCTTACTTTGGCCACTCAAGTGGACAAAGCTTAGGTTAGTAGCCATCTGTTAAATTATTTACACAAATGTGGACAGTGAAGAAATGAAAGTAGACCTGCGAGGTCTTTGCTGTTGACCTCATTGGGACATCACTGATTTTATCAGAAGTATGATTTATTCTGCAGTCCATACTGGGTCACATAGAGTACTGATCTGCCACACTGGCAGTGCTAGCTAATATTTACTGCTTGAAGAAACTTAGTTACAAAGTACTAAATTTACTATTCCCAAATAGAGGCATTCCTCCAATTCACTCTCTCCCCTGGAACATGAGCCCAGGTTCTCTTCCTACCTTGCAGTACAGGGATTTTGTGTGTATTTTAATGCAAGGATACCAGTCTTTCTTCTTTGAGTCTTGAAACATAAATTAATTATGGATAATCTTAAACAAGAGGCCTGTGCAGTCATACTAGCTATTGAATAGTTGTTTAGGAATGGCTAGATTAATGTGGCAGTCTTTGAATTTACCATGTCTCTAAAGCTGCACTAGTAATAAATGCTTGAAAACTTTTTTCCCAATGTTTTTGTTTTACGTGTTCAACGTTTACCCTGTCTATCAAACAAGACAGATGAGTACTGTTCCAAATCCTCTGTGAGGATTACATCACCACAAATGATGAGGCTTTGGTGAGACTGTGTCTGCCCTTATCCCCTAAAATCTATCTTGGGAGGATTTTCGTAATCTCTCTGAAATCCTGGATTTCCAGAACTCTTCATAGAAGTCAGTAAAACCTCTCCTTGTCAAGAGTTATGCAGATAGGCAGTCACGTTGCTCCATTGCAATACAGCTTGATGTTGTTAATAGTTTCTCTACAGTTCCTTACATCATCATGCATTTTTTAGAAGTCTTTTTAAAGAAAGAGTGATCACATGAAATAAATACGTAGAAAATCTACTTTGAAGAGTCTGGAGTCTAGTTTTCAGGTTATGGAGATGGCACTAGACATTTTGTCTGTTTAAAAATACAGGAAGAAAAAAGGTTGTAGGCTGAAGTAAAATCTTTTAATAGATCAGGTGATGAAGTGGGCAAAATGAGTCTTATGTACCCAGGAACTTGTCTGGAGAAGAGATGTTAAGAAGAACTTGTGTAACTAGAAGCTTTTCTAATTTGTCCAGCTAAATCAGCTGCTCTAATATAGCTACTTTCAAACTCTGCCCTTTGTTTAAAGCAGAATTGAATAGCTTATATTCAGCTGAATATCTGCAGTTCCTTTGGGATCATCAAGACTTTATGTAAAAATTTAATTAATATGTTAATTATTATTCAAATGGCAAGGAGTAAAATACAGAGTTCCAAATGCAAGGTAACAATAGGAAGATATCAATCGTTAGATTTGGTTCTGAAATACATGAATTTTTGTGGTTTGTTGAAAGCAAACCATCTCTCTGGGGGGAGAAGAATTGCCTTGAAAATCAATGAAGTCCTTGCAGTTGTAATTTAGTGTTTTGATAAAACTGAAAATTCTTGTCAATAATGAATAAGAAACGTGAATAATTGTATGTGCAATTTTCTGCATGATTGTCAGTACGTATGCATATATACATATATATAAAATTTTGCTGTAGTCACAGAGAAATAGGAAACATTATTAGCAAGATGAAAGACAGCTCGGAATCAAAAGATGATTAAAAATGCTTCTTTTCTTGATAGTGCCATTGTGTTAGGGTAGGAATTGAAGAGAGAGAGCCTTCAGAGACTGCATCGTCATGACACTGCAGCAGATAGGCAGTAACAAGTCTAAAAATAACAACGTATGGGAAAAGTCAAAGAACGCGAAGCTGTGTCTCTGCAAGATGTTGAGCAGCTCTGGAGTGTTTGGTACCTGGCAGGGCTGAACTCCTGAACACTGACACCTGGGCTTTGTTCTTCCACCTCACTTTGATTTTATCTTCATCTTTCACAAGTATTGAAGATGAAACAGAGAGAAAAGCTGAGCTGAACAAGAAAGTTTGAGATGTGTAAAGTTCTTTAGCAAATTGAAGCAAAGGGGTCATTGTGGTCTCGAATTGCTGGAAGGATTTACCTGCAAACGTGAGGCATAGAGAGAGTAGCCCAAAGCTTAGAGCACAAGAATATAACTTGGGAGAGAGAATCTCAAGTCTCCAATAGATTTCTCGTAACTTTAGAATAGCAGCTGGGTTTCATGCAGATCAGTCCCATATTTCTAACACTGGTGTGGAAAAACCCTCTTTTCACATTCTTCTGTGGAATAAACTTTCCCAAACCAGTGGGATGTGCAGAGACTATGGTGTCGCAAGTTGCGTGGTGTAATTCAGTCTAAGCATTTAGGCAGTTAGTCAGATTTGGTGTCTAAATCACAGCCTTGTCTTCCACTTTCCATAGTGTGTGACTGGGATGAATAATGTTTTGATGGCATTCATTTTTATGAAGAATAAAGTGAATTTTGCTTGTCTAGAACTGCTTGCCATAGTGCAGCTGCTGCTGTTTGGGTGCAGAATTAACCATGGTGTGTGTGAAGAGGTACCAGGTATCACAGTTTCACTATGGCAGCTCCTTCTCTGATAGAGGACATGGCCAGTGACTTTACTTGGGGCAGGATAGGAAGGAAGTTTGCTAGAAATGCACATTTACAAATTATATGACACTGGATGTGCAGGATATAGTTCACATCGGTCATTAAGTGGGCTGTCCTAAAGAGGAGCCTTGTTACATCTGCTCTGCTTAGAAACCTTGGGGCATAGCAAGGTGCTTTCTTGGTCCCCATCTGGGAGAAGAGGCAGATTCTGTGTGTCAAGTGGGATTGACTCCTCCTCCACCCCTCCAAAACATTCTGCAAATATTTCCTCCTTGAGGTTAGAACTCAGGCACTGCCTCAACAATATGTTATAGTTCTATTTTTTTTTTTTTTATGGGGCTGCTGTTTTTCTGACAGTAGACAGAATCTTGTTTTGTGTCAGCATATACACTGAAAATCCCACGCACTTTACACGGAAAGGATGTGTTTCCTGTGTTCTGCCTCAATTCCATTCCACACAGTTATTTCATCTCATGTAACTTCAATTAATGCTTACAGGCACATAGTGACGTAAATTGAGAAATGATTGAAAAGACTGAAAGTGTTCTAGAAAGCAGAGAATTATTTGGAGACTTTGGTAGGCACCATATTATACACCTTTGTCCAAATACAAAGTCAGGAGACATAGAGCCAAATTGAAGACGACAAATTCAAAAGCCAATGAAGAAAATAATAACTCCCTCTTCTTGGAAGAAGTGCCAGAATTGGTGGCTTTCCATTACATAAAAGAGGAAGCAGAAATATGCCTCTTTAAAAGCTCCCTCTTCAGTTTGACTCAGAGAAGTAGTAAAGCATGTGAAACTCATATGCCCTAACCCATGAAAGCCTTGATTTAGTAGACTGCTTGGGTGTGCGCCAGTATTTTAGCCTCTGATAATTCCATTGACTCCATTAAGATTCCATGCTGACTTGAAGTAAAGGACATGTGAAGGGGTTTATTAAGATGTCAGCCTAAGAAAACTGTTAATTATATGGCAGAAGGAAGGCTTTTTCCATGAGAGCTCTTTTGGACCTTGTTCCAGTGTATTGCTTTATCTTGTTGTGCCCATGGGATGTTGTGCCCTTAGGGATGAAGGGACACCTGAATGCTTTTGTGGAGCTTGTTAGCCTTATTAGGCTATATCTAATATATCTAATGTAAATGTCAAACAACTGACAAGTACAGTCAGTGGCTTTCAATGGATTCAGGACAGGATCTGCCTGACAAAGGAAGACTTAGTGTTGGTCCTGGTGCAGGTAATGATGGTAAGAAAAAACTCAAATGAAATTATTTAGCATCAGGCTAAAAATATTTAACATTACATTCAGGTTTAGAAGTGAGAAAGGGGCTTTGGTACCTTTGCGGAGAGGATGCACTTTATTTAAAATGCAAATTAGATCAGTCCCAAGGTACATGTTCATTTGTCTTTAAATCTCTGCATGTTGCTGCAGGGCTTGCTTTTGTTGCTGAATTTCGGAAAGAAACCCATGTTCATCAGCGTAGCTCTGTACTGGGGGAGTTCCTCTTCTCTCTTGCCCCCTGCCCCTGTTATAGGTCTTCTAAAGAAAACTTTCGTTGCAAGCCCAGATGCTGATGTCTCAGTGGGATGGGTAAAGGGACCTACAAAAAGCTTTTAGCACCTGCAGCTCTTCTTGAGAGATGACACCTCTTTTCTATGCTCATGCACTTTTCTGTGCATCTTTCCATGGAGAAGGCAAATTTAATTGTCTTGTGTATTAGAGGAAAGGTATTTACTGCTCACAAGTCTCCATCTGAATAGTAAGAGTCACTGCAACTTCTCCCTTTCTTAGCCCTGCCCCTCACCCCAGAAAGGGGACACCAACCACAAAACAAAAAGCAGGGGTTTTAGAGCAGGTGATAAAATTCTGTGCTCGACTTCAGTGCTTAGCATTTGAGACTGGATTGTTTGGGACACATGTGCCCGACAATACAACAGGGCAGGCAGAGGATCCAGAACTGAATATTCTCAGCCAGTACATGATTCATAGATTGTGATTTATATTGGTAATTTCTGTGGGGAAATTTCTTGAGACTTGTGTAGTCTCCTGTGTGCTTGGGGCCACGTCTTCATTTTACCTATAATATCATGAAAGTAGGTACTCATCTGCGTTGGTGTAGAAAAATAGCCCTTAGTATGTATAGTACATATCTTTTTCCATCTTTGTAAGGCTGTACAGTAAAGTATCATAAATGACTAGTGCCTACAACAGATAAAAAGGATCACTGAGGAAGAATATGCTATCCTTTTACCTTTCTCTTGTGCCCGTCATTACAAAATTAGTCACGTGTTACAAGAGAGTCACAGAACAATTTATCAATTTCATTGTGTGCCAGTGATAAATTTAATGTACTCTGTACAAGAAATCCCATTATAGTGATTTTATATGTAATATATAAATATATGGGTTCTATTAAAACCAGAAGAAACAGCAGCACTGATTGAACTCCTTTAAAAAGGACTTACCTTAAAAAGTAACATGGTGTGATCCCTAGTAAATTTTTCCAACTTAATTTCCCTTTGCAGTGTTCATTTTTATAATGCAAGCTTTACTCTATTAAGCTGTCAGATAAAAAGGGAGCTAACAGCCTGGCCACATTTTCATCTAACAAAGGATACATTTAGCTAGCTCAATTACTAGTGGAAGCTTTAGATAGAAATACAAAAAGAAAGACGACAGAGCAATTTATTTTTTACAATAAAACTATTAGTTCTTGCACCCTCCCCTCCTTACAATACTCTGATGCTTAACACTACATTAATGAGGTACTTTTAATATAATTATGGTTGCTTTTGTTCCAGCTCTTCCTGATTTTTAGATGTGGCCTTAGAATTAACTGTCCTTGGCCAGAGTTAAATGTTCCCCTTAATTGGGCTGAAACTGTCAGCTTTTTACAATTTCCTGCAACATCTTTTGCTATTTTTTACCATTTAGATTTAGGGAAAAGAAAGAGAAAACACCATTTCATGATGCTTCTCTCTTTGGGTAATTTAACCAACCTAAAATTTGTAGCATCTTTGCTACATATGGCCACCTAACTGTTTTTCTTCTTTCTTCAGATGCAGTATAATTTATTTTCTTTTCCAGTGGGTTGAAGAATACAGGATCTAACTCCTAATACAAGTAATTCATTAGCAACAGGCTATGTTGATCGTGGAACCAAATATGGCAATTACCCAAAAGGTCTTTAAACTGCCTTTTAAACAATTATTTGAAGGAGTGGGTTATTTACACAGCTGGTAACAAACTGTGGAACATTTAATCTTTTAGTTGCTGGTCCATCCTCAGTTAGATTTGTGCTGACTCTTGTTTGTGCCCTATGACGGAGGGAGTTGGTGCTGCATGGCCAGCTCGTTTGCAGTCTCAGAAGGATGGAGAAATAAATGGACCATAGCAGCTGAATTCCCTTTTAATTTTTAAGCATTCTGCCTTCCACTCAGTGCAGGGAACGTGGTGCTTTGTAATTCAGCTCCTCACCTTTACTGTGGTGTTTTCTTCATCTTTCTGCATGTTGCTAGCTGCAGCTGGTCTTTGATATGGTTATGAAACGGCAGTATGAATTACCTCTCTCTGGATGTATGAAATTTATACCATTATCCCCTTAAGCATATTAAAAGAAAACTAGTCTTTTGTTTTGGACGTTAGGTGATCTTTCGAACATAAGTGAAGAAAATCCTCTTCGTGGTCCAGTTCACCTCTGAACTTCATGAGTTGGGCATCATCGCCACACTTACAGCCCCAGCAGTTTCAGGTTTGGGTGATCTTTCTCTTCAGCACGGGAGAAAAATTCTGCTGCTTTTGTTTTCTATTGCAAACACAAATCCAGAAACTGGCTGTGTTCCCTCTGTTCACCTGAATGTATACATGAAGCAACAACATGAATGTGTTGCAATAAAGGGCATTTGTTCTCTGCTGCCCTCTCCCTAAGGAACAGTTTGGCTTTACGCCCCTGAATGTGGCTTTTCCAGAAGCGGGCATTAGTTCTTCATTTTCTGAGGTTTGGCTCGAGGAGGAGGACTGATGAGAGACACAACCATCCTGCTGGAAATAAGGCCTACAACTCTTTTTCACAAATTTCACAATTCCTTCAGCATTCCTGGAAAAATTCTGGGTATTTGATTCATCAGGAGGAATATTTTAAAGCCGTTTCTGTTCTGGCAAACTTCCATGCAGTGATTGGTAGAACCAAGTTGTGCAGCCTAGTGACAGGATATGGGTAATTTGGTAAAACATGGAGAAATGTGTGGTGGGAAACCACTGACAGGAAGTTAGAGGTTGCATCCTGGAAAAAAAAACGAAAAATGCTAAACTAATAAAAAGTAAAATTTGGCTTGTCTTGGTGGAATAAACGGCTTGTGAAGGTAATCCATTTGGGACCTGAAGGGTTTCCTCTGATTGAAAAGAGTGATAAGAGAGTTATTAGAATTCCCTAGGCAGAAATATCTGAGATGGATTGAGGCTGTGGACAGAAAGATGAAGGCTCAATCTGAGCTGCCTGGGCAGAATGCAAAAACAAAGGCAGGAGTAAACGGTTGCTTCTGCAGAAGCGTGGAGTGGTTCCCTGGGAACCAAGGGGTTATGGGTTCCGCAGTCCAGCGTTGATGTGCTGCACTTACATATGACATCACTCCTCGGAAAACTCCACAACTCTCTATTGTGGCAAAGACACTGGGGAGGTGATTTTGTGTTGGACAAAATGGGGATTTCATTACCAAGGCTATCAAGAGAGGATAACGGAGACTTTCCTTACTTTCCTCTCAATCCTTGGAGGCTGCCGAGGCCTTAACAAAAAATCATAGAATAATAGAATATTGTCTAGGTTGGAAGTGACCCTTGACATCATCTAGTCCAACCATCACAAGGATCACTTCTGCTTCAATGCCTAAGGCCATGTGCTCTTGTTCCTCTGGGGCAGAGATTAATATTTAATGACAAATCACTTTGAAACTGAAAAAAAAATTGATGGTCATCTTTGGCCTGCTATGTTCAGGGTTTAGTAGAGTGCAATCCTTCATAAGAAGAAATCTCCACCAGATATTTAAATATGACATTGTCTTATGAATCATTCAATGATGAAATATTCTGGAACCATTGTAAGTTTTAAAGATTAATCATGCATTAGACTTTTTGCACCACTTAATGTAGCAAAGAACGGTACTATTTGAATATAACAGGCTTCATTTACTGAAGCTAAATTATTGTTCAAAATCAAGTGCATCAATCTCATCCTGAGAGATGACTGACCTGTATCTGTTTCTGCTACTGGAATAATTATAAAGGAAATTATGCTGTCATTGTTAATTTTGGCCTTGTTATCAGGAAAACTTGTAATGCTCACTGTTTACTGTCTTGAGACATAGGAGAGGTTAGGAGCTGTGTTAGCACTGAGGGCTGAGTTTACATTTTATTTGTATTTTCTTGAACAGCACTTAGAAATATACAACCCCTAAGAAACTCAGTTCTGCCCAATACCTGAAAGATAGTCTAGATCCATGAATAGGAGTAAGCGTCCACACTCACCCAACCTAATCCTGCAGAGTGTGTAATCATTTTTGTTGATAAAAGAGAATTTGGATGCTAAATTAGGTCTTTAAATCTATGTAGTCTTCGAATGTAAGGTTTCCAAAAGAATAAATTTAGGCTACTGTTCTTTCCTTTTGCTTTTGCAGATTGTCTCTATGCCGCTTTTCAGTAACTTAACTATAACGTAACAAAATTATACAGTGTTGTATATGGTTGAAAATGCTACATAAAAATAAGTTTATCTTCTCTTACAGAAAAACAATGATTTGGTTCTGTTTTAAATGAGGTTGTATGAGTGCAATTGGTGACACTTGCCTCTTCAGATATTCCCATATCGTTATAAGATCAATAACTCATTGATCGAAATGATATGAGAACTATTAGATTTTATGAAGTCATTAATTAGCAAACTACCAGTAGTGCTTACTGAATCACTAGGGTATTATTGCTTAATTATATGCCTAACTAAGCATACCCTCTGCTCTAATTAGTGGAAAATGAGTTAAAAATATACAGAATTTGGCCTAGTTTTGTACCCAGTCACAGCTTCACTTGTTTTCTTTAATTTCCAGATATTATATCAACTTTATAAAACATTCAACACATGTATTTCATAGATCTGCTAGCATTAGTGTCAAATTTGTTTATGAAACTTAACTGATCTAGAAGTAAGTTTAGAAATTAATATATTGTTTACATAGACTACCAGTTGAAAAACTACATTAATCGCAAATAAGGCATATTAAGTGTCTGTGCTCAAATATGATTAAATGCCAATGGGAAATATATTCAGGACGACCAGAGGTGCACTGCAGGACCCCTTTGCAGGCTGAGAGTGTGATTCTTCAACTCTTCCTATAGTAGGCAACTTCCATTGAGGATCCAAAAGCCTCTCCTCACAAGGGTTGAGGTTGGTTTTAACTGACACCTGTGAGCTGAAAAATATGATGAATAGAATTATTCTCTTGAACGGGTTTAGTTGTGATTAGCTGGTAACTTTCAGCAGAATCTGTCAGCCTCAGCACGTGCTCAGTGTGAGGGAGGCTGAAATCTGAATTCTGCCCACCTTGTTTGTGTTGAATATGGTTTGGGTTCTGTTGTTGTTTTGTTTTGTTTGTTTTGGCTTGTATCTGTTTACAAACAGTAGGATTTTCAGGTGATCTTAGTTCTGAAATTCAAGTTCTCTTCCTGGTTGTACCTCCATTTACTAATCTGTAAAATAAGAGCATCCATCCCAGAGGACACTGAGGAGGTTCATGCGATATTCTAGGTAACTTTAGCTACTGCCTACAAGCAATTTAAGAAATGTAAAGTGTAATCAATGAATGAGGAAAAAATGATGGAAAAAAAGAGTTCATTGGAGGCCGTTAGAACCAAAGGTACCTTCTCTGATCTCGGAACTTCCTAAGCTGCAGATCACTGAAGGCTGGGATAAGTATGGTGGGGTCTGTGCCTTGTTCTCATAGACTTCCTCAGGCATTTGCTGCTGCTGACAGAATCCTTGGCTAAGTGGGCCTTTGATCTGACCTGGCCCAGACATCACAGTGTAATTAATGCTTGTGGGAGCCTGCAGGAGTCTGTAATCCACTGCAGTTCTGGTGCTGGATGTGGGCTAGTGGGTGGCCTCTTCCTCTAGTCTCAAATAATGTAATGTAAATTAACGTCTCCACTGAAATTATACTTAAGCACTGAAGCTAAAGGAGCTTCCTTCACCAACACGTGCTGATAATTTGGCCCAGAAATTTGAGAGTGTACCAGAAGGACGCTTTTTTTGGTAAAAGATTTTTTGTATGTGAGCATGAAGGCTGTCAGCTATAAAATTAGAGTGCATCATATAGATACAAATCTAGTTTGAATAAATTTTCTTTTCTGAGATGAATATTTTAAATATTACCGTGCTCCTGCTATTTTCATTTAAAATATTTTAATAGTAATTTTAGAGTTTTGTGTTGTGTGAATGTGGAACAACTCTTTTTCAGTGTGATGTCTTCATTAAAAGATAATGTGCTATAGCAGGTTTGATATAAAACTTAACTTGTACACAGACAAAAACAACTTTTAAAACTGCACATCCCAAACATTCAATGAATGTGTTTACATAGGAATCCCCAGCAATTAAGACAAAATGAACTTGACAGTATAGAATTAAGCATGACAATAAGAAACCAAGTAAAATCTGGTAAGTGTCAGGACAGAGTGAGAGTGAGAGACACTCTAGAAATTTGTTCAGCAGGAATTGATGTAGTCAACTTAAGTGTGGAATATAAACCCAGTGGTGTGTGGATGTTCCTGCCTGAACAGCACATAATTCCTGTAGGTGGAGAAAAGATTTTACGGAGTCATGGTCAGCCCTCCGGTGATCAGAGCAATAAAATCAGTTCCCTTAAGGTAATCTCACTGCGCATCTTCTAGTGCATATTGTCAGGACAGGCCACTGAAATGGCTCACTTGTGATTGCTTTATTATCCTCTCTCATTCTCCACATCCATGTGTATTCAGGGCTTTCTTCCCACTTGTTCCCTATAGGGGACTGCTGCAGATGCATAACCTGGTGCTGGACCAGCACTGGGAAATTGTGAAGCCTTCTTGCCATGAAGATTTCTGGGCAAGGATTCTGTGTGGAGGAGCAGAACAACGAGCTAAACCTAAGTACAAAGAGCTGATGATCCTTGCCAGAGGCTGGACAAAATCCTGAGCAGCAACCTGCTCTTTTCAGCCCTGCTTTAAGCAGAGGGTTTGCAGGAGATGATCTGCAGAAGTCCCTTCTGACCTCCACTATTCTGTGATTCTGTAAAATGAGGCCTATTAGTGTGCATGTCACAGCGAGCTTTCTTGCTGTGACAGAACATCTCCCGACAGGAGTACAGAAAGAATTTAGGCTCCTCTAGAGAAGTCAGTTGCTTATTACAAACATCTTGATATATATGGCAAATGCCTGTGGGGAGATGGGCAACTCTGTTACTGTCTGCTGGCAATAACACGTTTCTGCAAGTAGTTTTATTGCCATCAGTCATATTTCCCTCAAGTGTGCTCAAGGGGCAAAGAAATCTTGAATATCCAGGAGATGACTAATGTACTGGTGTAGAAGCAAACTTCTTCAATAGTGTCAACTTCTGACACTTAAAAGTGACGCCACGAACATACATCTGTGCTGCCACCCTCACAAAAAACATTCTAGGGAAGTGGGACAATCCCTTTCTGTATAAATCCTCCTTTCCCATTAGCTAGATTTTGAGTTTTCCAACAGTCCTCAGTCATACTGATCTGAAACAGGGAAAACATATTCTGCAAGAATTCCCTAAATTACTAGTGTCTGGCATGTTTTTATGCAAGTTTCCCATCACCAAGCTCAAAAGCTTCTCTAGAATGTCTGATGTGTAACCTTTTCCAGTGTGTACCTTTCACAAAAGGGCCTGACGTACCCTTTTACAAATTGTGAGGGATCTGAACACCACTCCCTCTGCAAAGCCCTGTCCTAAAACCCCATGCAGGTGAGCTCGTAAGCCCCGACACAAATTCCATATCTCCTTGTGACCATTTGACCTTGTAAACTTACTTAAAAATCTGGTCACTTAATGGTTATAAACAAGTAGAACTCAGAATGCCTTGAACTCTGGAGATCTTTTCAAGTTTTGTTCCAAGCTGTCTAACCTCTGCCATCAAAGAAGGAGTCAGCTTTTAAATCTGAACCTCAGACAGCACTGCGTACAGAGTCATGAATTTCAGATATATTGAGGAAGCTCATTGTCAGGAAATCTTGAAGGAAGTCTCTGGGACTGAGTTCATAATCACCAGCTTCAAGAACATCTCAAATGAACAGTTTATAAAGGAATATGTCTACCTCCACATAGCAAGTTCCCCACAGATGGCGTTTGACTTTGCAAGCCAACTCCTAAATTTATTTGGACAAAATGTGCAATATACATGGCAGGGAAGCCATTGGAATGACTGACTCTGAAAGGAACAAAAACAGTGAACAAATGCATCACTTGCGTGCTGAGGGTTTGTAGCTTGACACACTCAAGAAACTTACGGAGCTGTACATGGCTTCTCTAATGCAAGCAGGGGAAGGTGAAAATGTTAATTCCATTATAAAAATGAGTTGAAAGGATACCTAAATGTACATGGGCAGTGCCTGTATAATTCATATGAGAGCAGATGCTTGAAAGTTTAAGGAAGCGATTGCTCAGTTTGCCCACCCGCTCTGCTTACCTTTGAATGGTGGGAAAGTGTGTGCCACACAGCTACTGAGATTTCTGACATCACCAGCCTTGCTGAAGTATTTCCAGTGTAGATACCTCATATTTGTCACTATTTTTCTAGAGGTCCTTGGGAAAATGTCTCTTTCACATTGTTTTCTTAACAGGTTTGTGAGCTTTTGCTATCTGGTGAAGTCAGTTGTAAAAACTCAGTGTTGGCTTTAAGCATACAGGAATGGTATTTGTTTTGGCATTAAGCTGCATGAATAAATGCACTTTTGCAAGAGCTGATAAGCAGCCACCTTCTGAAAATTGCCATTAGCGCTTCATGGAATAAAGCAAAAAGCCTGGTGGATCTATTTGATTATACATATGGCAAACATCTATGGTGCCACTACACAGCAAGATTACTAGTCCATTCATCATTTACAAACACTAATTTTAATTTCTCATCTTTTTCTGAGTGCTCTGTTCTTCGATTACGCTGTCATTGTCAGAAAGATGACTCTCTAGGTGCCTCAGTGGTATAGTTTCTCTCATGTAAGTTTTATCCACATGTATCCACTTGGAAGAAGGGAAGAAACACAGATAATGTAATCTTTGAAACAGCACAGAGAAGAATGATCATAATGAGGAGGGTAGATATGTTATGGCAAGGGAGACACTGGCCAATGCAAAGCAGCAAGTCTGCAGGATCTTCTGATGGAAGAAGAGTCAGCTACTCAAAGAAGTAGACCTTAGCATCAGCTATTTTGATATGCAGTGAACTGGGAACGCAACATTTTCCCTGACAGCTATCAGAAAGTGTTACGCCAACCTCTGGGAGCAGAGAACATTCCGTAGCCTGTTTGGCTGTGGGTGGGAGCTGGGAGGGTTACACTGACAGATGGCTCCTCTGGAATGAAGAGTGCTCTTGAGATGCTGGCTAAAATGATGTCAGTGTCGCCCCAGCTGCAGTTGGGTCTGGTTGGTTAGGGATGAGTCTCCTCTCTTACAGTTGTAAGCCACTTGTGCAACCAGGATATTGGAAAAGGCAATGTCTGTATACTTTACTAAGAAATATGTTCATTTTTATTGTCTGGATTAAAAATGTTAATATCTAAATATGTTTGGTTGTATTTGTTTTTAAATACATTTGGTTTGCATAGTTTAATGATATAATTTGTAGCTATTTGTTTATCATTCCTCTCTTGATAATTCAGAGAAAAAAAAAAAAGTTTATTTATCACAACAGGTGGGTCTTCAATTTCTACTCAATTCAAGGCTTTTAGAAGACAAATAATTTCCATGGTCTCCAATTCACAGGAAAGGAAAGATAAATATAATCTTACCTATCTGTAATTGCACTGATAAACTGTGTATATATGTGGCCACTGATAAAAGTATCACAGCTGTTTTAGTGACTTCAGCACTATAAAGATTACCCTATTTATTTCTAACCATATGAATTTGACAGTATCCCCTTTAGATTTCTATTCTACAACACGTCAATAATCTTTGAAAAATGACTTTCTTTGCTTTGTGAGACAGGGTTGATAAGGTAAACTATTAGAATGGAGTTTAAGCATTTGAGGAAATTTCAAGGACATCTGCTAGGGTGGAAGAGACTTCTTGCATTTCTCTGTCCAGTGGATATTATTAGGTGCATGTATGTCATGGATTAGTAATATTTAAAACTATTTGCACTGTCATGTTGTCTTTAAAAAGTTGCTATAAATATATGCCCAGAAACTTACAATTGGGCTTTACAAGTTAAAGAGCTCCTTCCTTTCTTCCTTTCTTCCTTCCTTCCTTCCTTCCTTCCTTGCTTCCTTCTTTCTTTCGCACTCTCCCTCTCTCCTTCTTTCCCTCCCCAGCCTGGTATTTGCATGTGACCTGTTTCTCACCTTGTTCTCTGCTGTGGTCTCAGCCATGGGCAGCCAGAGGTGCTTGTTCTGCATTGATGCTTGGCTGGAAATGAGCAGTTTTTCCCCCTCAAGCTTTGAGAGAAGCAGCAGCACTTTGCCCACTACTACCTTGATTGCTCCTGGAAACTTACAGTTAATTGGACAGACCATTCCAGCCCTGACCCTCCTTTTAGGTAGCTGCCCAACAGGCATAGTGAGAAAGGCCTACCAGCCTACCAACTCTGTCAAACAGAGGGAAGAAGGAACTGAACCAAATTCTTCTGTGTGAAACATTATTCATAGTGATTTTTTTTCCGCATTGCTTGGTCCTGTTAATTAAATGCTGATGGAGACTTCCCATTGTTTTCTCCTGGAATCTGTTTCATAGTCATATGGACCTTAGACAACTTTTCTTGGAGTTCAGCCTAAAGGTTTCTGTCTTTTTCTTGGTGTCATTACTTTACTCTTGGCTGCACGCTCACCGGTCCCTTTCCCCAAGCTCCAAATGCATGTCACTGCATCCCTCAGAAGTGTTGGGTTGTCTTGGTGTGATGCTTATAGCTGGGCAGGGGGAGGTAGACACACAGATTGTCAATACCCCAGGCAGTTTTGCCCTCCCCAGACAGTGCGGTCGGTCAAGGCATCATTTAACTTTTTTTTTTTTTTTCCATTTATGTGGGAATGTAAAGGTGCGTACGCTTCTTGACAGAAGTCTGCAGATAAATGAATTGCATCCCAAGCAAATTTCTAGAGGCTGGAATTGAGCCCAAGAGTCTTTGTATTTAATCTTAGACTGCACTACCTTCTAGTGGCATTTTACAATATTTTCTCCCTTTTAACTTTTTAGCACTTGCTGACAGCGACCAGGGACTCTGAGGTACAGCTAAATTAAGCAAAAGTAGCTTTTCAGTTTCTAATACATTACAAAGCTTTTATTTTCTCCAAAGCAGAAAAAATAGCACGCCAAAAATCTCATTCTGTTTCATGCACTTTGTTCCCATCAACCTGTAACTGAAATTTCAAAAAATGTATTTGCTGTCTTTTAATGTCAGTCTGTGTATCATAGAATCTAGCTGACATAAATGAATTCATCGTTGATAGCTAGACTTAATAATGGATAGGTTTGCTGAAATGTAAGCGGGCATTCTCCAAATATGAAACTGAAGTTAGAAGTGTTGAAGTGTTTAAGAGTCCGTGAAGTGATGTTGGAATAGATACTTGCTTGTTAGTGGTTTCATTTTACTTTGTGAGTTATTTTTCTGCAAACCAGAAATAACAATAAATTATAAACCCAATTGGTTTAAATTAAATTATAATGAGAGTATTTCAGGCTGTGTTCTGCATGGATGACAGTGCAGGAAGACGTAACGAACTGCAAATGTGTTTGTAAGGAATTCGATTCTGGCCCAGCTTCCAAGCTCATACATATCACTTGACAGGTAGCCCAGGACTGAGCCGGCGCACCAGTTCTAGCTGAGCACAGGTTCTCATTGAGAGTGACTCAATTCCTGGTCTCTTGATTATTAAACCATCTTTTGACCCAGCAGAGGCAAGAGGAGTAAGAACAGGAGTTTCATTCCAGGGCTGGCAGGGCAGCTTCATCTGCTAACATGGGGCAGCCCACTTGTAACAGCGTAACCTGATTTTTGGACAGCGGGAACTGAGCTTACAATTTAAACACAGAAAAACCACTGATCTTTCTGTGAAAGAGCCACATAGAAGCTCAGTGAATTATTTGGCCACAGAGTGGCAAGAAGGGGAGGGAGGAGCAAGTGCTGTGCTGGATTAGTCAAGGTTATACTTAATAGCAATGACAAAGGTGCAGTGGCATCATCTATTGTTTATGTCAATGAGCCAAAAAGTCTGTAAATTATGCCTTTTTCAACTCATCATAGTAACAGGGGATTATTACTTTAGTATCTGATTCTTGAATGTATAAATGTCACTGCTTTAATTTTCATCTTCTATGACATAGACCTGTTGAGAATTTGGCAGCATTTTGATTAAGCAGCACTACAATTGGTACCACAGTGCCATCAAGGAGATGAAATCAATATTCTATCTACCTGGTGTGTGCATGTATATTATATATATATATAAAATATACATAAAATGAGCTATGAAACCAGAGTGCACAACTTGGTAAATAAGGGAAAAAACTGAAACAAAACTGGCAGCAATATGTTGCTCTTCATATGAATTCGGGACAGCTGCCTTCTGGTTTTGCATCAGGTTGTAATGCTGAAACTTTGGTACAGGAACAATAAGCCATGGAAGCTTATTTATTGCTATCAGCTTTGTGGGAAAATGTCATCATCTCCCAGTGAGACTACCTGTATTTTTTTCTGGTGTTTTAACTCCTGCTTAAGCTGTGAAGTATTATATATGTGTTCAGTCAAATACTGAAGGACAGCTTTATCCCACTGTAAAAATTAAGACTCTCATGAAATTTGGTCTTCAGAGACTTATTCCTTGCATGGGACTTATCTGATTACCTTCCCAAATATATGCAACTGAGTGGGTTTTAAAAAGTAAGATTAAAAGTTTAACAGAATCTGTGAAGTGTTCTTCCATGTAAACCCAGTGCACACTTTGTAGCTTATTTCATTATTTAGTGCTTTTTAGCTGATTTTCTTTAACTGAAGTTTTTGGACCTCTGTAGAGATATTTTCAAGAAGGAAAAGCTGCAGTTGCAGTTTGATTGACCAGCTTCATGAGCATTTACTGATGAAAATTAAATGTGATCAATAAAACTTCATAGATTGTCCATTGATAAGTTTGGGGTTTTATTCTAACAGCTTCCAATATGTAGCTAAGTATTAAATCTATGTGAGGCTTATGTCTGCTCTGTAAAATTCAATATGTCAAGTGCAGGATAGAACAGGAAAAAGGACAACTAATTTGCTAATACTATTTTTATGTTGTTGGTTTTTTTTGTTTGTTTGTGTTTTTTTTTAAGACTGGAGGAATTTTTACCCCCTAACCTCCCTGGCATAAAGCACTTGTGTAGTGATACAGATTTCCCACTGCATCTGGGTTTGCTCTGGGCTTATTCAAAGCAGCTCCAGCTGCCCGTTGATCTCTGCCATCCTGAGCTATGTGGGAGCTTTGCTTGTGGGACAGTTTGGCAGCAAAGACCAAGGGATGATCCCAGTTAAAATTAAAATGAGCCTTAAAACACTGGAGCGGGGCAAACAAAAGGGTGATGGTTGCCAAGAGAAATGTTCCAGTCTGACTTTTTTATTGGCTCTGCGTGGACGAGGATGAAGACGCAAGGGCAGAGCGGCAGGGACTGCCTCCCCTTCCCACCTGGAGTACTGTGTTCAGTTCTGGAGTCCTCAACATAGAAAGGACATTGAACTGTTGGAACAGGTCCAGCGCAGGGCCACCAAGATGATTAGAGGGATGGAGCACCTCTACTATGAGGACAGGCTGAGAGAGCTGGGACTGTTCAGCCTGGAGAAGGCTCTGGGGAGACCTGATAGCAGCCTTCTAGTATCTGAAGGGAGCTGCAGGAGAGCTAGAGAGGGACTGTTTGTCAGGAAGTCTAGTGACAGGACGAGGGGTAATGGTTTTAAATTGGAAGGGGGGAGATTTAGATTAGATATTAGGAAGAAGTTCTTTACTGTGAGGGTGGTGAGGCACTGGAACAGGTTGCCCCGAGAAGTTGTTGATGCCCCATCCCTGGAAGTGTTTAAGGCCAGGCTGGATGTAGCTTTGAGCAACCTGCTCTAGTGAGAGGTGTCCCTGCCCATGGCAGGGGGGTTGGAACTTGATGATCTTTGAGGTCCCTTCCAACTCTAACCATTCTATGATTCTATGATTCTGTGTTTCTTGCTGTTTGTGTCTCAGGGTGGCAGCCAGAGAAGCTGCTCATAGGCAAGGGTGAGCTCATTCCCACAGCCACAGGGAGGGCAGATGCGGGCCCTGTGAGAGGAGCTCAGATCAAGCCCTGTCTGTGTACAGTCAGCCTAGCTTGTATTTTACGCTTCCCAATTAATCTTCTCTTTTCTGAATCTATTCAACTAGGACAATGAATGATACGTTGTTTACTGTTTGCTCCTGCTAGTTAATTTTATTCTTATGCACATGTACCGATGGACTTTTTCACAGCACTGAATGGATATGTTTGAATCAAAAAGAAAAACCTTATTTATTTATCTCTTAATACCATGAACATTTGGTGATGGTTTTAAGTATTATTTTAGCATAACTTGTTTTAAGAAAAACACTTCCTTGCCTGGAAAAGTAAAAGCCTCAAGGAAATTCTTAAGTCGTTAAACAACTTGAATGAATTTAACACTGGATAATCCCATTACCATCACAATCACTATTTTGGTGCAACTGGGAGGGAAACAGATCTTGTAATTTGGATATTTGAAACAGTGAAGCAGATAGCATTTGGGGAAGAATTTAGCCTGCTAAACTCCTGTTCACAGGAGTTGAAAACAAGCTGAAAGAAGAAGTAACCTATTCTTAAGGTTCTGATGCCTGGAATTAACATTTACACTAAACTAGCTGAATGAAATTCCTGCCAAAGAGTTTAAGTATTAAAAATTATTTTATTAACTACATCTCAATTCAGTTGCTAGTTACGGCTGAGAGATTCCTGTCAGTTTTATAATGAATGATGACTCAGAACCCATCTCAATTTTTGTTAGAAGTATTTGTGAATTGATGATGTAATAAAATAAGCAGCTAGACTACTATTTTTGAAAAACAGGATTTAAGTAATTGCCCCAATCCTTTGCGTGGTGAAGTTCATTCTCCTCACCTTACCCCTACTTTAAGTTTAATTCAGCTGTATTAAAGTTTAATTCAATGTATTAAAACTTGCAAAATAGACATCTGAAGCAAAGGCACAAACCCCATCTTGGTGCAGTTCCAACAGGTCACCAGGGTTTTAAGCAGAGCCAGGGAGCGACACTTGTACATACATGTGCTTTCCAAACGTTCTGGGTAAGGTGTGTCTGTGGTGCTGCCAGGAAGGTCAGAGTGAGCCTGCACTGCAATCTCATCCTCTCCCTTCTCCCTGAACTAGTTTTTGCAGAGCCAAGCAATCAGCCAGTTCAGGAAACTGATCTGGCCCCAGAGCTAAAGATTATTAATATTCGGCTTAATCAACTTTCTGATTAAGCTGCCTGCAGGGCCCAATGTGCCACGCTGGTGCCAGCACAAGAGGGAGAGTGTGCAAGCTTTCAGATGGGGAAGAAAAAGGCAAGATCAGCATTAAATCGATTTGACCATGAAACTGCACTTCAGGTCTAATAAACCACATAATGAATTGCTGTTTAAAGCTCTGGTATAAAACCTCTAATGTGTGTCTAAAGAAGAGCTCTATTCAAAAATAATTGGCAGAGAATGGCTGGTAGGGGAATGATGTGCCTGCATTAAGTTGTGGTTTTTACCAGTCAAATTCCTGGAGATATGTCCATCCTGTACTTGCATTTCTCTGTCAGCTCCAGGGAGGAGTGTCTCTTTGTCCAGCAGGGCTGCAGTGCAGTGTGAATGATGGGCTCCTTGCTGGACAACTGTGGGCAAGTGGGAGCCCTGTTCTTCAGTGAGCACACCTTGCACTTGTCTTCTGTTCAAATTTCCCCACTCTATCTCAAGAGTATTCTCGGGGGGCCCTGCTACATTTCACTTCCAAGACTTTCCCAGATGGCTACTCTGCAACCCAGATGTTGTTTATTTATCCATTTGTCACTTTAAAAGGAACAATACTAAGAAAAGAACAAAACGAGACATGCTTGGTTCTCTATCAAAGGAAAAAGAAGGGGACTTGTCAAGAGTTTCCAGCACGTGCGTTTTTGAGGTCGAGAAGCTTGTCACAAATTGATGCTCCTCTCTTAAAAGAATTTTTCCCATTCCATTCTTTTTCTGCTAGAAGGCTTCTGATTAGTGGGAGGCTGGGCTTTACAAATCCATTCCTAAAAAGACATCAGTGCTGTAGGCACTCAACAGGAGCTATTTACATGTTATAGCTGGGATACTTCTCTTTGCTAATCATTAGGTTAATAACAACTCTGTTTCTGACAGCCTGTGGCAGAAATCCATGGAGGTCTCTGGAATGCCTCTGTGAGCTATGACTCTGCTCCTGGTTGTTCTTCCATGGGGTTAAAACATGCATGTTTTGGAGACTCGCTAAGGTGACCACTTGCCACATTAAATGTGTGTAGGAAGCCAGAGTCTGTTGCCATTTCATTTTCAGGGACCTGTTTGAAGGTCACAGTTAGCAGTCCCCTACTGATAGCCCCATCAGATCGTAGCATCTCATTAATATTACAGAGTCCATTATTTACAAGATAAGCCTTTTGCAGGAGTTCAAATAGTAGTAAGTGAAGAAACTTTGGTGGGTGCAAAAGTTCAAGCATGGACAGTTTTCCCTTTGGAGTATTCAAGACCGTTCAGTTCTCTGGGGCATTCAAGACCTTTTCTATCACACTGCTGTGCTGGATAATGGTACTTTCAGAATTGCATAGTTCTTTCAAAGTGTTGCTAAAGAGATTGAGGAGGACTTGGGCTGCAATCAATCTTTTTAACAATATTACTGCAAAGATTGTATCTCTTGTCCATTCATTTGTCAGAAGGAGTTTTTATAGCAGATAAAGCTATAGGACATTTGTCATCCAAGACTAAATCCGATAGAAAACCTGGTACTTCACATCAACACAGTTCTCTCTCTTCCTCTGAACAGGACATAGGTGTTCAAGCAGAGACTACGGCCTGTAACACTTTTGTCTATTGATGCTGTGGCTCATTTTCTAGATTGGAAATAGACCTGTTACTGTCTGAAGGGGTACAAGTCAAAGAGATGGTTAGGTTTTCCATTTGGTTGGCTCCTGCAAGATCTGTAATAGCATCACTTCTTGTTTTGCTTACAGATGCAAGGACCAGGGAGTTGATGTATTTGTATCCTCCGTACCAGTGATCACAGCAGCAGTTGGAGTAAATTTCGATTTCATGTTTAGCAATGCTCAGAGCCTGAAGATAAGTTTTAATTGAGCTTGCAGAAGCTTTTCTTTTGTTGGAAATTGTTCGTATTCTTTTGTTGAAGCATCTTCTAGGAAAGCTCACGGGCAATTTCAGGCTTTGACAGGATGGAGCTCATTAACTTCCACCCAAGCTAAATGTCAATTTACATACTAATGTAAATTGTCTCTTACCTCTGTGTCCTCAGTCACATTTTTTAGAAAACCAAACGCTTCAAGTAATTTTTAATCCATGAAGTCAGAACAGTTAAGAAATCGGCCCCAGATGTATTTCTCCAATAGGAGCTATTATACAAGGCACTGCAGGTTCTCGGCTTGTTCTCTGCCTTGGAGGAGGAAGGGGCTCCTTATGGAAATCTAGTTAAAGAAAAATTTTAAATGTAGTAAAAAAGAATTAAGCGTGTGAAAATTCTGGAGAACACGGAATTATTTTTTTTACAACTTTAGATCATCAGATCAAATCCATCTGTAATTGGTAATTAAAAAGATTAATAGCAGTGGTGTAGGAGGCAATGAATAATAATGAAAGAGAAGAGATCGTATTTCTCCTTTTGCAGATGTGCACATAGCAGGTAAACACATAAGACAGAAAATGGGAAATCTTTTTGCATCCATATAATAAACATGCCAAACTTTCTCCCAAGAGATGTAGTTAACAGAAGTTGGCTCACATTAATTTAAACGTCCCAGAGATTTTTTGGTTTTAAAAAGAAATTCAGTGGTCAAAGACTCAGGCCATGAGCTACGTTAACACCCAAAGGGGAAATATGAGAAAGGATTTCAAAATCATATTCCATAACTTCAGGGTTTTTTGTGTTTTTTGCCTCTTTCTTTGAAGCAGCTTAGAATGCCTGGTCTTAAGGTGGGTTTTTATTCTAGGAAGAATTTGTTACATTTATGCTGCACTTTAGAAATAAATTTCCTTAAGCCGTATTTGTGGTTTGTATTCCTTTTGAAAAAGAATAATTTTATTGGATTTCACATGTTGCCAGGGTCAGGAAAAATATGTATGCAGAGCATCTGAGCCAGAGGAGATTTAGCATTCAGGGAAACAGGAATCCAAAAATGTACTGATGCTTTGGCCACTAGCAGCAACCCAACAGGGCTTGTAAAGTGAATGTTTCATATTCATAAAAATAGTAGCAATTGATATTTGGTTTACAGAGTGCAGCAAGGAGCCCTTTTTTTGATCAAGTCTGCATCAGGAGGCAGCATTTTCTGTTTTTAATGAAAATTTCAAAAAAAGAAAATATTTGTTTTAAGTATAGCACTCAAATCACTGTGGATGGGTATGTTTCTTCTCCCATATAAATCACAAGGGAATTACCATAATTATGAAATTTTTGGTTTTTGAAACCTTCCTCTCAAATACATAAGGAGGGATTTATTGCTTTCCTTCACTAGGACCCAAGAGTTGCTGGTATTTGCAGATTAGCACGTGCCCCCAAAGAGGTAAATTAGTCAGTTTAACCTAGGAATATTTGCACTCCTGCATATTTTTGTGGGCATGCCAAGCACTAAGAGGAAGCTTTCTTGACCATGGAGCAGATTGTTACAGGTAAGGCGAGAGTGGAGTTAAAGTAGCATGACTAAACTTTTCCATTTCTGCTGTTAATGGCTTCTGGTCTTGGTCCAGTACCCTGTGATCCAATTTCTAGGTTATGGTGTGTGTATGATATATATTTTTGTCACCTTAGAAACGTGAAAATACTTACTAACTGGCTGAAGAACTTCATGGTAACTGGAAAGGAATTTTTTCTAACTATGAGCACCCTGAAGTTTATAGACCTCAGCATGGTAGAAGCTACAGATGAAATAGCTGCATATGCAGATTAGTACATTTACATAAGATACTGACAGCACCAGCCAACTAATCTGTCCTCACAGGAAGAAATGACCTTGTGTTCAAGTCCTTGTAGGTGACATGACAAGGCTCACCTTCCATGTCGCCCGAAGCATCATGCAAGATTTCAAAACTATTAAGTGTGCAGAATTACTTTCTGAATATCAAATCTGCAAGTGTTTGATAAACTCTTAGTGTTGAGTGCACTGCAGGAACATTTAAACATCTTTGGTTTACTGTGCATCCAGGTGAATGTTCCAACACCAATGTATGAATGCATTTTGATAACAATGTTCTGCAAATAAAAATCCCACATAGGAGACACACAAAATAAACATCAGATAAAATGCAGAAATCAGGAAAATTAACTCCGAAAAAATAAGAAGATGGTACAGAAATATCAAAACTGTTTTATTTTCAAATATACCTGCAAAACTATTGTTAGTCCCATCAAGTGATGGTAGTTGATAGGCTGAGATGCATCTCAGTTGCCTTATGTCAGGAAGGAGAGCTACCATGTTCCCAGAAGACAATTCCAGGCTGATCTCCAGAACAGTTAGGGTTTGGCGAAGCTCCAAATTATTCTCCTTTGAAAAAAGGGTTTATTGCATATAATGTCAGAAAAAAGTTTAACAAATTTCATTTCCCCTTTTAAGTTGTTCCATGATGAATATGGTAACTGAAGACACAGGGGAGAAGTCCACAGCCCTGAACAAATCTGAGTCCATTATACATACATTATTTACATTGCAGATTGAGGCAAAATTTTGGTCTGTTGAGCACTGAATTTTTACAGTAGAGTGCAGAGAAATTATTCAAACCAGGTGTTTCTTTAATTGCAGTTCACTAGGGACAATGCTGAGAGCTGAACAGATCCCAAATTTACCCTTTATGCTGAATGATGCAGTGGTATACTGTTAGTACACAAGGCAATAAAATAAATTGCATTGGAAAACAAGGCAGGCTGGTGGCTGTAAACTGCTGAGTTTTGATTGCACTTTGTGTCTTTATCTTTTGTTTGGTTTTTTTTAGGCCTTTGTACCAGTATAGTGATATGAAGAGATGAAGTTGTTGACGAAAACAGAGAGAAAACTAATGTAATAGTTAAAATTCAGCAAAACTACACTGTGCTCTCTGCTCTGATCACTGGCCTAATGAGTGGTGTTCAGGAAGTACTGTATTGTAGCAGCAGGGTTATTCGCCTCCTTCCTCTGCACAGGAAGAAAAGAAGGGAAGGCAGAAGGAAGAATCAAGTGTTACTTCATGAATTTTGAAACCTTGAGTAACACTCCACTTTAAGTGCATTTTAATGCATTGCCACAAAGTGCTTGAACATAGGCCAGGCTGCTTAATGCAAGTCTTATTTCCTCTAGAAATATAAAGCACCGATTTTCAACTGTACCAAAGTGAAATTGAATGTGGGTTATGTGGCTTGTACATGTACCCATTTCTTTAAAGAAAAGACCTGGATATGACCTGCAGTATCACAATACCAGTGAGGTCTTTGTCTTTTTTAATAAGGTATTTATGAATACTTTCAGTGAAAATGACTACCTCTTGGTGGAGTTTTTCATTTGAGAGCTACATCTGGGTCTTTCTGACAGAATATGAAATCTCTGACTTTTGCCACTTGTTTTATACAGTCATCCTGTGTTTATAATTTCCAAGTAATATTTGAAAGGACAGAAAAATATGAAGAAAGCAATCCATCCAGATAAGTCTCTGGAAGACAAGAAAATATCTTTAAACCTTATAAAGTTCAGTCAACTGAATCTTACTGATCTTACAGCTTAGCCCCAGGATAGGTCACCAAGTTTAAAAGTAAACAGAAATGAACTCAAGTCTAACCTAGCTGCTGCTGCTAATATGGTTTTGGCTTATCTTTGAGATCCTCCTTGTATACCCTTAAATTAATTAAATGATATATTTTATTTTGAAATCGGATTACCAGGAGATTTTTTCTGCCCATTCAGAAAGATTTAATAAAGTTGTGGTGACAAAATCTACAGGACTAAAACAATTTATATCAGTAAGTTAAAGATACAAGGAAGAGTGTATTTGCTCCTACTCATGAGATCCAGCTCTACAGAGAATTTTGTCCCTTTATTTTCCAGGACAAAAACTATGCAGGTTTTAGTTCTGTTTAGACATTTGGCACTTGCATATGATGCGATTTCAATGTGCTGGAGTAAAAGGCATGTGAGAAAATGAAAGCATAGTTTTAGGTGTATCCTTCTTCACTAAAAATTTCTTGAACTGTTACCATGACTGAGTCTGGTGTGAGCTCTCTCTTGATATGCTGAGGTCTTCAGACAGAAGATTCATTTGTTAAACTACGTATGTGATCAAATCCAGAAAATAATAGTATTGCTATAATATTCCATGTGGAACTTAAACATCTATAAAGGAAGATGCACGAGAGTCTATGCAGTCTGCTAAAAACTTGCTTATTACTTTTTTTTAAGTGGACAACACTAATGTACTGTACAGACTGTTCTAGGATGAATGGATATTAACAGCCACGCCCTGCTTCAAACAGTATTTTTGTCACAGCAATAAATAAATACTGCAGGGAAAACAGACTGCTGTACTGTGGGGAAAAATAATGCAACAGTTGTTTCACTTGTAAATGAATGATTTTGAACACCTTCTCTTACAGTCCATAGTGAAACAAAACCCATTCTTTTAATTGCAATATACTTACTAATAATTTCCAGATTCCTTTGTACTTCCACTCCTGTAGCTTACTGTTACACTAGATTTTATGTAATACATCATCATGGATCCTGCTACTTGCTTTTAAGCGTCTCTTGTGTTACCTGAGCATTAAGAATGAATTAAAATTGATGTATGTAAGACTTACCTCATAGACATGCATGATTTTAAGTAAACATGTCTGGTTCCTGTAAAATGAAATGTTGAGGTTTATAAATCAGCTTAGTTTAACCTGCCCTAAGCTAGTTCTTGTGTGTAAATATGCAATTATGACAAATGTGGAGACCATACGGGCTGTGTAAGGAGCTTTGTTGTTGAACCACTATGACAGATAATCCTGCACTGGAGCCAGGGTAAGCTTGATCAATGATGGGTATCAGGTGAAATTTCTGGACCTAAAAACACCACATTATTCTAAGACAGAAGACAAGATTTTCATTAATTGACATTTAGTATTTATGAATCGAGCAGCTCTGCCATACTAACTGTGACAAGCTTTCCTTGTTTACAGGCTGAAGTAATTATCTGCTAGAATCCTTATGTTCTTCTCATGTATCATCTGTATTATACTGTTCATGCAGAGAACAGAAGCCTAATATGCTTCTAAGTCAAGTTCTCTCACCTTAACTCAAGTCCATCATTTTCAACTGACTTTTTCCAGTGAAATGAAAAATTAGAAGTAAAGGAGGTGTCAGGAATTTCCTGGGTACAGTGTATTCAGACTGCTTCAGAAACAAATCCTGCAAAGCTGTTTTTGCAAGGAGTAGGGGTGTAACTTTCAGTCCTTCATTTCACTGACCTTTCAAGCTGTTGAGTTTTAAAAGCTTTTCTTCTTCCTTGAGTTCTAAATGTTTAAACAAAATGTAAATATGCAGTATGATAAGGGGATTAGAGGTGCACGGGAGATCACGTTATGCCTGGGATGCTGAGGTAGTGTTCACTCCTTCCAAGAACTTAAACAGTCCAAGAGTCTTAGTGCAGGCTGCATTCTGGCTTGTTCAGAGATCACACTTTTGTTGAAAGGTTTGTGGTTAAATTTATGCACACTGACTGCCTGCACGAAGGCATTTCAATTCTGCACTTGCTACAAAATTAGAGTACCTGCCTGTTTTCTTTGTTTTCACCTGTCTCACTGAATTCCTGACAAATGGCTTTAAAAGTGCCAAATATAATTTCTTTTGCATGGAGCTTTCCTTTTGCCATACAGCAATTGAGACCTGGAGCACCAAAGAGTACAGGGAATTTAACATTAACATTTTACACTGCCTTTTTCTCACCTTGTTCTCTGGAAAAGCAGGGTAGAATAGTAGGCAAAGAACGTGGGGGGAATCTATAAAGGCGAACAGAAGTGAAGGAATGTGATCATTCCAAAAAAAGATAATAAAATGAAAGCAGGAATAACGACTGCAAGGTATACATATACTTGAGGTGACAGCTGTATCTCAAAGGAAATGCAACAATGAAAGCAAATAATGCTTCCTACCCTGAGAGGGTATCTCTCTTCTACTCTAAATCCAATTACAGCACCTTTTTCCTGTGCTTCACTGATCCTTTTATGATAAAGAAGCAGTTCATCTGTCTTAGCTGCTTCCAGGACACTCATTGGAGCAGTTCTTCCAGCAAAATATTTTAAAATGTGCTTAATCTGAAATCCAGCTGACTGTAATAGGGTCACTCATATGCTTAACATTAAAAATTCACTTAAGTGCTTTGCTAAATTAGGCCTAGTATTTAAATCTTCAGTGTTTCCATATCCTAATAAGAACTTAATCTTCTAACTACATAGCACATTGAGTTTGCATATTTCATGAAATAATACTACAGAGATTTGACAGGCTAAATTTCACTGTAAATAAGCAGGATTAATTCAAACTCCATTGGTGTCATTGAAAAGATTCCTACTGATTTCCATAGTTTGTGCATATAGAAGAGAAAAATTAGATAAATGTTTCCCAGAAGGAGTGGGAGGTTCTTATAGGTGCAAAACAACAGATGTCTTTGTTCTGTATCAATCACTTCATTTGTGATTATTCTGCAGTAGGACTCTGCCCATGATGATTTAACTGATAGCACCTGCAGAGACCTTAAGAAGAGTCCTCACTGCATTCGCTTTGTGTGGTGATGTTATACCTGGGCTGAGCCGGTCTTTTGGGAAGCACTGGGTAGGATGTGAATATAACACAAAGCACCAACAAGAACATCAGTAGAACTCCAGTCATAAAGTACAAAAATTATAGTGAGATATTTATAGTTCATTATTGCTGGTTCTGGCTATTTAGAAGATGAGTCTTTATACTTAGTTCTTTCTGTACAATACGCTGTTGCATTGGCCAGGGGTTACCTTATTTCTATGTTAACTTTCAACAAAATTTTGCAAGGACGTTCTGGGGGCTTTTTTGGATAGAATAACAATAACAAGGTGGGCAAACGTAAGCTACAGTTAACGGTGTGTTTCTTGTAATTTTCAGCCTTTGAAGTTATTTCAATGATACCCTTAGTCCAGTGTTTGTAATGCAAGAGCTTCTTATTTGCCTTTATTTTTCTCTTGAGGTCTATTGCCACATGCGCCTGGTGCCTTTGCTGGGGATCTGAGCTTGTGTTATACTGTGAAGAGCAGATTGCAATTCCAAAACCAGTTCTGTCCCTGTAGAAGTTAAGATGGCATTGGGAACAACATGAAATGGGAGAGCTGTGAGGAGAAAAGTCTTGGGGTTTTTTGTATGTGGAAAAATCCTAAACAAATCAAAAAGCTTTTGTAATTGATCTGAGAATTGCTGTTTTCTGAATTGGGCTCACTTATCTCTAGGGAAGGCATCACAATAGTGTTACTTGTCTGCCTCACCCTTCCCTTCCTTGGCTTCTTTACATTAAGAATTTTGCAACAACTCTTGTCCATCCATTCTAGTTTTTGAGACCTGAATTTGTATTTTTGTCTGTACAATACCCAGAGTCAATTCCCAAAATGAGACCCAGTGAGTGTAGATAAGAGCTGGCAAGGCTGTAAAAACTGCAGGAGGAAAATGAGGGCTTTAGCACCCAGTTATTTATTTGAGGCATTTGGAATTCCTAATGGCCTCATTAAGAATATGAATACCGTTGATCTGTTTGCTGCACAATGTCACAGGGAAGTGCCTTTACAAAGAATTTAGACGAAGGATAGGGCAGTAACTATGTCTTACTGGCTAGACTTTTATAAACCTCAGTGATATTAGTCAGAGAGGTTGGTGCAGTTATGCCAGTTTAATTACAGCCAGTCCTGGATCTATGGTTTATTTGAGGTCCTTCCTTTACCAGGCGGCTGTGTGTGGGTGTATGTGCGTTCATGCATACATACAGTCTGCTGAAACTCTTACTGAACAGAAAAATGCTGTGAACTACCAGGCACTGCACTGACAAAGTCCCCCTGCTCCCTGGGAACAACACTTCTTTCTGATCCGGGTCCAGAAGCTGGCTGCTCTCAGCCCTTGCGGATTCCAATGGGAACTGCTGCTTTGGTGCAGTTGGCGGGAGACAGCACTACTTCCCAAGTAAAAAAGTGTTTGGCATTAAAGTTCTGTGCCTGAGTCCCATATTCTCTGCTGCTAAGATATACCTTGCATTTCTGGTGATTACAACATTAACATGCAAATCATGCAAATTGTGATAAGTAGTTCCAGAGCTATTTACTAGCAGGAATATGTAACGTCAGATGAGGCTTCTAACTGAGTATTTTTTTAAAAATACTGCCCATAATTCTGCTGCAACCTTCTTGGTTTGTATATGTAAAACTGATGGAGTCACATCGTTTGTTAGCTACAACTGCCATATTATGTATATTCTTCTTACTCCCCTGAAAAATCACAATTGCTGTATATTCCAGAGAGACCCATTTTGGAAGAAACAATAACATTTAAATTGTATATTCATTTTAAAAGTATAATATAGTGAACTATATATTGTTTTCTATTTTAATTGGGAAACTTTTGTAGCAGAAAGTTGTAAAGTGCCAGGATTCCAAAACAACTATAAAATGCAAAACAATGTCTGGAACCACGTTGCTGTAAACGAATCAAATGCTGTAATCAAACCTTTTTACACCCTTATGCAGTATCTAATTTTAAATTAGAAATAGCCATGCAGCTAATTTACCTCCTTCCTCATTTTATGTTCAGCAGAGATCAACAATGGGGAATAAACTCTTCTTTGGATCACTTGTATTGCTTTGGTCACAGACTGAATGTTCAGATGGATGTTGTGGGTTGTCACGTCCAAGGGCTGGCACACAACATAAGGAAATGAAGATGGAACGAGCCATGCATTATAGACTGGGATGCTGCTTCCACTTGTGTGCTTGTATCTGCACAGCTGCCTTCATTAGTCAACCAAGACATTTTTAGGCTTCAAATTTAGCATTGTCTGTAAGGTGCTGTAGAAATGACTTCTCCAGTTTGTTACTGAATTGTATATTGGAATGGAGTGTTTTAAGAGGTTATTTGCAGCTGGTCATTTTGCTGCACTTCAGAAAACAAAGCTGTTGGTTAATGGTCTTCATACAGGTATCGAAGCCTTGCTTCAGATGCCAGTTTGAAATATTCCAGCTTTTATTTTTTTCCATAAAGTATTGTCTTACAGATATGGAGTAACAAGCCAGAAACAACATTTATGACTATCTAGTCAGACCTATTGCCATGTAAGCTGTAGATATTTTGTAGGTATCTATGAATCTATGAAATGGGAGTGGAAAAAAAAGTGACCTGACATCACTCAAATTCAGCTTAAGGTGGCCTCAGTGCATATTAGAAATGAAGGAATTCTTTGTGGAGATTAAAGTTAACCCATTTTCAAAAGGAGGGAGAAAGGCAGATGGAAAGGAGGAAGCAAAGCAACCTTCATTGTATTCGTTTATAAAGTCAATAATTCAAAGTATCTGTGTGTACTAAGTAGCCCAAGAAGTTTTGAGATCAATTTCTCTGCACACCTTTAGAGAATGGATCCAAATCCCAGCCAGCAATGGGAAAAGCAACACAAAAAGATCTGTAAGGAATGATGAACCTTTCTCTGTATTGTCTTCCTGCTGGCAGAGATGCTGTTCCCTCCTCCAGAGACACTTGGTGCAGATTGTTTGATAAAACCTGACTTTTATGCCAGTAGGAATGATACAGTCTGAGCGAGTACAGGTAACAGCCCTGACTGACCCAGCGCATTAACATCCCATCATAAAACTACACGAACCAGTGCTGTGTACAAGAGCAGTAAGTTGCTTTGCTGGGTAAATCTGAATGTGAGAGGATGCACACTGTTGTAAAACACAGCGAGAACGGAAAGAAAGAAATTGTTTTTCTCCAACAACCATTTGATTGAGATTTACATTGCTTTTCATCCACAGCTAATTAAGGTTAGCTCCAGTGGTAGCCACTAGATGCTGCATTAACAGGAACAGAAAAGCAGTCATTAGAAACAAAATAATCCATGTGGATCTATTAGGATTTATAGTCCCAGCCACTTTCCAGTCTGTTGGATAAAGACTGTATAACCAATGCAATACAGTATGTCTAATCCAATTAGATTTTGAAGAAAAAATATTAATCTCTGTTGGTTTTCACTTAACTGATGTGTTAAAATATCTAGATTTATAAGCAACATAAAGCACTGTGATAACTCTGGTGTGGTCAGAAACCCACATGTGTCAGATACCCACAGGTATAAAAAAGGCAGGCTGTAAGGTTGACTCTCGGGTAAAACTCACTCCTGGGAATCTTTTATTTTCTACTTGTAAGTTTTTTGGTAACAGAAATCAGAGACACTTCTTTGAGAATTCTCAGAGAATACAAGATCAGAAACCACAGTGCTGTATATATTTCAGAAGACAACTAAAACCCTAAACAAAACTTAACGGGCATAGAGGAGGATATAAGGATTATTTACCAGTGCAGAGTGGAATAAAAGTTTTTCTGGTGTTTGTTACTGTCCTAACTTGGTTTTCACTAGAGAAAATACAACATTTTTCCTTCATTTGATTTGCATTACAGCATTTTGGAAAAGCCTCCTTTCTTTCACTGTGATCAGTTGTGTTTGTCTAAGGAGAATGATGTTAATCATTTCCCCGTGGAAAGCCTTAAATTCTCTGAAGCATCCATTTAGTTTGGAAGCATGGTATCATTTGAAAGCCAACGCACCAGTACCACATAGCTGGCTTTCCCATCTTTAAATGGACTTCTAATTAACAGAGAAAGTTCTTTTCAGGTGATTTTGGGACCTTTCATCTGCACACTTACGTAAGTGTTCCTACTGTTTTTCTTATTAACACTTACTGGAAGCTTTGCTTGCCTAAAGCAAGTGTTACGTCCATTGTATACTCCTGCAGAGGAATAATGAGAAAAAAAAAGCCTTTTTAAATAACAGAATTAAGAAATAAATGCAATAGAGCTTAGTGGGAAACAAGAACACAGGACAATCCTTTCATAACGTAGAGACAACTTTTAGAAGAAATGAGGCTAACTAGGTTAAAAATCAATTTCACTAATAGAATATAAGAAATGCAACCTAAGCTTAATTTTAACCAAAGATTTGTTAAGCACTTGGCAAGTAAATATGCATTTTTACAGGCATTCTGTTTCAATCTTATGTGCAAATAACATTTGGCAGCAGTAACTGAAATGCAGCATGACTTTCTCAGTTATTTCTATTAGTTATTTTGGTTTCTTGCCACCAACTTCTAGTTTCTCTTTGGCTTTGCTTGTGAGCTTTCTTATTGCGATGTTAACTCTTCAGTTGTCTCCAATTGCTTCTCTCATTTTTTGACTTACAGGATCATAGATCTCATTGGACATGAATTTACTAATAAAATATGGAACATTAAGAAAAAAACATGAGTGATTTTGATCATATTCCCATTTGATGTCAATGAAAAAATTAATGTTGATGCCACAGAAAACCAGACCATGGAAAGTCAATACTAAGCACTTGTATTGGCATCAGGGGATTGGATTTTTTCCCCCCAACCATGATGTCTAAAATAATATACAATATAAATATTAGATAAATTTAGATGTGATTTACATACTGAGCTACAGGAAAATATTTTTGGAAGTGAGATGCAGGCAGTGTGACCCTCTTAAACTCTCATTAGGTTTGCACAATGCCCAGGTTGCCAGGAGTGTGGCAGGTGAAATCGCAGCATTCCTAAATGAAGCGAAGTTCTTGCTATTAAAGAGAAGCCTGGGATTTCATCCATTCTCTAAATTGCTTAAAATCACTAAAATTCCCTTCCAGACAAATATGTAGAGAAAAGTGATTGTTTTGTTACGTTTTCCTTTTTTCCTGGTTTAGCTTGTTCAGAAAGATGAGTGCCTAAAGATACAGAGTCTGGGCATAAACAGTGAAGTAACGTCACACAATACACGAGTTAGTACACAGTGCTCAGCCTCGTTAAAAGATGTTGGGTTTTTTTGTGTGGAGGTGGTGGTTGCTCTAGTTTGATAGTCCAGAAAGAATCATGATGCTGCTTCTGAAGGAGAGATAGTAGAAATGTTTTGCTTTAGATTGGATGAAACTTGAGAAGTGACTTCTTTGTTATACATGAATAAAACCAGACATTCATAGGTTAAGTTAACTGAAGTTGTACAGTAAACTAGTAATGAAACTAGATGTCTAATACATTGAAATATGACTATATTTTTCTACCTATATGGATTCCCGTAAAAATAGCAGTAGCACCTCACAATCTTTCTAATATCTTTCCTCAGAAAATCCCTCAAAAATAGACTCTGTGTGATCTGCTATAGAGAGATCACAGAAAGCCAAGACAACTGGCCTATGGTCACCTAAAGCTGTAGTGCACAGAGGAAATTCATCAGGTGCTGACAGACCCCAGACTAGCACATGAGTCTCTAGACCACCTTTTCTTTCTTTCCCGAGTTCTGTTCTGCCTCCTACGTAAATCAGTGTGAAAACTCCAGTTGGCTGTTATCAGAAATCTGTTGGGTGTTTTTTAAAGTCTGAACTACCCGTGCTCTGGAATGGGGGTTGCCTTTTTCTCTGATGGCGTGATGTTGGTTGTAACAAGGTTCTAAATGTCTGTCTGCCCAGACTTTAGGTCCCACCCCAGCCAAAATAAATTTTAAAAATGCAATTACTCAATGTGTATAACACAACTCTCTTCAAAACTTTTAATTTTGCTTCCGCAGTCTAATTTGAGCAAAATGACTTTTATATTTACTTTTTTTTTTTCTTTCATCAGGGGCAATTAAGGACTATGATTGAGTATGATGAAATGATGAATGTTTCCTGGGTGAAGATTAGCAAGACTAGCCCAGCCTGCCAAATCCAGGGGTTTAAGTCATCAGTGACTTAGAAAAACAAGAGGAAACTGAAACCAGAATTTTGATCTGGCAGACAGAATCTAGACAGGTCTTGTGTATTAACAGAAAGACAAGATAAATAGTAAAGAAGTATTATTCAGCCTAAAACAAGATGCAGCTGCTGGAAGTGATGATTTTATTCAGGGGCTTGTAAAAGAGTTGAACAATATGCAGGAGAAGATATATGATTCATTTCAGAATGAACCCCAAGCGCCAGGTATTTTATTACCTTACACAGAGAGTTACTTCCAGAGGTAGTAAATTTTTCATTTAAGCTTCCTTTGTTGGCTGTAATGCCTTTGATTTCTTTCTTTAATTAAATCATACACATTTTCTGGCTGTTTTTCCTTTGTTCTATTTAACCACTTACAATCTGTTAACGGTGATGGGCAGAGAAAAAAAAAAAGTCTGACAAATATACCTTGGCAGCAGAGCCAACTACAGTAAATACTGTGACTGAAATACCAGGTTGTACTGTGAAGGATATTTATTGCATTTAGCGACCCCAGAAGACAGCTCTGAAAACTCTAATCTCCCCCAGAATCCCAGATTAGATACAGTAATATGATAGGAGAGAGAGACATTGAAGATATATTGAATCTCTGGTTAGTAACCTCTCTGGCAGTTTATACAGTTTGAATGTGCCAGCAGTGTTTCTGTAATTATAGTCTCTGAGTGTAAGTTTTATCTCACATTCTATCTAGTGTAGTTATCTCTTATTAAGATAGTCTATGTTCATTGTTATTATTGCATTACTGAAGGAATGTTTGTCTCATGCTTCTGTTCTTATTCAAACAAAGTTTCTTTTGACTTTAGCAGGCACAAATGAAAAGGTGATTAACAGTCAACCTCAGATCAATTAAAAAAGACACTGATAATTAGTAAACAATAATTTAAAAAATTAGTATTTGGTATTGAATGTAGGAGATAACTGGCCTAAATAACGAGAGTTTACCAGATAATATATTACCAATCAGTGATGGATATTCTCTGTGAAATGAAATGTCTATTAGCACACAGACAATAAAATTCTGAATTTTTGCATTTTGCATGAATTCGGAGTAGTTTCGACATTAGTTTTGACAGAGAACAGTTAACTTAGAGTCAAGTTTTTGATGGATAAATGGACCTTAATTTTCTCGTGAATTGTTTGCAAGCAATTACATTTTGAATAATTTTTTTTTTTTACCATTTAGTTATGCTCTTGAATAAATGTTTTCTTGAATGACTGATTTACTAGATAGGGTGTTTGAAGATTTCTGTTCATAGAAATTTTTCATCGGCAGCGCGATAAGCCAGGGAGAGGGAATCATCATTAGATCTTCAATGAAAGCCAAAGCATGCTTTTCATAACTGATTCCAAAGCTTTGTTTTTACGTTCCTGAATTACATTTTCTCTGATAATCTGAGAATTTAGAATCTCTAAGACTGGACAGTGAGCTAAGCAGAAATGACTTGTTCATCTCTTAGTGAGCATAGGAACGTGATGGTTATTAAGAGTCTTTGCTTAGATTTGTGTGTAACACATTAACTATGTTCTAATTTGTTGAGGAAAGTTGAAACACGTCCTGCGCTAAGTGAGTTTTTGAAATTTCTCAAGACAAACAGTAGTAGTAGAAGAACTTCCTTCTATGACGGTAAGATGCAGGTTAGAAAACTCATTTTTAACCATGCCTCTTGGATTTGACTGCTCAAAAAAGTGTAATATCCCCAGATACTTGACTTAATAATACAGTGAGAATCAAAACTGCAGTGCTAAAGCAAACAACTCTCGAATGGTTTTGTGTTCTTATGTACATGCATGGATCCAAAAATTAATTGTTGATACACAGTTTGAAATCAGCTGAATTGTGGCCAGTGTAAGATTTGCACTTTCAGAAGATCTCCTGATCTCCCTGAAGACAGACCTGAAGTCTCAAGTTATTTCAGCACTGAGTATTTAATTTGACTTTGTACCATAAAGAATTCTTCAGTAGTGTGACATGACACATGAACATCAACGGTTGATTGTGAGCTCTTCAGAAGAGCTTCTAGGTTTCAGGGTACCCTGAAAACAAAAATTTGCAGGGAATAACTTTAGAACATCACATGTCATTCTTGGAAGAAAGGATATTAAACTACATTGGTGCTTTTTCAGTCACTTCCTCGTAACATGTTGCATTAAACCATTTTAAAAATTACCTGTTGCCTCTGAACTGGTTTATACAATTGAAATTTGTTACAGCAAACAAAATTGCTTCTATTATTTAGTGGTGTAACTCATAAATATAATTAGAACATCCTTTTCCTTTAATAGTAGGGTTGCAGTGGCATTACCTGCATTATGATAGTAATAATATGCTGTTGAACAGTATGTACTGGTTAAAAAAAGAAAAGCTGGGAGAAAGTATCACTTCAGTGATGTTGACTTGTATCACTTCAGTGATGTTGACTTGTGAAAAACAGTAATTCTACAGATGTGGCATACCACCTGCATTTTCTTGATTGTTTGAGTAAGTTATGTAGTAATCTTCAGATGAATAATGGCATAGTATTACTCTTCTCAATTACTTAGGATAATAAAGGGCAATCTCAGTCCTTGTACTCCAGAGACAGAACAGGTGAAAGCAGACTGGGGTAAAAGGAGGGACAAACTTCTCCTTGTCACATGAGCTGCAGTTCAGACTAATCCAGACCATGCTAACACTTGGTCTGCAGCTGCCTCAGGACCCTTTTCTGTTCTCAAGATTGAGTATTTTCTTACCTATGATTTAATCTGTCACAGCTACTATTGGTTTGCTGCAAGGAATGTGTTTTAGCAGTAGAGTTTGCTTTTTAGAAGATCAATGATATGTAAGAACAATTTACCTGACAGGTTTGATGTAGTGCTTTGTAATTATATGTTGGTTCAATTTTCAGTTCAAGTCAAGCAATACTCTATCCTCGCCAAATCCTGTAGAAATGCATGAGCTAAGGAATTTGTTAACCATGATAGCTGAGTTTACTGACAATACGATGAAATTCACAAGTTCAAGCGGGATCCATATTGCTATAGCTGGTAACTGTTTAGTATTTGACATTTTGTGATAGTGTGACCTATCCCATGAAAAATTACAGTGATAGCAAGGGGACTGAATAGCTGGCTTTTATGAAACACTAATTTCCTCATAGGTGATTGGATTGGGGGGCATATGGGGATTAAGTAAATGTAATCTAGCTCAATTGCACAGAGAGAGAATATTTGGATTGAATTTCACCTGTTCTGCAATATGCATGATCTGTACTTTGTTTATTTTGTCCCTTGATGTTCCAGATATATCTGTTGGTATGTGTGAGATGCTCAGGGGCAATGACAATGATCACCCTGAGACACATTTAAATAAGGTGATAAAATGAATTTCCATTTTAGTTCTACCTTTAAAAGGCTGCAACTTCAGTTTTATCCCAATCACTTCAAGCTGAAGTGAGATACTGTTCCTCATCCATCTTCCTCTAAGATAAGTGGACCCTTCCATATATTTACCAGTAAAGCTATGGCCAATGAAATATCTTTGATCACATAAATATGGCTCCATTGTAATTTCAATACTTGCCTCTGACTAAATGGTCCCTGATATCATAATGCCTGGATAATAGCTTTGGGAGAAAAGCAGAGATTGCCTGTTGTTATTAGATTGAACTTCAAAGAGTTACTTTCCAGCTGATTCTGATTCTGACATTTCATTATTAAACTTGCAGAAGATATAAGCACCTTGGAATGGAGCTGTGTTGATTCTCTTCATACGTGTACTATGTTATTCCTTTACATGTGCCTAGTAAAATGCATGCTAAGAATAGTTCTCCAAAAATAGTGAAAGGTTAGCTTTTTAAGGTGCTTATTTGCTAGCCTTGGAATCCAAATAATTCCATTTTCAGTTTTACCAGTCTCAAGCACTGACCTTGGGAAAATTAAATTTATTCTTGTAGCGACAGTTTTCCAGCTGGAAAATAACCATCTGCTTCCCATCCCCTGCCCTCTATCTGGAAATATTTAAATCTTGTTTCTTTGATATATATTCAGCCTCAATTTTACGGTATTTGATTCCTGAGGAGGTGTCCAAGCACCACTCCAATGCTATTGATGACCTTTGCTTTCTTGTGCCTATTTTATTTTAAATGATTTGAAGAGCTGGCAGACAGGACTTAGTACAAGTCAGAGAGGATCAGGGAGGCAGAGGTGAGTATAGGTGCCAGAAGTTTTTAGTAGGTATCATTTTTATGGTAACCGATTTCATAGAATCATAGAATCATAGAATGGTTAGAGTTGGAAGGGACCTTAGAGATCATCAAGTTCCAACCACCCTGCCATGGGCAGGGACACCTCTCCCTAGAGCAGGTTGCTCAAAGCCCCATCCAACCTGGCCTTAAACACTTCCAGGGATGGGGCATCAACAGCTTCCCTGGGCAACCTGTTCCAGTGCCTCACCACCCTCACAGTAAAGAACTTCTTCCTAATATCTAATCTAAATCTCCCCTCTTCCAATTTAAAACCATTACCCATCGTCCTGTCACTAGACTTCCTGACAAAGAGTCCCTCCCCAGCTCTCCTGTAGGCTCCCTTCAGATACTGGAAGGCTGCTATCAGGTCTCCCTGGAGCCTTCTCTTCTCCAGGCTGAACAGCCCCAGCTCTCTCAGCCTGTCCTCATTTCCCCTTTCCCCTCTTCTTGTGGACTTGTTACAGATATAGTTACAACCAAACTGTGACCTTTTACAACCATGCTCACAAGGGTGGGTATGAAGTCAAGATAATGGGTTGAAATAGTTAACTTTCATAGCTGAGACAGAGAGGCAGGAGACAGAAAAATGTCCTGCTGAAATATAAAACCTTTTTTTCTTTTTCTTTTTTTTTCTTTTCTTTTTTTTTGGCATGGAGAAAGAGTTGTTATCAATTCTATTTGAAAGAGTAAGTGGTAAGTGAAGTTAAATAAAGTTGATGTCTTGGGCCTGTGGTAAATTCATAAATGAAGAAGATAAGACCTATTTTATGTTATTCAAAGCATATGTGACATCTTTGCTGTCACTGCTTGTTGTGAAGTTGTTGAAGAAAAACAGTGTTCCTTGTCTATGTTGTATTGTAGCATCAAATGGATTGTGTGAGCTCAGGTAAGTTTACCTTAACAATTCTACAGAGGAATCTATCTAGGAAAGCAAAACCTATAAGTACTACAGGTCTAAAAGCAAACTTTCTATTGCATGGGTAGGATTGAATTACTTTTATATACACCCTATCACTGTGTGTCTGTGATTTTGTAGCTTCTGAATAACTTCGTTGTAAATACTCAATCACTTATCAAGTATCCATAACATGCAGTTTTATACACACGACACCTAAACAAATGTAAGTCAGTAAGAAAACAGCAGTGAGAGTCAGCTTAGGTCTATGTATATACCAAGGTTTCTAGTAAGAGGCTGAGCTGGAGTTAGACCTTTAGTTCAGGTCTTAAGGTATTTATAGTACTTTGTAATATCCATTCTACTTTTTGGGCCATTTTGTCTGCACTCTAATGCAAAGGGGTTCGATTTCAGCTTTTCATTGAGAACACTGGAAAAATTGTGATTTTTTTTTTTCCTGATAAAAATGTCAAAGTAGAATTTTTAAGCTTCTGAGGTTTTTACTCTATGTGTTAGTTGTCTCATCTGTAACACAAGGGTCAAAATTATACTCGTTGAGATGCTTTGAGAACTTTGGGTGAAAAGGTATTTAAATTCCGATCACTAGCAGTGTTTGTGAACTGATGCTCTCATTCAACCCTTTCACAATGAATTTCCTTTCATTATTGGTTTAAATCTGCTTATTGTACAACAATCCTAATGGCTTTTAAATTAATTCTATCCTCTGGTTATGAGAGGGAGCAAAAGCCTGAGGATCATACATTTTGGATTTCTATCTTAATTTGCATCTGAAATTGTAATGATATAAAAGATTCAGAGATGCTTACTTGTCATGTTTGATAAAACTACGGGAGAATTTGTTTCCTCTTCCAAGACAGCTCACTGCTTTTATTATGTATATTAAGACAAATGCCCTCAAAACAAACAGTTTTCAAGATTAATCTCTGAGATTAAATAATTCCCAATGGCATCCCTTCACTAATGAGAATAAAAGGTAGTACTCAAGAGACAGCACAATGGAGACCAGATAGCCTCCATAATAGTTTTATGCAAATAAATGTGCTTTGTATTACAATGAATGAGAAATGAACACACCCAGCTATTGCTTCTCAGATAAGAGCAGGGAACATTTTAGAAGTGGTTTACTTGAAGAGTAAACCCTTGTGTATTTGTGCCTTTGTTTTCTTCTGCATCAGACAAAAAAAAAAACAAAAAACCCCCCAACAGTCGAGAAGGGACAAAATAGGTAGCAACTTCTGTACATTTGACTGTGTGAAGTCCTTGGGGTCACCTCTGGGGATAACCAGGAATATATACATAATAAAAGTAATGTAAAGGCTCTTCTTGCCTTAAGAAGTATGAAATCATCCTTGGTGGAGGAAACTTCCTGCAAAAGGATTCTCTGTTGCTCAGCAGATTGCATGCAGCTTTTTCAGAATAGCTTTAAAATCTTGAAAGAGCAACATGATTAACACAACACAAGAACACTTCTTTGTTAAAACTACATCTTTAAATTATACTAGAACCTGCACAATAATAACCAAAGAAAGGTTGTGCAGAGAAAATTGAGGCAATTTATTTATGATTCTCTTTAATGATGGAATTGCTGCTCAATGCATTTTCTAAAAGAAGAACATTATTTTACTGCTGAGCAAGCACTGGCTGATTTTAAGGCAAGTTACTGGAAACAAAATTCATTTTAAATTAGTGAGTAGTTTGAAATATGTTTCAATGCTTTTTAAGACAATGAATACATTGATTCTGTTTATCACTAAAGCACTGTGGTGCTTCATATGCAGACTTAACAAGTTTACTTTAGTAGTTCCAACTTACCTTTTCTAGTATGGGTAATATGTTCCTCATCCACATTTTGTTACTTTCCAGTACACTGTTCTGCTTTCATGACGGGTCTGAAAGGAATTTGGAAAAATTCTACTTTGAAAAGTAAATATTCAGAAAGCACAAAAGATATTGCTGCATCTCAAGCACTGCAGTTATTTTTCAATTAAGATTTATGCAAAGAGTAAAGACTTTTACATCTAAGTATTTGCAGAATAAACTACTTCTAATGATTGAACAAATCCTCAAGTCTCATATTTAATCTGATAACTCCACGTGGCTATTTTGTAATTTGTCTTTCTGTACTATTTGCTCAAAAATACTGATGTTTTAGTTTAATTACTTGTATAATTGCCATCCATTATATCTGTCATCTACTAATTACAATTAACTAGGACTTTCTAAAGTGGGTTATAATTTTCAGATAGCATTAGCTATTTTCTTTATTATCTCCTTTACTTTTAATATCTGCTGCTGCTGAGCTCTACTCAGTTTATAACCCCAGCAGCACTTCTGATTTTTCTCCCTGCTGGTTCCTATTCTACTGAATTTTCTTTGAATAAATCCTGGTTAGATTAGTGTGAGAAATTTGTACTGGTTAGGTCACAGCAGAGTAGAAACCCTCAGGACAACAGGAGTAAAGGAAGCTTTGCAGTCAGGTTCAAATATCGAAAAAGAGATAGTATATAAAGTTCTGCTTTTATGCCCATTTCTTAAAGTTCTGGAAAAGTAAGAAGTGCTTGTGTAAGGATGTCTCCTGCTGGTACCAGTACCTGAAGATTTTCAGTCAAAGAAAGTAAAATCTAGTTGTTGTTTGAAGGCATAGTCTTATCTTTTCTTTGTGGGCTTTGTAATATTAAATCTCTACAAAAAGAGCAGTTTCTAGAGAAGTATCATTCTGTTACTATTAAAACATAAGGGCTGGATTTTTGGTGAGTTTCTTGGTAAAGATTTTAATGTGAATAATACACGTTTTCCACTTGAAATCTGTTACCCTAATCAAGCCTGGGCAAAAAAGAGGAAGGCAAGAAGGAAGCTGTAACGTTATGAAAGACTTAAAGATATTTCTCTTGTACAATTCTCAGAGATGAAGAGTTCTACGAATGAAGCTGTTTTAAAGGAACAGAAGTAGAGAGTTAGATTTTTTTATCTCTTGTCATGATTAGAAAATATAATTGAGCAATGTGATGTACATTCAGCGAAAGGTGGGAATGCAAATGCAGTTGATTAAATAAAGTGGTGTTTGATTCAAAACTCGATTCAGGAAAGCACTTAGGTTTAGTATTCAGTCCTGCTGGTTTTGAATATTATCGTCTGCACTTAAATGTATGTTTAAGTATTTTTACGCTGTGCTCTATGCATTTTACTAAAATGAAGACAAAAGGACAATGATCTGATTGGATTTGGAATGGTATTGCCTGTTTATGTAGCTAATTTAAAAATAACTAATCTATTTTGGATTGTCAAATAGAAGAATAAAAAAGCTAAGAGCTTGTTTAGACTGAAACTGACTCTACCACCGAAAGGACATATTTCAGGCTAATTATCAATTTTGGGATGGTCATGCTCTTCTGAGGTGCTCAAAACAAGGTGATTTTAAGGAGGATGTTGACTGAGGTGGCCCTTTGATGATCTTCTGTATGGTCCTTTCTGTGCTGCTACACTTGGAGGGGAAACAAAATGGCAAGAATGAGAAGGAAGAATGCAAAATAATGTGATGGGTACACCTGCCCCAGTGTGGGATCTCCATGGGTTGCAGTTTCTTCAGGAAACACCCACCCGCTGTTCTGCAGGACCCTCCATAGGCCGCAGCGTGGCCGGCTGCTCCCTCACAGCCTCTCCATCGTGGCTGCAGGGACCCTGCCCCGGTGCCCACGGCGCCTTCTCCCGCTCCCCCTGCTCTGACCTCGCAGCTCAGAGGGCTTTTTCTCACACTTTTCCCTCACTCCGTGCTGGTTTTGCCCGCCCTTAGCTGTGTTTTCCCCGAGGCCGCCCCAGCCTGGCTGTGGGGTCGGGCTGGGCCCTGCGCTGGAGCCTTCCAGAACCGGCCATGTCCGGGCACCAGCCCCAGCCTTTCCTCGCAGCCTCGGCCCCTGCAGCTCCTGTGGACGCCTGGCACAGGTGTTTCTTCACAGTGGTAAGGAAACTACGTCATTTTGGAAATGTTTTTAGCAAGTACTGCACCAATTTCTGAAAAGACTGTTAGAAATAATTGCGTGAGTCTTTTTAAGATAAGAAGGGAATGATAAATTCCATATTCACCCGAGGTGCAGCTTGCCTGGGCCTGCCTCGCTGGTAGTAGGCCCTTACCTCATGTTAGTTATGGATCAGAGCATTAAGACCTTTTGCCCCAAATTGATGTTGTTTCGTAGTAAGCCCCCAGGGCTGACCCAGCTGCTTCAGCTGAATTAAGGAATAAGGCTGAAGTATGGTTTGAAGGTTTGCTTGACGTAACTACGCTGCTCTTAGCATGAGTTAGCAAATACTGTGAGTTTTTCTAACTTGGCTGACTACAAACAGGGGCCTACGCCACTGCAGGGGTATGGGAAGTAGCAGGACAGCTGTTTTTAGACATAAATGCATGTAATCTTGGAGAAGGAACTTATCTCTGAAGAACAAGGAGGCTCCGAGAGGGTGGTAGGGTATGGTAATGAATTCTTGGAAAATAGTGAAGATGTTAATTAGTTCCCAAAATTAGCATGAATATGTATGAATAACGTGCATATATATTGTTAAACTAACTTTACCTGGCACGCACATTTGGAGGAGCGATTCCCTGTGTATCCAGCACTGCAATAAAGAATACCTGCGTAATAATCACCCCAACTATTGAGTCCTGATTCCACCTTTCACGGCAACACAGCTATCAGGGACCTACTTATAGGGTGATTTTAGCACTAGTGATGTGAATAGATTCTTGGATCAGGTCTCAGCTTCAGATATGATGTAGGAGCTATATGATAAAAATACTGCTTATGTGTGGCATTATTTGAGATAAATGTGTTCCAGAAAACAAAGCTTGGAGAAGGATTAATTAAGAGAATAAGCTGTGTTTACATCAAATAAAGCTGAAAATCAATTCTATTGCATTCAGCTCTGTTAATGAAAATATACGTTATTTTATTAGTCAAATGGTACAATTAATTATAGAGAGGATTTTCTCATTGGGGCTGCTTTATGACTCTGTTACACTGCTTACAATTAATCCTAATGGAAAGATCAGACAAAAAATTCACGGTCTCCTGTAAATTTTTATAACATGATTATTGCTCTCAAGTGCCCATACAATGACATTTGTTTCAGAAAACAAGCTTTCTAAATTTCATTCAGTGGAGCAGAGTCTAAACCCATTGTTTTCCTGTGGCATTGACCGACAGACCTGCCCTTTTGAAGTGTTCTGGGCTTCCTGCTGACGGGTGCTTTTTCCTCTGGCTCTTTGTTCCCAAGGGAACTGGAGCATCTCACCTTGCAAGGTTAGACAACTGGAGTTTCAACTGCAGGGCTGTATCTGATGAATCTGCCTTAAGTGTCTACTAATGTGGTTAAAACTGCGTATGCTTGCTGCTTCAACCACCACAACTTTTGCCACCCAGTTATTTGATTGATGCACACATCAGGTTTGAATTGAAGACTGCAGAAATACTGTTAAAAGAGAAGTTGCTTACCTTCACTTAAACTGATCTTGAAATACAAGCAGACAGCTAATGGCAGAGAAAGTGTGGGGAAGAAATGAAAGGCTAATGCCATACTCCTTTCATCCTGTTGTTTTATGGATCTTGCTGTGTTCTTCCAGTTTATTGCAATTGTGGTTACTTCTGTAGTTATGAAGGCTGGTGTTTCTGGAATATCATAATTCATCTGGAACACTGATAGGCTGCTAGCAAAAGTCATGCGATATATTGTAAAGTACTTATGATGTCTATTTCCTCTTCCCCAAATGAAGTTGGAGGGACTTTTATGAATCTTCCAATATTTTGATCTAATTTCAAATAATGAATATATTATTTATTCCTTTAATGGGAAATGCAATGAATTTTACTAGGATGTCTGCCAGGGCTGCTCTGGCTTAATGTGAGTGAACAGTAATGGCCATTGCTTATTGGGGACAATGTTAGCAAATGTTCTGCTTAGTAGAGATCTCTAAATAGTGCCGAGGGATTTAGTGGTGATCAGTCAGACTTCAGGAGTTAAATTAGTCAGGTGAGATTGCGAACTCAGATCTAGTATTATACTAAATAAATAGTAAATGCAGAAAATATTCTTGTGCATTATTTGCTATGACATTTTATGGTCTGAAATCTTGTATATGTTTCTCTTTTTTTTTAATATTCATTTTAATTTCTTGGTCCCAAAAGCTTCAATAAAGTGGGTACTTAAGTGGTTGGAAGGATGAATGCCAGGGGCACATCATCTACTTCCGTTACTTTAATAATTTTAATAGTATGTTTTCAAGTATTTCCTGTGTAACTCTCAGTTTTGCTGAAATACGTGGTGAGATTCAACTCCATGAGTAAAATGGATTGTTGTGGGCTAATCAAAGAACATGACTTTCTTTATGTCTATATTGAACTCGTACTTTATGCGATATCTTCAGTTAGTATGGCAGTTGTGCAGGTTGGGGCTGACTAGTGGAGTGTACCCCATGTGTGTTTTGGTCTATATCACCCCATTTCCCTGCCACAGAAAATCAGGGGATGTATCTGTGCCTGGGAAGTGTGAGGAAGGTGGTAGACAGTGTCTTTTCTCTCTGATTTGCTCTGTCAAAGAGCTTGTGTTCCGAGGTGACTAAAGAGAAGCTGAGAGGGTTGTGTGGGGCACAAGGACAGAGCTGTCAGCCTGGGGATACTTGAAGGATACGATACTGTCCCAGGAGGGACGACTAGAGACTGACTACCTGCCTGACAGAAATGGCTATGTTTGATCCACTTCCTCAGGCAGAAGGCTCAGACTTCCATTGACCATGTCAAAGGAGAAATGGATGTTAGTCTGTAAGGGGGACTGTGGACTGCAGGACCTTATTCTTCTTTTGTCACTTGTTCCTGTTGGAGTGTCAATGCTGGGCCTGAACATGAGATTTATCTCATCCTGGGAGAGGCACGAGATATGATATGGGGCAAGTGGAAGAGAAAGAGGTATTTCCAGAAGTCCTTCCCTACAAAGGTTGGCTTGGATTTTAATGTCTGTCTTTTTGGTTGTTATTTGGGTTGAGCTTTGGGAACTGTTATTTCAGGTTTTATCAGTGGCTTAGAACTTTTAAACTTTAAAAAATCCTAAGCAGTTACCAAATTTGAGTGCTGAGGGTGATTCCCCCTTGGTTGGACAGCGACACTCCTCATTTTTCTTATATCTGTGGCATCTTGGGCACTTCAGCCTTTGACCTGATGTACTGGCATGATTTACAGCTGTCTTCAGGTCTGATGTTTACTGCAGTGAGGCTATAAGACAAATCAGTCATCCTTAAGGTTTTGTTGCCTGACATTGTTTATTGCATTTTGGCAGGGAACAGACTGAGCAATTCTGGCCTGTCTTAAGGTGTGAAATCACATTTAGTTCCTTCCTTCCTTCATTTTGACCTGAGACAAGGGGGGAAAGAGGTCTCTCTTAAAACAGTGGACGTAGCTGTCCCTCTTATTCATGCTCCACTATTACTGTTCTTATGATCTTTAATAGGACAATACCATACAAAAAAGTCAAAGGTTGGAGGAATCATTAACCTTTATTTGTAATTACAGTGCACTAGCTAGTGCACACATTGCGATAACTGTTATTTGTAATGTGATTGTACCTATTAAGAAAAGAATGAAAGTCGTAACTGAGGGCATCTTTTCTAAGGATGACTTATCTACAAATACATTATAGAATAGTATTTCTACAGTAGCTTCCCAGTAATTTGGCAGAGAATACGTGCAAATCCTCTGCATAGCCTGAAGCAATAACAGCTGGTAGTGCAATTCTGAGAAATAGCACCAAGAAAAGCTAGAAAAATAATGAAAAAACTTTTAAGAAAAAGGATGGCAGTGATCCAGTAGTACTATACCTCCAGGATAATGTTGACCATTAATGTGCTTAGTACTTTTCTTGAAATACTGCGTTTGAGATGAAATCTTGTGCTGAGTCCTGTTTGAAACTTTTCCCAGAATTTTTCCTTTGCCCGTAGTCGAGGTAGACATCTATTAGAATTTACATGATTATGATAGAAATTATCAAAAAGTTTTGTTGAAAACACCCCCCCTGAATATGTGTTAAGGGTCTGTTGCCCTTTGTTAACAGCACTCATGTGTTGTGAGTAGTAATTAAGTAAAGCACAAAACACAAATAGGAAGGTGAATTTTGGGTGTAAGAAATTAGTGGTGTTGTGCATTGTATTAAAAATAAGAATTCTTTTCCCCAAGACTGATTATCTAATGCACAGTAAACTTACCTAGAAAAGTACCTTTAGGTGTTCACTTGGTGATCTTCCTTGTACTGATATGGCACGTTCTATCTCAGGTCTGTTTTGCAAGAGAATTTAAAATAAGCAAGCACACAACAAAATCCTCAGTGGAAAGTAGATAAAATGCTGAGTAAAAAGTAAAAAAAGTCAAGTCAGGCAGGTAACTAAGCTCTTGAGATACACATTAAAGCCTTCCATCAGTGAGGAATTTGTTGCTTCTCTTTGAGGAAGCTCCTGCTGAGGAACAGGCTAATTTACTTGGCCACAGGTAGTAAGTAAAAAGTCTTGAGTGATGTAAATCAGATTAGTTTTGCAGTCAGATTAGTTCTTGCTTATTTAAACTCTAACACACATTTCTGTTGAGAATTAATTTGCACATGGAAATATAGTCAAATCAGAACGATATTACACTGGAATATACAGACTACAACCAGGATTTTGACACATCAGTCCTTTGGATTTATTTGAAAAAATCAGCTTTAAATACTGGGGATTAGCTTCCTTCATTTGCTAAGCACCTATCATTTCCATATGGCCAGATCAAATATGCTTATTATTTTATGGTGGAGTTTGGTGAGCCTCATAACATATAAGCTTAAAGATGTACAGGACCAGGTGAAAAATTGGGGATTAAGGTCTTTAGATAGAGAGGAAAAGTGCTAAGTGTCTATTTTCAGTGCTGCCAGATAGATAATGAGGTTATATGCTCAGTTTAATGTGTAAATAGCTGCTCAAACAGAAGTGGTGCAACCCAACAAAAAAGCAACACCCCCCAAACAAAAAACTAAACACAAACTAACAACTATGAATGATGAAACTTGATGAGCTAAATTGCAATGCAACACAAGGCGTAATTAATTAAAGTTTTAGCAATTGGAGTCATTAGATTTTGACACAAAAATGAATGTGTTTAGTCTCAGAAGTTACTAGAAAAGGATCTTTCTTTTCCTGAAATAAGTAAAAATTGCGAGCTCTGAGGATGCTTGTAAATCCAGAGCACTGGGTGGAACTCTGAACAAAGGGTAACGAACAGCCTATTGTATTTTTCCACCCAAATGTCAACAGATTATATGTCTGCTCTGAGAATTCCGCATTAATCATCTTCATTTGATCTGACAGTCTTCCCTCATATCCAAGTTGTATTTAATATAGATGGTTTACTGAAGCTCTAAACTTAATTGACAAGCTTGTTAATTTATGAAGCGAGTTGTTCAAGAATGTAACATTGAAGAGGAATACAATGGTCTGTCTGGCTTTTACCTGACGTATTTGGGTGGTTACTCTGAAGTTGGAACAAAGTTTTGAAAAGGAGTATTAATTAAATGCTCCTAAAGGCAGATTTATGAAGAACAGAAGTGCCTGAAGGAATGAAAAGATTATCTCTGGTTTTAAATTGCATGATCTCCCCCTTTTCCACTCTCCATCTCATCAGCTCCTCTGAAAACTTAGATCCTGAATTGGAATGTTTTTTTCAGAGAATGACAATAGAGTTTCTGTGCTTGTGCAGAGCACAGAAAATTGTTATTCTTGCGTCACAGTGGTCAAAGTGCTCCAAAGGTGACTTCTTAATTTATCATGGGTGCTCACCTTTTTGAGATATGTTGATAGGTAGAATATTATGGGAGGGAGAAATATTGGTGTTTGCAACCATAGTGCAACCAATACTTTAAAAAACATACTCCGCACCCTGAACTACGGGGTGAAACAGTGGCTTTTCTAAGGGTCCTGAAATAGTAGGCATCAGGATGTAAATGCCATAGAACTTTGTGCACTGGCATTTCCAGGAAAACAGAATCAACTGGTTTTGAGGCTTTAAGGGTGCCATTACATTCCTATTTTTTTTCTGCCTTGGAAACTCTTCTATTAGATGAGTGGAGACTCCAGGTATCTTCTAAAACAGAGCAGGTTCTCCATTTGTTCTTTACTCTGTGTTTTGTCAACTTTAGCAAAGCAGATGATTTTTACATGCAGGGTGTATGTCAACTCATAAATCCAACAGATACAAGTACAGCTACTTGTGGAATTAGTTTGGCAATCAAAATTACCATGCAAGGAGCGCATGGCTGGTCTGTCAGATCACTGCTGACTTCATAAATGCAGCAAAGTGAAGAGTAATAAATGTCTGAGTAGACCTTGCCAGACTTTTAGCTTTTTTTTTTTTTTTTTTTCATGGATTCTAGGTATTTGGGAACAAAATTTTCTAAAGTATCAGGTTTATACTAAGAAGCTTGAACTACAAAATACAAGGTTGGCTGGTCTAAGTGACAGTGTCTGAAGAATATAAATGCTTGATTGACACAGAAGGTGGATGTAAGGAGCTCATGGGAAAAAAGTTTACTCATTGGCTGTATTTAAACCTTCTTGGATTATAGCAGTTAAATACAGTACTTTGCAGTGAGCATACTGTCCTCTAGAGAATTTGGTTCCCCATTCCCTAATCAGGTTGATGAGCATATTAAGATGCAAATATAGAAAATCTCACAGAGGTTGATTATCTCATCATATGTGAAGCAGCTGATACAGGAACAACGTATCTGAAGCAGTTCTAAGAAAGCTTCTTTGAGACAATGGGAAGGAGTCTCATGTTTAATGATAGAAAAATAAAAAAAATGATGTTGTTGATTGTCCTAGTCGTAGGTTTTGATTGCAGAACTGAGGCAGGAAATGTGTTAGAAACTTCTCCCAAAATGGTATTAGCACCAGTTAGGACATCAAATTGTATTTTTTTAGTAGAGTGAAAATTAGAGAGATATGTAACAAAAAGCCCTAGTTTAGACAATAAAACAGACACAGTACTTATGTGAAGTGGTTTTCTTGTTAGGAGGTGTTTTGATGATGACTTAATTAAATTTTTTCACTCTTTCTAAGTGTAAATATAAGAAAAGCATGGAGGATTTAGCTTTCATGGTTTGTGTAGGCGAAGGAAATAAAGGATGCACCACTTCCACTTTACTTTCACTTTTTATGAATGTGAACTAATCTAAATGTTTGTCTAGTCCAATGTCCTTTCTCTGACAGTGACCAATATTAGATACCAGAATAAAGTTTAGATAGAGTGATGCTTGGGTGAACCTTCTCAGCAAGGCACAGGAAAAAGCACTGTACCTTTATGAAATATTACTTTCTTACTGTTGAATATATTGTTTCATCCACATAATCAGAAATTAAACAGTTTGAAGTGCACAGGCTGCTCATAAAAGATACCATTAATAGCTGTAGCCCATTTTGGAATGGGAAACAGAATAGTGTACATGAGGCTCATTTTTTCACTGTGACAAATGGGGTACTATGCTATTTATTTCACTTTTTCCATTCTCCAGTTGTGAAAATGGGTTTGATTGTGCTGTATAAATGCACAAAAAGCCATTTTTTGAAGTGATACAAGATCCATGGAAAGAAAATAAATTCTTCTGAGAAAAGGTTTAAAGATTCATAGCTCAGCTCACACTGATGTTTGTTTGTTTAAGTTCAGAATCTTAAATGAAAACACCCATTTTTGATGTAGTTTATTCTACTGAAGTGTTTTGTTCAGAGTATATACCTTCTGTTGATGTATATACAGATGTAGCCTCATGAGGGACCAAGCTTGAATTTTCCAGGCTGCTATACACATTTTCTTAAAGCACACTGGGCTTGAGCAATGATTCTAATTAAGTATCTGTTAAATCTTTAAAATTATTATTTTAAAATTTAGCATCATGCTGATTGGCTCGTTTATGTTATATGTCTGAAAATAAATCTGCTTTATGATTAACTGTGTGAATATTGGTAGCAAGCTGCTTTGAATCACACATACAATGAAAGACCTTGCACAAAGATTGTTGAGTACTTTCCAGTATCTGAGAAATTGGAAATAAATGGCAGATATTTAAAAAGTATATAAGCTCAGTGAATAAACTATTGCTATTAAAAGAAGAGGAAATAGTGGCTGAAGTGCAAGATCAGTCAGCATTTATGGGATTTCCTGACTTAGTGTAAACTATGAAGAAAGTTTTTCCAAAAGGAAAGCAAGCTAAGACAGAGTTACTTTGTGAGAAATGAGGTGATGTAAAAGCGCAAAGATTTTTTTTTTTAATTGATTTAACAGGATATATTCATCCTGACCTTCTTGTGACGGTTAGATAGACCATTTCACCCATTATCTAAAGTGTTATTTTTCATCAGCTGCTTATCACAATATAGGAAAAAATTGGAGAAAGTGGTAAAGAAGTTATTACATTCATCAACTTCTTTAATGAAGGCTAAAACAACTTGGAAGTGGCTGCTAGAGAATTTCAGAGTATCTTTCTGGCTTTTTAATGTAACGTTTTCCATTTGAAATTATTTCCCTGGTTCTATTAAAAAGATCTTATGGCAAGATGTCCTTCTCTGGGCCAGGTTATCTATCTGTAGTTAGGAAAGAGGCTGCCTCGTTTTCTTTTGAATATTTGACTTTATCCAACGGTAGTCTCCATTTTCGCTGTTAGACTTGGCTTTCATTGAAATTGGGTCCTCTTGCAAAAGATCTTAGAGGATTCAGCTCTCTGTTTTACTTTCTGTTCCTACTTTGAATATGGAATGCCTCTTACAATGGCTTTTTGAGTGCTCCTTTGTATCGGCACAAATGTCCATTGGAAAATTTTCCAACATGTAGCTGTATAAAAGTGAATTAAAGAAAAAAAAGATCCAGTGGTGAATTGTCTAGCATAAACAGAGGGCTTGCTTGGATTCAGAAAATCCCTGAAATTTAAGCTTGGTTTAAATCTCATTGTGGTGAGGTAAGAATTTACATGATTGCTCTTCTGGATAAAGGATGTTTTCCTTAATTCCTTTTACATGCTCTATGAAAATTCATAGAAATGTGGTCATCCTTCAATACATTGTCTGTACGTACAGTTAGTTTGTGTAGTGTCTGTTGGAGGTCTTAGTCTGGAAATAGAGCCCATTCTTGCAATGACTCAAGGACAGAAATCAGTTACGATCTTACGCAACTCATGCTAATTCAACAGTTGACTAGGAGAAAGGGGAGGGGAATAAATTTTCTTTGCTACATATGTTGTGTGTAAATATGTATCTACTTTGATGCATTTATGAAACTAAGTTTTGGGAAAATCTACATTAGACTTAAAAAAAAGTCTGTACCAAACCCATGTTATTTATGTTGTAGTACAAACTAGGCATATCAGTTCATACCTTGCAAAAAGCATGATAGCAGCAGTCCCTGTCTCAAATAATTTAGAGAAACCAGTCACAGCTCATGTGAGTAAAACTTGGCTATCTTTAGACCAACTGTGTTATGGTGCCAAGACTGCAATAGAATATGTTACAAAACATATTCAGGATTTTTTGGTAAATATTTAGCTTTAAATTAGTTGCCATAGACATTATTAGTACTACTGTGATGGTAGTGCAGATGCTGGCATAAACTTCCTGCTCTCATGTATATCTGAAAAAATTGTAGTCACCACAGAATAAAAATGTGCCTACCTCTAACCATGAGACCGGCTCAGTAGAAGAAGCTTTCACCTCCTTTCCTCACCTACCAGACCAATTCATGCTGGACTTTATGGTTTTTGAAACATCGGACCATAATGTGAAGCATCAAACTCTTCTCTCCCCCTTCTACCCTGTGACAGCCGAGTTTCACAATGCAAGAATGTGGGTACTCAATAAGGGCAAGTTTTGAGAAACGGCAAAGGCATAGAAGTTCATGTCACATAGCACCAGGGAGAAAGGAGAAATGCTTGTTATCCCTGCGTTGCAGAAGAACAGTAGATGTGCAGAAATTGGGCTACTTGCTGAAGATGACTCAGAGCCTGCATCAGAAATTCCAGGCAAACTACTCTGTGGCTACAGACTAAAGGGTTAGCATGGGTCCCAGCAGACACTTAAAATGCTCAAAGCAAAAAATCAACTACAACTAGGTTAGGGATTTTGTTGCTTTATATTAGCTGTCAGGGTGAAACACTCATTGATAGCACAACTCTAAATGAGTCAGATGGAGGTGGAGATCAATTGCAGGACAAATTAACAACAGTATTATCAAGAGGAAAGAAAGGTGTATGAGGAACAGAGTACGCTTTGTTATCATGCAGTCCTACACTGGAAGATACAGAACACATAGATCAAAATATAATTTAGACCTTGATCAAGAGCATCATTGTCATTTAGCTGTGTTCAGAGACAGAGAGTAAAGAACTCATCCATATTTCTTTAAGCTGAAATTGTTTTCTTCCAGTATGTGACTGGAAAGTTATTCAAGTATATTGCTTTATTGGCATATAATTCATGTGCTGACATTGTTTCTATTCTAAAAAAGTTAGTAAGCAAAAATCATTCTATAAATTACTTTTTTCCTGGTAACTTTTTTGGCATAGCTTATTAAGAAAACTTGGATTAATGGTCCCAGAAATGGGAAGCTAAATGTTCATAAGTGTTGATAAATGAGAACTTTGTAACAAATTTCTTAGTGGGGTTCCTAGGAGTATTCTTATTAACTCACAATTCTAATGGTACATCAAACATTTATGATATATTAGGATGGAGAGATTAATTTCTCAACTCAGGAAATGATCAGAAGCCAAGGCTGTCCTGGCTAGGCTTGAAACCTGATGGGTGGGGCAGGCAGTCTAGAAATAGTTAATATCAGAAGCATGACTCTTGGTCTTTGGGCTGTAAAGGAAATCTTTCCCTTAGGGAACTTGTGATCAGCTAAAAATGCTTATGGGCAAGTTGTTTGAAAAGATGGGGTTTAATGGAATAAATTCTGCAGATAATGAAGTGACACAAACTGCTTACGAAGTCATTGCACAACATTACAGGGTATTGTGCAGGAGGTTGTAGAAACTCCAGTGGAGGCAATGGCAACTCTTATGTTAAGTTGTGCTTTAACTGAAGATAGTTATGGAAATAACCTGTATCACTGTTCTGTGGTGCTAAATGCAATAGAAAAGATACTCTAATCACATCTAATTACACTGAAATGAGAACTACTGAAATTCTTCAAGTGGTAATTATTCTTTTTATTATATGTAAGGCAATCAAAGCAAGAAATGCCGTATTCATAGTTTAGTATAAAAAGTCTGATGTAGGGAATACCTGAGAACTTTGAAACTACTGGCGTTTTAGTGCTGTCATATTTTTGTCTTCCTCCTTTCACCCATAAACATGTAGAACAAGTGTTTCACCTTAATCATTGGTTGATGTTTAAGAAGCCATCACTCCATTCAAGTCTTCTGTATCTTGTTAAAATTAGCTCTGTGCTTTCTCAACTTGGCTGTAAGTTAGTTGGCTTTTTGCTATACATGGTCTAGGTAATTGTTTACGTTGTGTTACTGTGGTTGTAAACCAGTCATTTTTTGTGTTTCTCTTACAGAAGAGGTTCTGTCTGAAATGAGGACTCAGTTGAGCTAAACATTCTGTGCAGTTACATGTAATGCTTCCCCCCAAAAAACATCTGATTTTAATTAGTGCCTTTGCCAAACATTGTTCTAAACTATTAAAACTACTATAAAACCACACTGTAGTCAAAGTTAAGTACCCCACACACTGGTAGAAAAATGTTGTGTTGGATTCTAAAGTAAAACTCTGAAAGCATTAGTTGCTCTGAACAACTAAAACAGGTAAACTGCTGAAGCTGAGACCCTGCATGGAACAACCCTCCCTATGCTACTGAATTTTTCAGAAGAATATTAGACAACAGCTTTTCCATGTCTTTTCATTTTACAGAGAGAAAAATGCCAGAAGATGTAATCAAGGGTCGTAGCAAGCAGAGACTGAGTCAGATGAGGTTCTAAACTTGTTAGAATCCATAGGTTTTTCAGTGACAAAGGAAGAATGTGGAGACTTTCACAAGATGCTATATATAGCTCTGTTGAAAATGGAAAACTACTTTCCACAGACATCTTCGAAAGCCCACTATTGAGAGAGGGATGGGGTGAAGGACCATGCTCCAGCACTGTCATAAAGAAACAGAGCCTTTAGTCTGCAGTTCCTCTCATGTGGCATTATTGATTTCACCAAGATCCCTGAATCAGAGAAATCTAGTCAGACTATATTTTAGTTTTATTTTATCCTCGTTCTCCTGAAAGTTCAGGGGTTTTTTTTGTTCTTGTTTTTCTTTGTACTCTGCCTTGAAACCCTTAGAAAGAAAACTTCCCAAAGAACTTGACTGGTCTTATTTCTTTGTACCCGTCACAGTAGCTCTGATGTCACGGACTGTGAGAATGACAAATACCAAAGTTTTTGTCCCGGAGACTGAGCCTGGATCTGCATACCTGGGAAGAGTGATGTCTCTAGTGGAAACAGGTTTCTTAGGGGGATTTTTCTTGTTTTGCTTCTTGTCCTACGTCTTTAAAGCAGAACTTTCAAAGAGATGTTTCTTAATGAAACAGCACATCCTCTTCTTTATTTTCTTTCTTATATTGAGTGATTGGTAGATTTAAAATGATACTTTCTTTGGTATTTTGCCGTTTATTTTCCAAGTTCAGTTGTTACATTGAAGATGCATTTTTGTTGCTTTTTATATTACTATAAATGTAATCATAGAATCATAGAATGGTTAGAGTTGGAAGGGACCTTAAAGATCATCAAGTTCCAACCCCCCTGCCATGGGCAGGGACACCTCTCCCTAGAGCAGGTTGCTCAAAGCCCCATCCAACCTGGCCTTAAACACTTCCAGGGATGGGGCATCAACAACTTCCCTGGGCAACCTGTTCCAGTGCCTCACCACCCTCACAGTAAAGAACTTCTTCCTAATACCTAATCTAAATCTCCCCTCTTCCAATTTAAAACCATTACCCCTCATCCTGTCACTAGACTTCCTGACAAAGAGTCCTCTCCAGCTCTNGGTGTCATCGGCAAATTTGGTGAGGGTGCACTCTATCCCACTGTCCATGTCTCCAACAAAGATGTTAAATAGTACTGGTCCCAGTACTGACCCTTGCGGGACACCACTCGTCACTGGCCGCCACGTGGACATTGACCTACTAACCACAACTCTTTGACTGCGGCCATCCAGCCAGTTCCTTATCCACCGAGTGGTCCATTCATCGAACCCATGACTCTCCATTTTGGACACTAGGATGTCATGCGGGACAGTGTCAGATGCTTTGCTTAAGTCCAGGTAGATGGCGTCTGTTGCTCTGCCTTTGTCCATCAAGTTCGTAGCAGTATTGTAGAAGGCCATCAAGTTTGTCAGGCAGGATTTGCCCTTGGTGAAGCCATGTTGGCTGTCTCCAATCACCTCCTTATTTTCCATGTGCCTTAGCAGAGATTTAGCTCATTGTTTAGCTAATATTTAGCTAATATTTAGCTCATTGTCTATATTGTTAAAAAGCCAGGTCTTTAGCTCCTTTTTACTTTACTGTTTAAAATCTGAAAACACCACTGCACCTCATTTAAGTCCTCTCTTTCCCATGGATTGTCTGCTGTGGTTTGAGTTCTTCATTCTTTTGTGGCTGGTGTTTCTTGCTTCAGTCACTTTATCAGATCAAAAAAGGAATCAAAGCATTTGCTTTCACGCTGTCACTTGTTAAATTCTGTTCCCCATACACTTAATTCTCACAGGGATAGGCTGATCCTAAGGCTGTTCTCGGATCTTTGAATTTTTAGGAAATCGTGTATTGCAGGGGGTCTTAGCGAATCACTGAGAAAACAAAAAAAATTATAAAGGCTGCTGTATCTGTGGTTGTGAAATGGCTACAAAATGTTTGCTCTGGTGGGGAAGACTGGCTCTATAAATTTGGCTTTTCCTGGCTCAGCAACTTCACACTACTGTCTGATAATTAAAAGAAGGGCTGGCTTCCTTGCTTTCCGGGGAGAGTACTGCTCTCCTTGCCCTGATTCTGGGCCAGCCTTTCACTGGACTCTTTCACCATGCTGTGTCAGAAGAAAAACAACCACGTCCTTTTGTCAGATTATGCAGCAGTTTCTCTTAACTTCATGCTGATTTGTATGCTTTGCAACACTTTGCTTTTGAGATTTAGCATTCTTAGTACTTTTCTGTTAATTTCCTTTATAATAGGATTTTAATACATAGAAAGTAAATGATCTCTTTGGAATGCTTAAAGTCCTAATCTAGCTGTGTAAATCTCTCTTATTATCTAAACATTTCCTAATGGTGATAGCTATTTTTAAAGCATTAACTTTTTTATGGCTTTCACAGGAGTCTTGATTTGCATTGGGTATCCAGACATGTAGATGGTTGGATCTTTTACAATAAACCATTTAAGTGCACGCTTATTAGCATCAGCAATTGGGAAGATAAGACTGTTGCAGTGTGTAAAATATGGAAATATGAAGTTGGCCGGAGGTTTTACCAACTGAGAAATTTAGTATAGTGAGCTTATGTTAGCATGACCACATCTTCTGAAGCAATGAGAAGTATTGGTTAAGAGTATTTCTTTCAGTATCAGCAGAAGGGATGAAATAAAAGACCAAAATCGGCTTCAGTGTGAATCTTAGCAACATAATTTGAACTTGCTTAAAGTTGTTCTTTGGCACTTTAAAGCAGGTAAAAATATATCCAAATAAATAGCGACTTAAGTAGGTGCTTGAAGGACTGTTTTAGAAACAAAGGAAAGTTGACATTTTTATAAGATACTGTCAGGGCAGTCTTCTTAGAAGTAGGAAACTGGAATGCTCTGCTGGTTAGTTCAGTAAACACTGAAGGAATTTACGTGCTTGTGTAGCACCATGAGATGCTGAAATGGTACTTGAGCTCAGAACGGTATTGGTTAGGAATTACTGCAGGTCTTAATGGAAGCTGAGGGGTTTTTGTTGCTTATTTTAAATGAAACCTCAAGCATTTTCCCCTATGTTGTATTTTAAATTATAAATGTGGATATGGAGAACCTAGCTGAATTTACAGTCATACAGAAAAGACAACATCAGTGATGCTGACCATGATTTCTGGTGTTTCTATTATTAGTCTACTAAGAAAAATGAAAACAGAGTATATAACTGTAATGATTATTGTAGACCATTGCTAGTGAGAAAAGACTACAATATTGGTAAAAGTGCTGAACGTAACTCCAGAGAACTACAGGTCTTCATAATTGAAGAACTGGGGAAAGTGGGGGAGAAGAAAGGGACAGAATAGGGATGGACTTCAGACAGAGCAAGTTGTGGCAATTACAAGGCTCAGTGGTGGCTGGAGAACCCGTTGTCATTCCTAGAAGACAGCTTCTGGAAGAAAGAAAAAAAGACCTTTCTTCGTTCACCGCTCATGGTTGTGAGATTAGTTGTCTGCCTATAAAAAGAGGAGTGCATAGCATTAATACGTGATGTTATCATACCCAGAAGGTGGCTAGTGTTACCTGTTATTTGCATCATATTACCCATTGTTGGACTATGACATTACCTGTTCTACCAGAGTTCTTAACAACAAAGATAATGCAGCAGTTGTACTCCAATGGTAGCTAATGCAGCGCTAGGTCGAGAAGTCCCAATACGTTAAAATACTGAGTTAAAATATTGGAATTGGAGAGAAGCTATTGTTAGGTGAAAACATTGTGATACAAAGATGGTGACAATTTGGATAGATGTGTCTGTATAGCATTGTTTCTCTAATATTTAATAGCCCACGGGACAGCTGAAATGCTCTTTAAATTGCCCTATGCATACTGAGTAATAAGCACTTAATCAAATTAATTTAAAGAAACTGCACATAAATTAAAAACATTTTTACACAAAGCTTGATGCCAAGAATTCATTGTTGAAGTGTATGGCTGAACCTCATTACTTAAGCACTAGAAACTACTTTTGCCAAAGCTAACATTAAAGAAGGCTTTGTCTAATAATATATAGCTGTTATGTCTTTGACACACAACCATGACAGTGATCTTAGGAAAGGATTATGGCATTGTGTTAAGTAGAGGAGAAAGCTACTTTAATACCACAGTATTAAGCCACCACAGTGAAGTCTGGAACAGTACAACTTATCGAACACATTAAGGACAAATTCAGGTTATTAAGCCTAATTAAATCTATTCTAACAGGATTTAGCAGCGTCTATCTAGAGGTTACCAGTCTTGATTTAAATTTGTCTAGAGCATGCACCAATGCTGCGTAAATCACTGAGAAGATTACTGTGTGCTTTGGTGGGCTTTGGATCAGACTGATCTGCAGACAGACGCACTCCACGACATCAACATAACAAATGGCAAAATACATATTTCTGCAGGCATCCTATTATCTGGCAGCTGTTCCATTAACATCTTTCTGAACCTACAAGACTGCTGCCCAGTTAATGGCTCATAATGCAGATATATAATTGTTGACTGTTTCCTGCTGAGCAAAGTAATCTCTATGCTCTGTTCACAGTTATTTAACTCTTCACTTTGCATTTCTGGAATATAGTTCAGAGTCTGAAAAGGAGGGTTCTGCATCTTTCTTTATTCAGTGTTAAATCTCCTGCCTGCTGAACTGCGTATTTATAGTATCTCTAAGCTATTTTAGAGGTAATTGTTTTGGATCTGTCCAAAATATTTGGGATAATTTTTACTGTGCCTTAATTTGTGTTGATGTTCTCTTGGTCATATTTTCCTTTTATTTTAAATCGGAGTAAAAACTAGGATATACTAGTTTTCTCCTTTTATTGATAACTGCTACAGAAGATAAGCTGTCTGACATAAGGAAAGACTGAAGGAAAGTATCAGAAGGTTAGAGACAGCAAAATCCATGAGTTATTTTGTCAAATGGTTCACAAGAGAAGGAAACACCAAATATACTGTGGCCAAACATTTTCATTAGCTGTGAAATTTCCAATGCAAGTTAATTTGTAGTTTCCTGTTAAGAGTGTAGGCTACAGATATTATTTTTAGTGGTTTTTTTGTTGTTGTTGTTGTTTTTTTTTTTTACCAAGAAAAAAATGTATTTAAAAGAATTGTAATGATGCTTTCTAAACTGAATCATTTCTATCACTTCAGAACAGAAGATATAGCAATGCCTAAAGAAGCTGGAGTACAGACAAGTGCAGATACTGTTCAGTTCAGTACTGCCTTTCTTTGCATCTGCAGCTTCTAACTCTGTCCCTTGAACTTCCCTGTCAGGAAGAATTTCAGAAATTAAAATCACATCCCTAGAGAGATGACTCCAGATGAAGCAGTGTAGTCCACTGATACACTAGTACAGAGCATAATCATTAGAAATACAGAACACTACAGTGGTTCTTACTGTAATTTGCTATTTGTATAAACGGGATTTAATCATTAATGAATGAAATTCTGGGGTTTGAATGTAAAAAATACAGTAACCATCCTAGTTTTTCTCACTGAGGCTTTTTCCTTTGTTTGTGCCTTTCATTTGAATATAATTAGAAGTATAATGTTTTGCAGAATGTCCTGGTTGGAGGTAAAATGGAACCAATTTATGTTTTGGTTAAGGCTGGGCTGGCCACTGCACAAATGACACAGACCCTGCAGAAGACGAGCATCATGTACATTCTCTTCTCGGGAAGAAAACTATTGAACATGTTCAAAACCTGACATTTTTCTCTGGATTTTGTGCAGTGTTCTTTGGTTTTAATGTAGCACAGCACAAGGCTAGTGCTTTAAATTTACCTTCAAAAACCGATGAAAGATTTTGGAATTAGGAATGACATGCAGTTTGTGCACCTGCTTAAATCTTCTCTGTATGAACCAGTCATTTGATCACTGGTTAATTTTTCACTGCCACATCAACCTCATATACTCCCAGATTGTGCGTTATGATAATATTTGCAAACTGCTGGATTCAAATCGAAAGTGGCTGCTGTCTCTGAAATTCATGGAAGTTTTTTGAATAATTTCCAGCACAAAACATGTTCAGAAATCCCTGAAGGTTTCTATAACAACAGAGATGAGGTCAGGACTCAAACTAAATGCTCATTGAAATGACTGAAAGAAGCTTATTTCCGTAGGTACATTTCCATAGGGGTGAAAGCCCACTGTATACAAATTACATGAATTTCAAATAGTTACCTCAGAGCAATGCCAGCTTTGCTAAAGTGAATGCTCATGTTTTGCTTCTCAAAGTTCCATCTCTCATAGAAACACTTGTATAGCACATGGTTTTAAGTGTCTTCCTAAAATCCTGCTTAATCATGTTATGATTTATGTTCTTTGCATTGACCTCATGACTTTATCTTTAGGCACTTTGTAGTAAGTCATGTGTGAGTATTGAAACATTAGGGGATGGCAATGAGGAAAGAAAATGGACTACTCATTTGTTCCGTGCCAACATTCTATTTGCCTCAGTTTTCAATATATCACCATTTTTGCGGCTTTATACTACAAAATAATAAAAACGAAGTAGTTGGTCTGTTTTTCCAGGACTTTGGATTTAGTTTTTGATTCAGTAAGTTGATTTCCTATTCAGCAGAACATGTGCTTACATCCTCTTGGCATTTATTATGGAAAAAACCTTGGCCCAGAGATAAAGGCACTCATTCGAGGCTTGTGGAGGCACATCTTGTTCTGTTGGTTCTGTCATATTTGTATGTGACCTTCAGTGAATCAGGATCTTTTGAAGAGTAACTTAGTTTCTCAGTTTCCTTTACATGTGCTCTGAAGAGCTCTTTTAAAATGTTGTGGTCAGTCTTCCTATGTCCCAGCACTTAATTTGTGAAAAAAACCCAGACTGTTGGCACGGCCTTATCACTCTTGTGTCACAGATGTAGTAGTAACTATGAGTTACTCAAATACTAGGGTAATGAGTATCTTGGACATTTTAAGTACATTTGAGTATGCTTGAGTGTGCTTAAGTATGCTATGAAAGGGAATTTGAAGCTGGAAAACGTATAAAACAATTCCTCCTTGCTTCCAGAACAACAATTAAATTGAAAGTGCACTCCTTAAATGCCATGTGCATTAAAAGTTTCAGTCTTCTGTCTTCTGAATTCCAAGTTTCTATTGATGTCTAAAGCTCAAGTATTAATGCCATTGGATTGTGTTTGCCTGGAGAACTTCAGCTTGGGATTGGCAGAAAAATCTGAGAAATACTATGTATGATAAATAAAAATTCAGGGCAAATTAAAAATTACCTGAGAATTTGGGCTAAATTCTGTAAATTGTGCTGGAAAAAGTGGGATGGTAATGTAAGACTTGTTAGAGCTCTAATATAACCAGCTGATGCACACAGAAAGAGAAGAACATGTAAGACAAACAAGAAATAGTGTTATAAATTGAAGAGCCGTGGTTATTTTAAGCAATAAATTAAAGCTGCCCATTAAAAACCTTATGAAATATAATGTTCTTTTAAATCAGAACAGGTTTCTCATGCCATAATTTTAGTTAGGTTGGAGAATTTCAGCCTATTCTTAATATTCATCATTGAGTAATTAAAGATGAATATATCATTAGATTTAACAGTTTTTCAATAAAGAGACGGTTAGTTCAGTGTACAGAAACCAAGTGTCTTCTCACTTTAAATTAAGGTCATTGGTAAAACTCTGGCAAATAGACTTCCTGCTTTCCAAAAGGCTAGTATGGAAGATCCCAGCTCTCTGTCCAGGTATCTGTGCGACCCTGTTACGGAAAAAACATTTGGTTTCACTTAATTTTATAAATGTCAATATTTTATTTCTCTATTTGTAAACTTGAGCCTATGTACTATTGGTGTGTTTCCCACAGAAAAATGGAGATGTAGTGCTGTACATACAATGCTATGTTAGTTCTGTTTCTAACATGTAATTGGATGAATGATTTAAATAACATCTCCCTGGGAGAAGAGAAATAAATAGGCCAACACACACACAGAATTTTCTCTTTCTGCTGTAAGTGAATCTGTCATGGAACCAATGAGGTTTGCTTTAGTGTAAAGAGAAGAACATACTGTATTTTAGAATGGATTTTTCATCAATATTTGAATTGGATTACTGGTCACCTGTATAACTATGCTGTGAAGGATAAGACAGTGTTTAAAGTGCACTTATCTTGAGGTTAATATTACGTTAGTCAGAGCCTTCCAGAATGGCAAAGTGATAGGCATGGATTGCCTGACAGAATGTTTACGTGCTCCCTCCTCTCTCACAGCTCCACCAATAAGAGGCTTTTCAGGTGGTGAACCTGCCACACACAGTGCACATCTGTTGTGATTTTTATTTTCTTTTTTTTTTGCTATGGTGGAAAATAGGTTAGATGTTCATTTAAGAGCTGGATGTAGGGCAAAGGTGTACTGGTAGGTTTGCTCTCTGTGGGTGTTCTCCTACCACTCCACCAAAAGAGAGCTCTTAGGAAGCTTAGATATACTAATCAACAGCATGTTTTCAAGCCAAAGTATCCAATACTACTTCCGAGTGATGACAGCTTGGATGTGAATAACTTAATTTTCATCATTATCTCTGAGATGAGTCTTAATGTAACTGCTGTGATATTCGGTTGTGCAGCTAATTGAAGCCTCAAAGAAAGAAGTAAGCTGTGGCATAAATATTTGAGCAGTTGTACAGGTGTTACACTTTTTTTTTCAGCTAAATTTCTCTTTATAAATGTCTGAGTTCTGTAACTGAAGCAGACTTAGTTGAAAAAGTGCTTTAAATTCCTTATCAGCTGCACTTGTCTAGAAGACACCGGTGCCTGAGACACAGAACCATTTCTTAATTAAACTGAAAAAATGTCTTTCGCTTTCTTCCTTTGTACGTGTCTGTTGAGCAACAAATCTCACTTCTAGTTTCTTTCCATGGATCTATAGTAAATCTAATAACCTCTTAAGAAGCAGAAGTTTATCTTGTTTTTCTTTAAAGATTACAAAATTTAAAATATAATTCAATTCATGCAGGAGACAGACTGGTCTTTTTAATTTTTTGTTATTATTGATTGTTGTGAAGTTTATGACTTGGGAAACATGAGAAAGAGAAGTCATGGATTTTCTCCTTTCCATGCTGAGGAACTGGGGGGGAAAAGTACTTCCATTGTCTATCAAATAATGTTTGGGAGGAAGAATTTCGATTCTGATGTTTCAGTTTGCAGGGGTGTGTATAAAGCAGACAACTGTTATTAAAAATCAGATCTAGATTTTGAGTAAAGGTGGTCTATAATGTTATAACTGGTAGTAGTTGGGTTTTTTTTGCCCAACTGGTTTATGATTTTCAAAGTATCAACATTTCTCTTTTCGAACTAGTGTTGTTCATCTCTTTTGTATGCCTTGACTGAATCAGTGTCCCAGAAAAGCATTAAAGGGCTACTTCATTGTTGGAGAAAGATGCGTGACGAGATCATTAAAAAATACCCATGGCTTTTCACAAGAATAGGAAACATCTGGAGCTCTCATTCCACCTCGTATATTGCTTTTAGTCAATGGATATTTTTCACAGCCTGGCAGTAGTACAGAGTGAGTGCAGTGTGGGAGCAAAGTACTGCTGTGTCCTGCTTTAACTTAATGCTTTCAAGGAGACAGTATGTCCATTCTCTCCTACTTTTCTTTCAGGCTTTTTGCTTTCTAACATAAAGGGACCACAATATCTTTGTTTTTAAGGGATGTCTGTACTGTACTTGCTTGCTTGAATAATTCCTTTAGGCTCCAGTAGAGCTGAAGCAGACCTCTCCTAGACCACAGCTATTCTGATGGCTAAATACATTTAAAGGTCTAGGCATGCAATGCATTGAAATCCATTCAGACCAGACTTTTGCATAACCAGCAAAATTTCCCCAGTCTCAGAGCAAGCAAGAGAAATGTAATGTTAAAAATAAAATGCAAATGCCTGAGTTATTTGAATATAATCACTTTATTAATTTAACTGTCTTAACAGATACTGATGACAGTCTAATAATAAGGTTCAAAATGTTCTTTCTCATTAAAGGAGTTAATGAACTCACACATCTTAAGTATTTCATTTTAATTAATTAGGAATAATTTATACAAGGGAGAAGTGCCAAAAAATATTCCTTTTGAGGAGTGGAAAATTGGTAAATGTGTTAATGAGGGATGCTGTGTGCCAAGACCTTCATGAAAAGATTCCTGCAGTTCTCCGATTCATGTGTAGAAAGTGATGGCTGGGTATTTTCAAAATCTCAGCACTGTAGACATTGCCACTGACTGCTTCTGTATGTGCCAAATAGCATATAATCCCTATAGCAGGCACAACAGACTTTGACTTCAAGACAAAAAAACTGTCCCTACATATAGGAAGGGTATTAAAATGTGATAAGGATTTGTTAGTAATACAGCTTTTAATTGCTCTGTGATTTCAGAAAGTAGAAAAAATGAATGCAAATACTTTCCTTGAACTGTGAAGTATGATTCCTCTTTCGAACTCTAGCTCCTTCAAAAATTAAATTTCAAAAGTTGCACTTCTGAAGCACTCGTTTTATGCCTAGTCATGCTATTTCTGTAAAACAAAGACCCATTTGGCCATTACATTGTGTTATGACATCTTTTTCATCTTTCAGGAGTTAACAAACAGTACAATGTGAGCATTAAGCACATTGCTCTAAGGAAGTAGTTTTAATTCTGAAAGTTTCCTGATGTTTTACACTCAGAATGTGCTTTCATGACTGACTTAAAATGAGTAAACTGTGTCATTTTGTTTTATGCTTCGCTGGGTTAATTTCCTTGCGCTGTCTTGCCCAGATTTCAGTGTATATTGGCTTCAGAAGCTTGTTAATGTTAAAAATAACTAACTTGAAACTGCTGGAACTATGATTGATACGTAAAAAGATAAGCCTTAAGCCTGCAGGAAATGCTGAAAGAGGTAAGTTAGGAGTGAGTGGCAAGCAAGCAGATGTTTTCTAGAATTGGAATCAGCATGCAAAGTTGTTTTAGGCATATTAACATAGTTAGTATAGTGCCTAAGGAGTCTTTACTGTTATTACAACATTATTATATTGCATGGTATAGGTGCACTTAAGGAAATATAATTCCAGCTGTATTTTGAGTGGACCCAAGAGCAGGGGACTAGCCAGAGAGAAAGGAGCAATGATTTTCCTCAGATCAACCAGAAATTCGATGACACAGGTAGGAACAGCATTCAGACAACTTGTTTTGCACTCCTGTACTCTTGGTGGCTACACTTATAGAACCTTCAGACAGTGTTTTATTTTGAGCAGTAGCTGTTTCAGAGTTGTTTTTTTTCACATCTGCCTGATCTTTCTGGACCTGGAAATTACATGCTAACCAGTGTGTTTGGCTGGTTTGCTGTATGTGCAACTCAGCTGGAAAGTGTGTGTTGCGTTTGGCAAGGATGTGTTGCCTTTGTATGTCAAAACAGAGTGTGAATTTGACTTAAAATTGCTTTGTCAACACACATGGGAAGAAATCAAAAGGAAAACTTAGTCATAGATGCTGACAAATTGAACATGAATTACCTATTAGAGGTAAACTCCATTTGTAGTTACTTTTACTATATCTAAAGCATGCATGTTATACATACATTCTTTTATTCTTCAGAGACCAAAGCTTTAAAGCTTTCTTTGATTAAATGTTTACAGTCAGTATAGCTTCCAAAGGCTTTTAACATCATGCTGTATGAGAAAAGTTCAATGCAGGCACACCTCAAAAAAGAGTAATAGGATATTGTTACAAAAGAAATTCGGTTGTCCTGTATTTGTGTGTGGTTGACAAGGTAGGGTACTAGGAGACCAGGAGACTTGTTTTTTCCTTCTGATCTGCTTGCTTCGTTGTTGAGCAGACAGTTTAATGGATTAAAAGCTCTTCTGAGCAAAACCTCCTTCATTCCCTGTATTTCTTTCTGTAAGTACACATTATGTGTTCATCACCTTTTTCCTTATAGTGTGTTGATCTCACCATTATGATAGTAACAAAAGGCAGGAAGGATTGTGTAAGCTTTTAGGTGGAAACTGCATGGTAAGGGCAAAAGCAAGTAACTAAAAGTGTAGATTTACAGTACAGTCATTCAATCCTGTGTTCTAATAGCATCCCTGGTGCAGCCTTAGAAGAAAAAATGAGCCTTTATATAGGGATTGGGTGTTTGTGTGTTCCTTGTTGTGACCTTGAGCAATCAGCACTACAACATTTTTCTTTTGCATTCTAAATGGAACTAGAGAAAAGCCATGTTTTTTAGGCAGGCAAGCATGGTTTTGAAAATAAGTATGATGTTGAGTTCAATAGCACTGGCCATTTTGATGTATAGAAAAACCTTAGAGATAGACGACAAAGCATAAAGATGAGTGCTGAAGAATCTTTTTTGCTAACGAGCAAGCAGTGATTGGCAAGAGAATACGAATTGGTGAAACCTGCGCAGATTTTAGCAAATTGAGGGTGAGCAGTGACACAAAAGACAGAATACAGTGCCACCTAGTGCCTTCGGCAAAATCAAACTGGGTATCCTCAATCAGCTTTCAGGTGGGTAGGATTTCTAAAAAAGAAAATGCATGAATATAGAATTAATTTGATAATGTAAAAATCAGTAGGCTGTATCTTGCATTAGGAGGCAGATCTATTTTGACTTGCCAAGGGAGCCCTCAGGGTGTAAGAAACATTCTCAGCTTAAGTGGATCCCTCCCAAATTCTTTTTCCTGTTGAAGTGTGGTGTGTCACCTGAGCAGTATATGGCGTGATTACAGGTCAAATCTCAGCAAACAGTTCATTTCCAAAGGATGTTAGACACCATGTGTACATGAAGACAAACCCCTGCATGGGGTTAATCTACTGCTGAAAGGCCAGGTTTGCAAGTTTTCCTGAAATCCAAATTGCAAAGTCGAAATTTATGCAATAGTTTCAGTCTTTATCATTAAATTGATGGCACATGTGCTTTTCTCAATGAAATTGTTTGATGTGAAGAGAGGGCCATGGTTATGTAGAAATACGTTGCAGTTACATGAACGTTTGTACATTAGTTACATACATTTGTACTTAGAAACACAGATGAAGTCTGCTCTTTGATGGATTGAGTTGCCCTCTGGACTTCTCACCCTCTGCTGACTGTGGAAGGAGCCAAATGTGTCTGTCTGATTTAAGTTCTCAGATGAGTGGAATGAATCCAAACCAGAATGTGGTATATTAGGATTTGTGTACTTATACTTCTATTATATTAGCCTGCTTTGAATTTTCAACTTTTCACATCAAATAATGAGGAAGCAGTAGCTCACTTATTAAATACAGAAGAAATAAAATAGTTCAGCCCTGTGTGTAGTTGCTTGGTGATAATGTAATAAGACTGGCAGAATGACAATTTCTGCGCTTTTCAGATTCAAAGGAAATGAGACAAACTTGAAGCATCTGATAAAAGACTGCCAAATGTGATTCTGTTCCACTAGCAACAGGAGTATCTCTGTCATCTTGGCAATGGTTGAGGATTAGGAGCCACAGCTCTTTATACTAATAGGTCTCAGCTCTCCAGAAATAGGCTAGACAATAGTAAGGTTGTGGGGAACGGAGTGGATGAGCTTAGAGATGAGTATAAAAGGAAATTGTGACCAAAGACATCTTAGTTTGGATGATTAGCATTAGAATCTCTGATCTACTGTGCTTGGATTGTCTGAATTTCATGCTTTGAAACCTGGGAAAAAAAGAATAAAAATTGATAGCTTTTCTTTTTGGGGTAAAGTCTAGCTCGAGTAAGAGAGACTGTTCTGTATTGTAATGCTGTAAAATGGCAAGCTGTGTGTGACATGTAGTGTTGAAATAAGTGAAATTCATCTTTCTGAGCAATCTAAAGTGGTTTTGTGTGAACTACTCTGCCAAGGGTTTAATTTTATCTTTACTGCTTGTCAAAACAACAGGGCAGGGGGAAGTAATAATGGGTAGCTTGTGGAAAGTAAACCTCTAGAGTTTTTGGTCTGCTGTGATCCATACAGTCCCACTGGTTGATATGTGATATGTGTTACTTATTAATTTTTGTAAATCCCCATAGCTTCTTAATCTTAGCAGTGAATGGTATTTCTATAAAAAAAAACCTCTTAGCTGTTTGTTACCTCTCCTCCCCCACCCCTCCACCTCCCTCACCCCCCTCTTCAAATGTCTCAGATATCCTGTACAAAAATTGTTGTATGATATTGGGTGATCCATCACACAACATGACTAATATTTATCAGCAAGTTTAAGGGAATAGTTCATAAGTAATGAACTATTTCAAAATTAATTGTTCCAAATATTTCATAGATACCTAGTCAACAAATCTAGGGGGAAAAGAACAACAAGGTAGCATAATAAAAGGCTGTGTGTACCCCTAATATCCATCTCCTTCACTACTATGTTTAAAATAAACAGTTTTAAAAACTAAAAAGAAAATGAAAAGAGATAAACTGCATAGGAGGTTTCATCTTCCCTGAATTTCATTCTTGCCTTCACTGGTTGGCAAAGTAGTGGGATCAAAGAACTTAAGAGATGTTAATTAGTATCTTTTTCATATTGCTTGATTTAGTGGAATTCGTTTTTTGTTCTTGTGACCTTTATCATTCACTTTTTCACCTCGTTTGCATTTATGAGTTCTCCAAAGCACAAAGTGAAAACTGCAGCGCTGATCAAAAAAGATCAGATAAAATAGATGTGTATTAAATAGAGTAAATGAAAGACTCATCCATCCTGCCTTGAGTGCCAGAGCCCTGATGCATTCCAACAGTTGCTTTTCTTTCCTGCGCCACTGGCCCATTGCCTGCTGACAGCCCTCGCTCATGGTCTTAAATAAATCACAAATTGTAGGCAGTTGTCCCCTAAAAGAATGACCTTGACTTCTTTTCATGTATTGGTTGATGTGTATTTCTGAGGGTTTTGACATATCCTGGAGACTTGCATCTACCTTATATTACAAAACTGTACCGGAATAGCGGTATTAATAAATGGACAGTATTGACAAAAGCATCTGGACTTCACATAACTGAAAGCTGCAGAAGTGTAATGTGTGTCATGGGAGGTGCCTTGGCAAGTGAAGGGCTTTGTTACCTTTGTGCCTCCAGCCTTTGCAGACAAATCATTACAAGTATGCTGCTTAAGTCAACCATCGTGGATTCTTTTATTATAACCCTTCTTCAAGTAGAATCAAGAATTTTAGAGTCTAAAACTGTGGATAGTATCAGGAAACCACTAGAGCTGATTCTGGACTCTAAAATCCTACTCAAAGGCAGGTTTTATACCAGCTAAATGCTCCTGAGAGTGGATTTGTGTTGTTGTATGGTTTTAACTTCTTTTGTACTCCCTACTACACTGTTGCCTAACTCTGAGCCCTTGCCTTTGTATTTAATATGGATTAAAGCTATTGCATCTATTCCTTAGGAAATACCTGGAGCATGTTATATTAAATTAGTTCATTATAATATTACATGCATAACTTCATAAACATCCATTTGTTGCTTGCTTTGATCACCTCTGATCCTGGCTGTTACTGCTACTGACTTCTGTAAACCAGTTTTCCCTTATATGCTTTTTAATTCTAATTTGAAGTTGTCAAGAGCAGGTTCTATTTATTTCCCATGATAATGGCTTGCCTATCTTTTTTTTTAATAGTTTTGAACTTAAATCAGTTCTGTTGGGGTATTTTTACTTCACTGTTGAAAAAGCATTGATGTGCCAGCATTCTTTGGCTGCCGCTACCTGTGTTTCACCTGGAAAAGCACCTTGGTCTGTCACTGAAGGGCACTGCATAAATGTAATACAGGATTATTTATTTATTATCATAGCACCACAGTGTCAAGATACCTCCCAAATGCATCAGTAACAAATCTACCCTGGCACATTTGTCATTCCCATTTTCTTTGTGTTCTCTCCCTGTGTGTTTTCTTTGCTTGTGGCTCCTTGAAACATTACTGTAGTCTTTATAATTAGATACTAGCAGTTTCTATCAAATCTACCTGTTTCAGCCCTTTGGGTCACTCACTTATTAATTTTATTTTTTTCCCCAATGCTTAGTGTTGTGTGTTAGCCCTGGTGGGCAACTGAGCAACACATAGCTGCTTGCTCATTTTCCCCCCACCCTCCAGGGGGACAGGAGTAGAGGAAAGGAAGAATAAAAGCAAGGAAACCTGGCAGTCAAGATAAAAAAAAAAATAAAAATAAAAATAATAAAAAAAAAAATTAATGAATGAAGGATAAGTGGAGGAAGGGAGAAGAAAACAACAAAATAAATGATTAAAAGGCAGTCACTCACCTGGTCCCATGGGTAGACCAATGCCTAGCCAGTTCCCAAGGAAAAAGGTGGCTAACTCCTCTAAAATTCCTTCTTCTCCCTTCTGTTACTGAGCATGACGTTATGTGGTATGGAATATCTGTTTGGTTTGGGTTATCCGCCCACTTGCCCTCCCACTTTATTCTGCACACCCCAGTCTATTCACTGAGGGGGAGAGCGAGAAAGAGAGAAGGCCTTCGTGCTGTGTGAACACTGTTCAGCAGAAGCTAGAGCATTAGTGTGTTATCAGTACTATTTTGGTCATGCAATAAGTTTAAAGCTTTTCTAAATGGTACAAACTCTGAAGGAGTTACCTTGTTTCATGGTACATTTTCCTTTTAAGTGATAGGGAAACCTGCCATTGCTAATGCACTATATAGAGCTAACACACTATATGCTCAACTGTGTTACTGCTTATGAAAACATCTTGTGCAGTATAATGTGATACATAGTTTTAGATAATTTATTATGGCTTTTGTAACTGCTGTGCCATGGTGCCCAAAGTGTGGGTATAAATTTCCATTGGATATCGTTTGGCAAAGCTGAGACTACTGAGTGGGAAAAGAAACCTTGAATAGTCAGGAAATAAGCTTATGAGATGAATGGTTTTAATACTTTTGTGAACCATTCTATATCTATTCATAGTAGAAATGCATGCAATTATCCATAAAATAGATTGCCTTTGTGTTATAATTGTCTTTGCTAATTGCCTTTTTAGCAAATTCAAAGGTGAGAGGGCTGAATGCTTACGTCTACGTTTCTCAGCAGTGCATGCTTATATTATCCTTGTTCTTATTGATACGAATCCCCAGTTTAAAAGTTAGGTTTCCACTTTTCTCTAGTACCTCAAGCAAAGCCTGACTGTGAAACCTGTGCTATCTGTAAATAAGAGCGCTTTATAACCATACAATACACACACCTGTCTCCTCCTGCAGTACTTTCTCCAAATGGGAGAAGATGTCCCAAATAAAAGCTGCCTGCAATTAAAAATCCCATCATATCTTTACAATGCTTGCAGTGTCCTAAGGGCTCGTTTTCATGTTTTCTACTACAGCGGAAGACTGATTGGATTGAAAAGAAAATGCATAATATAGAACTGGGAAGAAGCATAGTGAAAACTTTTTTTATGGCTGAGTGAAATCCATGTGAATAGTTGTAGAATTAATCTGATTTTCCTGCTTTAAATGTTAAATGTTTTATGATCCAAAATTTGCACAGGTTCTAGTCTACAAGCAGGGAGAAATTTAACAGCTAGACAGAGATTTAAGCTGCCTGGAGTTAGTCTGTCTTATTTGGTTAAGATTTATCATAACAGGATCCCATATGTGAGGCAAGACATTGTACTACCACTGTTCTTATTTTCTGTTTCTCTGACTGAACTTCTAGACAGATAACAAAGGACTTAGAAAATGTCATGAATCTTAAAATTTTACTCTATGTTCTGCCTATGAAATGATACGGTGTGCAAGTAGCATTCAAAAACTTGTAGTTGGATATGTCTATATTTTACCAATTTAGTTGAGCTACACCAGAGAATCTGAGCGTCAGCAACTGTTCTGGGGTCATCTTGTTAACAAAAATGTATATGGGCAGATCTCAGAAATTAATTTCACCAAACCCCCCCAAAATTTTCACACCATGGAGAAGGGTTTGCACCCTATATGAGTTAGGGAGCTTTTCTTACATAATCTGCCCAGTTTAAAACTTGAACTGCAGAACTACGAGTATAGAAAAGAGTTTTCAGCACTGCCCAGAGATCTCTCCTGCTGCTCCGGCAATCCATGTGGGAAGCAGGGCTCCCTACTACTCACTGCTCAAAATGATCTTCCTTGAAAAAGAAATTAGCATCCAGGTTAATTGAGCTCTGCTGTGATTATCCTTGCTTCAAAACTATATTGGAATTATAGTGTGATCATGTGCTCTGTACTCTTAGCACAGATATATCCTCTCTGACTTCTGGAAGCAAATGCAATAAGGCAGAAAGAATCAGCTTTGATCCTTTCCCACTGGATTACAGGATAATTTGTTTGGCCTCTGAACATGTGACAAATTATAGGGAAGGAACATGATAAGTACTTGCACTGAGAAAACCTCTCTAAGCTACTCCCTGCAATGAAAGCAGCACTCTGGTTTTCATTTATATCCCCAGACCACTCAGATTAACATGACATAAAATGCCCTGTGTGTTCACTTAAGAGGTTTTTGTGCCTGGATGGGAGAGGAGTTAGAGGTTACCAGAGTCACAGCCTAGGTCAGCGCGGACGTGAAGACTATGGATTCAATATGGATTGTATAATATGCCATAAAGAATGAGTACTGCTGTTCTGCAGAGGACGGTTGTGCAGTCCTTTCTCTTTTTATGTGATTTGAAACAGAGTTCTGCACAGAGACTTTCTAACAGATTGGCACTTTACGCTTTGAGCTTTTTTCCCTGCTGTTTTGCTGAGAAAAGACTGAAAATTCGCTCAAGATAAGGCATCAGAATACCCATATGAAACCTAATCCACTACAGAATCCTGATAGTAAAACAAAAAACAAAACAATATTGAGAATACTCAGTGCCCTGGAACTCCCCTTTAGCTAGAACTGTTACAGCTGCCTGAGCTTGGAGTGAAAAACGTACCTCCTCTTTGAGTCAGTGAAGCTAGAAGGGACAAATTGATTTAAATTGGCAGAGGATTTAAAACATGAAGGTGATGCAAAACAACGTTAGAGGCCAAATTCTCATGTGGTCTGAACTAATGTATGTCAATGACTTCTATTAAGCTATGCTAGTTTCCTTAACAGTAAAGTATTTGGCTCAGGATTTTGTTATCTGTCCAGAGATCTGCTGAAGGAGCCAGTGGTACAGAGAGCTGTTCAGGACTGGGTGAAGACTTCTGATGAGTGGTTTGGCCAGTGTTTCACTGCTGTAGAGTTTGGGAGGTTTTCTTGACCAGACCAAGCCTTTTAAAAGTTTTCCTTATTTTCCAGGCAAAAAAAGAAAAACAAATAATTGTGTGTTAAATCAAACCCTTGCATTCCCTCATTTATCTCGAAGGGGCACAAGAAATGAGGGAGAAGAAGATACTGGAGTTCTGTTCTGCTCCAAGTGTACAGCGGATTTTACAGCAAGGATTGCAATAGGCCAGACAGGCTGCCCAGTGCCCCTGTGCTGATGGTATGAGGGCATTTGGTTTATCTTGCAAGTCTCCATATTTCCATGTACCCTGTTAAAACAAAAATTGGAAATCCTTTTTGTATGTGTGTATGTGTGGCGTTATTTTAGCCAGATTCTGAATAATTTAGTAGCCATACCTGGTTTTTGAGTTTTTTTTCTGGTCATTCTGGCTTGCTAATTTTTGCCTGATGAGGGGTTGTGGGGTAATTGCTTTGGAGGGATTTCCCCTGTGCTGGAGGTCCCTGCTCTGAACTTTCTTTGGCTGCTATTTACCACTTCTGTCAAACTCTATCAGCGTCTGTGCTGCAGCATCAGAAGCAGCAACTGGGTGCTGAAGTGAAAGTGTCCTCTTTTCCACTTTAATAATGCCACACTTAACCGATGAGGGTTAGCGCTGTGGTTCCAGCTGCCTTTTGGAGGGGAGGCAGAGCTGTGATACTTGCTGAGCAGTTGCAGTCTGGGCGATGCGTTAAAGATTGGTACTTGTTGGATTGTAATGTACATAGTGGCTTCTTTTGAGGTTTCAGGGGTGTGCTGTTTATTTTCTAGGAGGTATTTCCATTGAGTGCATTTCTTTGGTTCTTTACTCTGCCGTACAGTTCAGAAAACAGAGAGGAACTGCTGCATGTAAGAGATTTAAGGGGGTAACCAAGGAAAGTTTCCTTGGTCTGTTAGACTTCTCCTTTGCTTTCATTTATTGACATCCTTCTTATCACAACGCTGTAAGAAAGCAACAGTAAACTGTAATTGTGGAAGAAAATGGTCCTAGGTAATATTTTTAGTAAAACACATACTTCTTCCAGCTCAGTGTCATTTTTGTATGAATATCTGCAATCAAGAAATAATAGCACATCCCATTTGTCAGTTAGCTGTTTGCTTCAAGATGTGAGTCCAGATGTCTACCAGAAAACAGATGTACAGCCTGCATAAAAACAGATAAGACAGTTACATTATTTAGTGTATAAGTAAATCCTACATCCCATATTCTCCATTCTTAAAAAAAAAGCCTTATTTTTTTTTCACTCAAGAAGATACTTCTATTCAGAACAATGACATCCTATTTTCCGCTATTTTTGAAATCTCCCTGATTTCCTTGCCTAATAAATTACCCAATTACTTATTTGAAGAGAATCAAGTCTCTGTTCAGAAGTTCTGTTTGTTTAGACACAGAAATATTCTACACCATCACTCCTTGTTAGCCTTATTTGTTATTTCAGTGTCTTCTGATTTCAGCAATGAGGTTCATATTTCTTTTAAAATAATTAATTCTTTTTGCTGACCTAGTGCTAATACTACAGTAATATTGTAAAACTTTAAGTGTGGCAAACGTGAGGCACCATGTACTTTGAAAGTCCAAAGAAAGAAAGAATTCCCGAAAGTTACATACAAGAAATGACAAGTACGTCCTGATTCAGAGGTGTCAACAGGCAGGAATCTTGTTGTCAAGGCTAATGAGAGGCCAAGAGACATAAAGCTGGTGGTGTAGCCCCCAAACTTCATCCTGATGATACTTGGATGGTCAAGAGGCCTCCACACTTCCGTTGCCTATCTGCATGGTGGGAACAGAGAAACCGATATAAATAAGAATATTGTGCTGTCTTTCCCCTTGGGTCCTCTGGATGTCTGGCAGCTATGGATCCTACTGAGTGAAGGGGAAAACTAGTATTAACAGGTCTATATCGTGTGGTTTACTTTCATATATGTATGGATTTCCTCACTTACTTTCACGTATATAATGGATATCACAGTTATCATTTCAAATAGTTTAAAAACTGGGACCTGTGGTAAGAAACTACAGTGCACTGGATGGTAAGAAAAGATTGGAGTTATTGGGGGCCAGTGACATTTATTGCCTTTTCTTATACAGGCAGGTCCTCTCTTTCATGCTGAGACTAAGGTGAGGATTGCAGTTAGGTTTAACCAGAGCATCAAGCTTTCAGGTGAAAACTGGAGGATCCAGTTTTCTGAAAATGCTGAGAGGTCTTGTATTAATGAGGGCTGCTGTCAAGTGGGGTTTTTTTGTTTGTTTGTTTTGATTGCAGATTGTGGATGTTTTTGGTTTTTTTGTTTGTTTTTTTTTTCTTTCTTGAGGACGGGCCTTTAAGGCTAGAATTGGAGCTAGTGGTCAAGTTATGGTTAGGCAATGCAGGGTTTTATGTGCATGGGTTTGATAAAGATGTTGCTTCCTGCCTTAGATATGACATAATTATTATCTTGTTTCTTAGCATTTTGGCTGTATCTCAGGGTATTTCATCTCTGTGCCATTGTCATTGTTGTCTAAATGGCTCTGCTTCCTGACTGCATAGCTTTTAGGTCATTAATATTACCAGAATTCTGGAGTAAAATGATTTCTCTTAGTTCCTGAACTCCCTTCTTATCTTCTCGGTAAGTAAAACTGGTCACTTCATTGGAGAGCGTGGTCAGAAATTTACATGCCCTTATTTTACAGTACTCTACCCTCTATGGCAGTACTTGGTTGATGAGCAGTAGATCTGTCCAGGAGCATGAGTGTAGAATGTAAAAGTAAGCTTTAGAATAGTAATGAGACCTTGTCTTTCTGCATTTAAAATAATCATAGAATCATAGAATGGTTAGAGTTGGAAGGGACCTTAAAGATCATCAAGTTCCAACCCCCCTGCCATGGGCAGGGACACCTTTCCCTAGAGCAGGTAATTAAGCTCTTATTCATTTTAAGCTCTTATTCATTTACTTCTCATATGTCAGGGCTTTTTTTTTTGTACTCCTGACTGATGAATTTGAAAAAAGTGTATTTCCTTCCTTTGACTGTTAGTATTAACTTTTTCTGTTTTGAAGAAAGAAGTAACTCATTAAAATATTGAAGTGAAAGTAGAAAAAGTGTTTTCTGTCCCTTCCCTCCCCCACCTCCCCTTGCATCTAAAAGGGAAAGTAATTTTCCAAAATCGTGTATGATAGATCTGGTATATTATTAGCTTATGCAGATGTGTTCACTGACATGGTCAAAATTCCATATACTCTGTCACCGCCTGATGGCATTGTAGCTGTGTCATGCTCTTTCAGGACTTTTTTTGTTGTTGTTGTTACTATTAGCACATCCTGACTTTGAGGCTTAAAGTCCTGTGATCCCAGTAGATGGTCAGGTGCATAATTAAAATATAAAATTCCACCAGGAGGAAAAGCTTATAAGATACTTCGCTGGATCACTTATGACTGTGTTATATGGCCCATTGCAAGTTTTTCCAAATACTTAAATGTTTGCAGTGAGTTATCCTTGTAGAAATTTGGTGAGATCTGAGAATAAGATAAAAATCAGAAATTAATCTGTTTCAGTAATGAAGAGTTGAGGCACAGTAAGACTATGGCATTCTTTTAAGCTAATACTAAACATCTAAAGACTTCAGGGAATATTCAAGGGCAGAACGTTCATTAGTTTGTGATTTGACAATAACATTTCATAGTTTATTAACCAAGACGGTTATAAGTGGAGTTCAAAACATTTTTATTGAGGGGAAATGGAAGAGCCAAATGAAGGTAAGGTGATATTACCGTATCTTCCTGTGTCACACTGAAAATACAAATCAGATTTGGTTTACAGAGAACAGAAGGCAAAGATGCAAGTTCAGCTAGACTTTGAACAAGCAGGTTTTAAGGAAATATGTACTTGTTTATACTTTGAATTTAAGGAACAGTGATCTGGTGAAATCCTGAAGTCTGGCAACAACAACAAAAATCAATAGTTCTGGTAACCCCACAATGTGAAGGGCTGTGTTTTTGTATTCTTTGCTAAAGCATAAAATTAATTCCTGCTTTGGAATGCATTTTATCACAAATGTAATAGATTCTATGTCCTTAAAACAAAACTTTGCAATGAAGTGACAGTTTTGCTAATCTTCAGGTCCTCATCATGAGCAGGGAAAATGTTGGAAACTCCAAGAGAGGCAGAAGAAAGGAGGAAATGTGGTTTCATCTTTGGAGAGATTCCTGGTCTGTGTAATCTTATACTGCTGCTCTGGAGAAACTGAAATGTTCTACAGCTAGTAATTTAAAAACTGTGAATGGCAAATTTCTGGAAGTGGGAAATCTTGTTAGTAAACAAGGTGATGAAACTGAAACTTCAAATGAGCAGCATGAGATCAATTTCTATACAGCTTTATAATATTTTGACATTTCCTAATGGTTTCCATATTGATCTTCAAACAGAAAAGAGATGTATTTTTAACAGAGGTATAGCTGAAACAGTTGCAATTGATGGTCTGAATCAGAAAATTTTTGTTGTTTCCTGTGTTTTTTGTAGAACTGAAAACTTTCAGTAATGCCAGTGGTTGAGTATTGATTGAGTATTGAGTCTTGGATTGTCAGTCTCTGCCAGCTTTTTCTGATCATCCTCGTACTCGTGAAGTGCTGTTCTGCCTGAGCTTTCTCTCAGAAGTGGGATTTAAAGTTTTTGCATTTTTCAAATAGAAAGTCAGTGATGAGATCTACAGTTGTAAGATGTTCTGTAAAAGAGCTCTTTGCTCCTGGAGCCATCAACATGTGTGGTTCCACGCCAGGAAGAAAGCAAGCAGCTGCTGACAGCAAGGAGCAGTAGGGTAGCAACAGGGGGCTTAATTATGCCCAAACTGCACAATATTTAGGTGCAGCTAGTACCCTTAGGTAGGTTGCATAGGTTTTTATTACAAAGACATCTGTGGAAAAATGCTATTTAGGCTGTAGCAACTACTCCAAGAAAGCATTTTATCACTGTAAATGCTAATTCACTGAATCTGACGAAGTAAGATTTTTGAAGTGTACCCTCCAGGTATCAGGTAACACTGCTAGAAATAAAGTTTCAATGTGGCAGGTTTGTTAAGTAAAAAGGAATGCATTTATGGAGAAGCTTAATTACCTGTAGGAGTTATATACAGCTACAAAGCACGGCGCATTGCTCACTTGTGGTCTGTCTGAGGCAGAACATCTGAGGTTGTACATACAGCACAAGACAATGGGAAAGAAGAACCATCGGTTTGGTGCATACAATGCTCCCAGAGGGTCCGGGTGACCTCACTCCACTTCTGACTGGTTTGGAGCAATGTGTCTTCTACTGGAGTACTTAACCTCTGCCATCTGACCTTAAGTGTCCTCTTTAAGGGGTTTCAGGACTTGAAAAGGGTTTTTTTCTAGGTGACTTCTGTTCCCTTCTATTGGAATCGACCATTCCCTTGTTTGCCTTTTGTGACCCAAACAAGCTCAGTGTTCAAACTAAGCAGATCTTTTGTCCTACTGCTAGTGCTGTCATTTCCTAATCCAAAACCTCTGAGTTAATGGAAAGAATGAATTCCCTGGCTTTCAGCAGTTCTGTCAGGAAGCTGAGCAGTTGAGGAATGAATGTTAAAGGATTGTTTTCAGTCTTCTGTCAGTTTTGGATTAAACAAGAACAAGTGATTTTTAAGTGCATTGTACGTATCTGAATATGGATTTATGGTTTACTTCCTGGCCTATTGAAGAGCAAAAAAAAAAAACAAACAACAACCTTAAACAAATCTTAACTCTATTGTCCATCATGTTTCAGGTTGTCCTAATAAAATTTGAACATCTTGAGTTGAGAAGATGGCATTTAATTTAGAGTTTGATTAATCAATTCAGGTTGGTTGGGTTTTTTTCCCCGCATAAATCATCTCCCATTTGATTAGAAAAAACTTGTCTGGATGCAACATAGATGTTAAACTGGAAAACATAGGTCAGGTGACTGACAAATGTTGTAGAGTTAATTTTATTTCCTTTGAGTGCAGCCTTACCATATCTAACAAGGATTCTAGAAGTGTCAGCTAAATGAGAAAACTATCATTATTCATTAATTATTTTTAGCGTTTCTGTGGTATTCCTCTAAAGGTTAATTTAATTTTGATTTTTCGTTCATTAACATCAAGAATTTCTCCCAAGCCTGGTAAATTTTCTGCTTGCTCAGCATATTTAAATGGCTGACTGTGAGTATATGCTGTGTTAAAACTCTGAGTTATATTTTTCATGGCATAAGGTGTAAATTTTTAAAGAAGGTGTTAAAGTTTAAGTAAACTTCTTAGTGCATCCTTATCTTCCCAGCCCTTGAGGTGAAAAATAGTCTGGGGAAAACCAATGACTTTAAGTTTCCCTAACTTTCTTATTTTGAGGAAGTAATAACATTCTGAGAAGTTTTCATAATAACAGACTAAACCTAAGTAAGTCAACTAAATATGTGACTGACTTACTGATAACTTCTGAGGAAATAGGCAGATATAAAGCACATTTTCACAGAAATAAGAAATAAATTTTACATTAACTAAAGACTTCTTAGGATCTTCCGTATGCTTAAAGTAAAAACCATCTCAGTTTTGAGCTGCCAACAGTTGATCCAGTCATCTCTAATGCTCTCCTAGTGTTTCTCTGGAGACTTTCAGTTCTCAGAGAAAAGATGACTATGGTAGAATTCTAACACAATGAAATATATCAAGACCAGAAGTTTAGAGCTGTACATCTTTAAAAAAAAATCAGGGAATTTTGAAGTGAGCATTGAAAAACTGCAGGATGTTGTTAATACATTCCTCCTTGTGCCAGTATTTTACATATGAAATTCCCCTCATCTGAATGGCTTAATTTATGGTATTAATGGAGAGGGATCTTATTCTACATCACACTTTAATGTCTGAAGGCTTTAGGGAAAATCTGGAATACTTTCTATAGCATAAAACCACAGTATCTTAATATAGTGTATTGTTAAATGACATTATCTACAGTGAAGTCCTTTCATTTCAGACCAGAAGGTATAAATCTTAGTCTGATAGTACTTGTAGTCATTTTCTACCTTGCTTAATTCTAACACATTAACCAATTGCACTAAATTTTAAATGGAGCTTGAAACATGTCTAATTTAGGAAATATTTACATATAATCAAGGAAACATGACAGGGAAATCTATTTAGTAGCACTGCAATCAGCACTGTAATTGATATTAGAAATCTTTCTAAGAGGACACAGTTAGTTTAGCAGAACAGTTATGGCTTCATATATTGCACACAGAGGAAACCAGCAAATTTCACTGCTTATTTATTTACCACCTTTATGATTATAAGTGATGTTGTGTGGGTGATATTTTTCTCAATTTGGCAAATTTGCTTTGTCATGACTCAGTAGACCAAACTACAGTTTGTGCTTGTTATTCTTTTCACGATTCATATCCGGGGGGGAGGCAGGGAGAAATCCAACAAAAAAACAAAACAAAACAAAACAAAACTAAAACTCTGCAACAACCCCACAAAAACCAGAACTGTCTGACTGCTGACTGCTTGGTTTGATAATCCAATTGTGTGTACACAAGGAAAATTCACGTAAAGGAGAAGCCAAACTTTGAATCCAGAGCAATAGAATGTGAGGATTTCATGTATTACAGCATAGTTGGTCTTAGCAGTGCTTCCAATTGTATTAATTTTTAGAATGTGCAACTAAACCTTTTCCCTACCAGGCGTCAGGAAATTGCTCTGGTTTCTTACTATGACCCATGATATCCTCTAGTGTTTTCAAATAACTGTGGAGATTTTCTGGGAAACAATTGATCTGGCTTTGCATCCTGTGTATTGCTGGCAATTTTGGAAGTTGAGGGGCAGAGGTTTGTGCCAAGTGAGCAGGCTGATAGGAAGGATGACACTGAAGAGGTTTAACACTGGTTTCTGGTGTTTTCCTACTGACGCAATTTCTTCCTTTTTTTCCCACCTTTCTCAAAGACACCCAGCAGTAGCAGCATGGAATACCACTGCTGGCTCTAGGTACTTGGTTTGGGCCCAGTGTCAGTGACTAGAAACCCCCAGGGTTTGTGAGAGTAAGGTTTTATCCACTGAAAGGCTGAGACTAAGTTTGGACAGAATTTGCTTTCTGGCTGTCAACAGGATTGTGTAACTATAGCTTTGCCTACTCTTTTTGTCTTAATTCCTCAGTGTTAAATTCCTAGTTGGTTTTATGGCAAGTATAATTTTTATTTTCACTTTTTATAGTTCCATTGATGTAAAAATATTGAAAAAACTAATTTGCTTATAGCAATTTATTATTAAATACACTTATATCATCCATTTATCTAGCAATATGCTGATTCTTGGATAACAGCCACATTTTTATAATGCAGTAGCCTAGTGCTAGCTGTTGCGATGTGTGATCGGTGCCCAGGAGATGAGGATTGCCACTTACTGCAACTAGCTGTGAACATAATAGACACAGCTCTAGGCTTGAAATGTGGATGCAGTTTATTTCCACTTGTTTTTAAGTTACCTTGGTTCTTTTCTTAAGCACACAAGTATCTATTGTCTACCAAAAGAAATAGGTTATAAATCAAAATCTTTTGGCTCTTGTGTTAATCAAGAACTCTTAACTCCTCTTCTTTTTTTTTTCTTTCTTTCTTTTTTTCCTTTTGACAGATGCAACATTTCTTGAGCCAAGTGCTAAAAGTTCCCTTCATGTAACTTAGTGAAAGCCTAAGTAGCTGTACCAGCACAGAAGAATACAGTCTTTCCTGTAATTTTCATTGCTATGGTTATGTGAGTTTAATGTAAAGTTACTAATTTCTTGGAGGTGAAGGCAGTCAGTGTTCACTTTAAAAAAATATAAATTTTAATACTGGTCTGAACAAAAAGCGTAACATGTAAATACTTAGTGCTCTAGTGAGACATTGATTAAAACACAACACGACGAATAGGAATAACCAGGGTCTTAGTGCTGCTAGAGAACTGTGGGATTCTGCTTGTCTACCTCAGAAGCTGATAAGTCAAAAAAGAAAAGGCTCTTGTTCCCTGCTAGTTAATGAGCTCTCTAACTGTGACAAGGATCACGATGTTAAAATCTCTGATACTTTGAGAAATGGAATCTACACTTCTTTAAGAAGGTGTAATGTATTTCTATAGAAATAATTCTGAAGATCTAGAAATATTTATTTATGCTTTATATAGCATTCAATATTCTAGGAAATCTAATAATTTTAGTAGAATGGTTTTAAACCATACATAAGTGTGCTGTTTTCTAGTCAGTTCTTTAGTAGATACATATATGAAAGTAGTAATTTTAAAATTACTAAGAAAGTCACCTTTTTGAAGCTAAACTACATGATCTGAATTAAGTAGATCATAAAATTGGCTCAGGCACTTTGTGAAAAATCATTTTGAGTCAACTCTAACACGACAAGAGTAGTAAACTGGAATAATTTGTATGAAGAAAATAGGTTTGTTAGCTCATTCTTTAGTCAGGGTTATATTTGCATCTTTTTAAGCAAGAGCTAGTCCCAGACCATAGTTCACAACTGGACTTTTCCATGCCGCTATTTTGGGAGACAAGCAATTGATGTATAGCAAGAGACTCAAAATTAGTACAATTCCCTGGCTGCCAATGAAGGCATAGGGTAGCAATTATATTGTTACTAACATTATTAAGTGGAAATCTGCATCACCGTGCATTCAGGTAAATGCACACCATCCTTCTGATGCATGCAGTCTGTGAAAGAGAGTCCTTTTCTCGTACCAGTGCCATTTAAATTTTCCAGAACACAAGGTGTTCTTAATTGTATTTTTTGGTTCTTAACTGTATGAAAGTATCCTCAGCTTTTTTTCTTTATAATGCTTAGATTTCCTTAATGAAATACATCTGGATCAAAAGAGTCTTGGTACTGCAAAATGTAGACGGGGTCATAAAAATTTTAATTTACTGGATAAATAGAAGCGTACTGTAGTAGTTTCAGAATGATTGGATGATGCACTTCTTTTGACCCATAACAGAAATTTCCTTTTTTTGGTTCACAGAAGCTGGAATTTTAATTCTTTAATCCAGTCTGCATTGTGGTTTCTATTGTAATCCTGAATATTTCTGTGAGAATGAAAAAATCCGACATTTTCAGCATCTTAAATGCCGATGTCATTTATGTACCTAGCTCCCATGATTTTTTTGATGGGTTTATTTATTTTGCTTGTAGTCACGTTATATACAAACTTTCTTTGTAGCCAGGGGCTAATCTTACTGGAATGTATAGTGAATTTTATATCGAGTATGAAATCAGAATTCTAGTCACACCTTTGTGCTCAGTAGCACTCTTGTCTATGACTTTTGGGTTTATCTCGAATGATGCTCTCAGCCAAGATGTCAAAGCTAAGAAGGAAGAAATTTTCCATTCTATTGTACGTATCTTGTTTAGGTGAATTACAGAGGAGTCACAGCTTTTCATTACAGGTAATAACTTTTATTAAATCACAGGCGCCATTGTTTCTTCCTTTGTACATATTGAGAGCCAGGCTGGAAGTAATCCGAGCAGATACACTTTTGTCTGAAGTAGCAAGAGAAGTGAGAAAATGCATCCTTTCAACTGTGTTTCAATCCAATGTTAAGATCCCTAAGAAAAGTAAAGGAGCATAAAGACAGTAAATTATCCTAAGAATCTTAGAGGTACAACTATAAAGGACATTTCCTAACACTGTGTTTCTATATTATAATATTATTTAAGCAATAATTAGTTGTTAAGAAGCATCCTGAGTATCTTACCTTCTCCTGCACCAGAATAGTCAGTTGATGTGTGTATCAGTTCCCTCTAGAATATAATATTGCATCAGTTTTACCGGCTGTTCCTTTGATATATCACTCAGGGGAAATAAGTACACAGAACTCTTACAAGAAACTCATTGGAGCTTGTCTAGAAGTGGATAGAGTAGGATTCCTTGCACCCAGTCACTTCTTTTCCAGTTCACTTACATCTACAATTTGCCTAAATTTTTCATGGTTTCTTTGGTAATATGTTTCTTTTGTTATTGAGCTAACTAAGTAATTTTTTTTTCTGCTGACTTCCCTGACTGTGAAATCATAGATTTACTGGATTTCATTGAAGGGTTTTATTTAATACATGTATATACAGCAGAAATAAGAGATTGAGAACTTCCTTAAAAGGCTTCAGAAAAAAATCACATAGAAGAGAGAGTAGTATTACCAAAGTCCCATAACTTCTAGTTTTTTTATAAAAAGCTTTTCCTTTAGGTTGTAATGGATTGTGATGCGTGAGCAACCAAACACAAAGACTGTAGTACTAGAGAGTCAGTATGAGTGTTTTATGAATCCAGGTGGATAAGAAACAAGAATTGATCTAATTCTATAAAGTCTCTTTCTGACCATGTTATATGCTGTAACTCAGACTTCATTTATTCTGTTTGAATGCAACGTGGAAAAAAAATAAATCCATAAAATGAAATGAAATAGTAAATAAAGAATGTTAGTGCTTGGAAGAAATATCCAACCTGTCAGTACCCGTTACTTTGGGAAAACTCTGTTTATGTCTCTTTTATCTTTGTGCCTCTTACTGTCAATTCTGAGTCTGTGGAAGCCAGGGAAACTTTGTAGTTATTTTATGCCTTCAATGTAATGTACATTATTTTCTGTTCATATGCTATCAGTGTTTCAGTAATAGCTCACTACCTGCGCAAAAGGTGATTTTTGTAGAATATTACTGCAAAATTATGGAGAGTGACAGGAGTAGCTGCAGCAGCAAGCATTCTTCAAATACTTTTAGTATTTTCCATCATTAAAAATTATGCTAGTAGTATGCATAAAAGAATTATACTTTATCTTCTGTGAAAATGGACAATGAATTATGGTTTACTCACTGAGTTTCTGCAGTTCCTGCACACTTCAAAAATACAGCCTTATGTTTTGAAAGCATCAAGGTAGCGTAGACAAAGGTCTTTGTTGTCTGGGACTGTAAAGTGGCTTTGCTTCATGCATTTCAACTGAATTGTGCCAGGTGCATTGGCTAAAAATTAAAGCCAGAGTCAAAGTGGCAAGATAGCTCAGCAACTGAGAGGCATAGATTAGATGCCCAAGTCACTTCATGTGGCCTGAACTACCTTTAAGAAATCATAGTCAGAGTTTTGAATGTATTTAACCTAAACATCTTAGAAATAGGTACAGTGAGTGTGAGAATGCCAGAGACCTGGAAAAATTAGGAATGTATGGAATGTAATTACTTATAGAAATCCTACTGGTGACATTAGTTTTATTAGTGCAATGCAAGAACTACTTCTAAAGATATAAAATAACTTTTTTGTTTGCCTGGAAACTATGGTAGGTGCTGTAATTTTAAATTCAGATTTAAAAAGTGAGTTTAGGAGACGTCCAATGTGGGTGGAAACTGAAGATTATTCAGGTCTGTAAGAAAACAAATTAAGTTTATAGTTCACTGTCAAAAGTAAGTAATACATGGAGGATTATATTTGGATCAAATCTACATTGCTTGTACTCATATAGCAAGTCATTACTTCTATTTTTGGATAAAGTTTTGTTAAATGGCTTGATTAGAAGGTCAGGTGTATTCTGACCTGAATGATTTTGCTGTTTCAGCTGTGAACTATAAGTTCTTAGGGTATGTCCTATTTCTGCATGATTTTTAACATCTCCAGAATCCTGTATGAAAGTGTTTAGCAATTCAGTTGCCTTGATGTACATGTTATACACCTGTAGAGTCATATGGTCGTTGCAACATTGATCCCTGAAAACTTGAAGTGTGTCTGAATGTCCTGCTGTTACAGTGCCTTGTCCTATTACACACGCTGGAGTGAAGCAAGAGCCATGCACGACCTTGCAAGTCCCTTAAAGACAAAAAGCTTTCATGCACACTAAGAAGGTTACTGCTTCCCTACAGTAGCAAAATTATTTCCTTCTGTTCATCTGCAACTGGGGGTGCCTGAATTATAATCTGTTTGTAATTAACAAGCCTCAGCTTCTTCACCTTGACAGTTGATAGCACCACCGTTATTCTTTTTGTAACTTTTTTCAGAGCATATACTAGGCATTACAGATGTGAGCTTATTTTAAAGATACTGAGAACCAGATGTGCAATAGGGTGCTCATTAAACAAGGAACATGTATGCCGACATGAAGACTTCACAGACACATTTCTCCTGCTGTTCTTAGCAGATAGCTATAGGTGAGAGCTAGTTACTGCTGTGCTTTCTGGTAATTACGTGCATTTTTCTTCCTCTGTCTCCTAATGGCTAAAAAGTAATTTACATATTCTTTTCTATCAAATCTTTCTCTCAATGGAGATGTTTGTTAGTATAATTTAGGTGTCATTTATCCAAGGTAGCGTCACTATTGCTCAGTGACGATTATGTGCATGTGTTTCTGTTTGCAGGATGCTATCCAGCCAAAGAATACTGGAAACTTTGCAGTATAATAGGGAAGCCCTCCCTATGATGAGAATTTATCAAGATGCTGCAATTACTAATGAGCACAGGAAATGAGAACAGGGAACCCTTCCCGGAGATAGGTATTTGATTGGCAGCATATTCAGGTTTCCACCAGGAACAGGATCCCTCATAGCAGGAACAGATTTCCTTCCTTGTATAAATTCGACCTGTTGTATCTCTAAGGTTGATGGTTAAATATGCACGACCATCATGTTTACTTTTCTTGATACAAGTTTGCAGGGAGTTTCTGTCTTTCTTTATTGTGTCAGTGACACAATTAGCAAGTCTGCTGATGCCTTTGGTTTTCTTTTCTCCTAGCCAGTCCACAAAAGAATGAAAATGCAGAGTTAATTAGTAAAATTAACAGGACATTCGGTGTCCTTGCAATACTTTACCATAATTTTAAATGAGAGAGGAATAATTTCTGAGCTTTCCCCCCCACCCCTGCAAACCAAAGTGTTCTTTTTTTCTTTGTGTTTGTCATGAAATTTTGCTTCCAGACTGGCAGACTCACAGAAGATACAGATCTGACAGCCATGCAGCATGTTTCCTCAGAAGCCATATCACTTGCCTAGTAACTCAATTCCTTGGAATTAACCTCAATTTAAAAAATCTCTTAGCATCTCCAAGTGGTTAGTGCTTGAAAACCAAAAGAGAAGCAAAAAAACTTTCTCCCTCTTCACTGAAGGTTTACACTTTTGCCTTGGAGGAATGTATGAGGTAGAGTTGCTAGGTTAAAAGCCAAATCAATGACATTTTGGATAGCTTTATAGGTATTCTATGCTGAAAAAACCTTGAAGTCAATACAGTAGAATTCACAGGGAAAAGGCATCTGACTTTGAAGGCTGAGAGGAAAAATAGTATCACTAAGACTTCTAATCCTGTGTTTTGAACCTACATACATATGCATATTCAGGTACATATCATGTACAGAGTCTTATAATAAAACCTGGCACACAGGCTATATGCTGTGGTCTGATGCAGGATGCATTATTCGACCATTTGATATATTAAATTTTTGTATTGTGCTTTGTTATAGAAGACTATGCATACAGATTTTACACCAAACTGAGGTACTGAGGTTCAGCTATAGGTGATAGTAGAAAAGGAAATTAAAGAAAGGCTTGCACCATTTCTTTCCGTGCTTATACTCTGAAATATATACTGGAAATATTTTTGTAAACAAAATCTGAATTAAACTTCTCGCCAGTTTAGTGATGCTGTTAAGCATGTACTGCTTGCTTTCCTAATACAAAATCTTTATGGTGCAGACTTTCCATCCCTGGAGGTTTTGTCGGGGCTGGAACCACCAATCTGAGTTACGTACCTCTATCCATTGATTTTCATGTCTAAGAAGTATCTTGTGTTTGAGATGTCTGCTTCTCTGTCAGATTCAGCTGAATTAAACCAATAATTAATAAAAAATGTTGTTAATGAGGAACAGAAAACATTGTGACCTAAGCCTCATTTCCCTAGAAAAAGTGGTTCAATAGTTTTTTGTTACTTGAATTATTCAGATAAACTACCACAGAACATAGTGCAAAGAGACAAGTTGCAAATAACACTTCTGTTTCCCTGCATGTGCTCTTTGAAGGGTAGTGATGGACATTGCCAACTTCTTTTTTGCAAGGCTGTATATTTTTAGAATTTTTTTTTTATTAAATGTTTTCATTTGAGCTGCTGTTTACTGCACAATATGAATTAGTTCTGAGTGTATTAAAATGAAAGGCCAAAGACAAACAAGCTGAAATGCTAGCAAGAACAAAATGAAGTACTGGAAATACCACACACTTGACTCAGAACAGGTAGGCAGAGTATCCTTTCTGAACATATTGTACCCTTCAAAACGTGGTTTGGAACAAATCATCTATCCAGCTATGCAATAAATGGGATTCTGTATATTATGCACGCAAAGTAATTTGTAGCTGATCAGCAGGTAATATTATCTTACTCTGGGGCATCCACAGCAGATATGTGGCCTTTGTTCTTGAACAAATAGACTTTCCAAGTGTAAATTTTGGTTTAGATAGTAGATTTCTCCCATATTGGCAATAAATCTGCTGCTGCTGACATTTCATAAATCTAGCACAGGTCAGTTGCACATGGTAGCCAAAGTTACTGTCTTGTGGCATCCCTGTTAAAATAGCTCTTGCAGTCTTGGTCTGGTACAAAAAGTCATTTTTAAAACAGTAACACATATCAGGAACAAAAGTTGGCAAGGCATAAATCCCATTTTCCTCATTATTAGACCTGTGGGGTCCTTTTTTTCTACAGCAGCTTTTTTAGCAGCATCTCTGAATCATTGGATCCCTGCTGCCAGAAGAGTCATGAGTATTAGTTTCACTAAATGTTTCCAACAAAATGTAAAACTGAACTTTATCTAGTTTCATTTTCATTCATTGAGTTCTCCAGTCAGTCTAAATACAATGACTGTTCTCTTATATATACCATTAGACATAAAAGCTCAGTAGCTTCAATTATATATTGGAGGCCATAGGAAATAGAGATTGGTTCTAAATCATGCCTGGAAACGTATTTCTGTAGTCAGGCCCTTTTGGTTCAAATTTAAGTGAAAGGTTTTCACAAAACTTTGGTGAATGTAAGCATGTTCACTTGACAGAGGTCCAGTTAAAACTACAGAAAGGAGGACTGAATGCTCAGCAGTCCTTGGTGCACAATGAAACAGTAAATCCAGACATGTCTCTGTGCTACATGTAGCCTCATGTTCTTTGATTGCAGAAAGATGGAAAATAAAAGGAACAAATGACCTACGCAAGACTCGGTCACTGAAAGGGTGCATGTGCCATCTCCCATAGATTTCAGTCATCCCATTTAGATACTATTACAGTGCTGTCAGTGTAATAGTAGGCACTGGCTGGAAAATCTATCCCAGTCTGGTTTTAGTCTTCTTCAGCCCTTCCAAAACTGGAAAGAGATCCATCTCCATGCTAAGCACAGTGACTAAAAATGTAGCCAGCAGAAAGCCATTAATTAAAACATACTTCTGAAATCCACAGTTGATTGTAGCATGTTTTTTAATGTAGATGGCAATTGGGACCAATACAGATTTTATTACTCTTGCTCTAAAGCAGAAAATTAAACCTTTCTGAATTACTTTATTTAAATATCATGTTGACCACAAAACAGCTTGCTTTATACCCATAGTACAGAATAAGTGTAGTTTACTTTCCTGCTGAGTTCCTGCATTTGCAGAGGAGGAGGATTGGTTTAAGGTTCTGTTGTATTTTGATATGTCTTCATGTGTTAATAAGGAAAAAGATTAGATGGGAATCTTAACTCTGCCTTACACAACTCAAATTCTTTCCAACACTAAATATCTATGGACCATCACAACTGTCTTTGCAGTTTAATCTGATTGCTTATTAGTGAAGGAGAATACTGCAAATAGGCAAGACATCTTTGAGATTGGACAGATTGCTAAATAGTAGAGAATACGACTACTGTAAAAGAAAAAGGGCAATCACAGTTTTGATGAGTTGTTCTGAAAATGTTTAGGTGTGATCACATCCGGTGTACTTGCTGACAATTTTCTTAATCTTTAATCCCGTCTATTCATAAAATGCTGATGAGAAGGGTAGTCCTGCATTGCAAGAAGTGTCATGTGAGGTTTGGCGGCTTTTCAGCTATACAAAGCCTGGGCTCCCTATATCTGGTGCTGGCAGCAGACCTTCACCAGGTAGTAGGTTGGACATAGAGCTGAGGTCCTTTCCAATGGTAATGTTTCTGATTTTATGATTATTCCCTCTTTAGGAGTGATGCTTTTCTGAACCTTTTCCTTTAATGAAATATTTCCCTGTATTGATGCAAACCTACTGAAATAAAATTTTCAGTTAACTTCTCTGTTAGTAGAATGCTCTTTTAGTTAAAGAATGTATCAGAGTCCTTCACCCTGCTTGAGTAGTGTATTTAGAATCCAGTGAAATTCAGACATAAAGCTGTGCTGGATCTTTATTTAAATTCTTTTCAGTTTGAAGAATTCATCTTTTCCCTTTAAGAACTGAAAAATATGATAAGGGAGAGTTGGTTGGTTGCTTTTTTTGAACTGTCCCAAGCAAATTAATCCAAAGAAAGAATAACTGTGAGTCTGATGAAATAAATTATCCATAGACGATGTATCTGATGTGTATGAACACTGTCACAAGAGGCTAATAATGGTAAGATATTAGCACTCACCCAAGGGCAGTGACCTGTGCTCTTTTTTGGCTACAAACTGCATTTAAAAATGGATTGTCTTCTGCATATTTTATTTTTATCAGATGGTAATAGAACGTACCACTTGCTTTCAACCTCATGATTTCATGGCTGTTTCACAGACACTACTGGTTCAGAAAATAAATGAAAACTATTTGGTATTCTTTCTAATGCTACTAAAGAATGGGAAGAAAGATGGATAGAGCAATACAGCCTGATCTACTGCCTTTCTACAGCCCTTCTCTGAGATTCCTCAGTATCTAGTTTCAGAAGCTTTGACCTTTGGTATCTAGAGGAATTATTTTTCTCCTACATTGCCTTCTTTTTTACTAAATCTAGAAATGGCACGACTTTGAGCAGATAGTAATGAGATCGAACAATGTATTAATTTCTGAAATTTAGGAATCTGCTTTTACAACTTGTATACGCTTTGCAAGTGAACAGTAGGGTGGAGGTACAAAGGGGATAGTTAGGTACCTAGAGGTAACTAGTTTTTGAGTGACTGTTAAAAATGCACACAAATGCAAGAGGAATACGAGCAACAGTTAACAATATAACAAAAGAGGGTTAAATTATCCACACAGACCAATTTTTGGTTCATGCAGAAACTTCTGTTCAAAGTATGTTGCCTCCAGCTTTTGAAAGAACTGTTATTAAGTCCATTCTGCTAAGCCGCTTATAACATGCTGTTCAAAGTCTGTAAATACAGACAGATTAAGATTTATTTTGTAGTCTTTACAGAAGCAATGAGAACATTTTTCATCTAAAATGCAAATATGGGAAGATGGAGGAAAGGACTTTGCATGGACTAATTCAGCCCTCATCAGCTTGTGGAGTTTTTTCATATCTTTCACTCCATGGAACTAAAAATTTGTCTTTATTTCTTCTTTTGTCAGTGTTAATATCCACATTGGATTTCTTATGAGTTACTGTGGGGTACAAAAACCCAGAAAAAGCAAGACCAAAAGAAATTTTGAGATAATACCTACTAGTTTTCATATATTAAAAAGAGGGAGCAGGATGTCCCAGGCCTGTTTATCATCTCACACCTAATGCAGCTGTAACTGTTGATCATATAAATGCAATTAATTGCAAAGCAACCTGCAGTTCCCAGATCAGAAAACTGACATCATCTGTATAAAAAATGCTTGTTTTTTTTAACGGCTCTCATTACTGTGTGGCAATCATCATTCACTTCTCAGTGTTCATTTCAAAAATGCTCCAGTATACCTTAAATTTACTGAAAGAACTGAGGTAGTTTTTAGTATTGCAAAGGTAAAAGTCTGAAATACCATGCCAGCTAATGTTTTTATTGTCTGACAGAAAAATCAGCCATTAATAATCATTATGGTAAAAATCTTCCTTTAAATACAGTATAGACAGTAATCTAAGCCCCAAATTATAAAGTCTGTGCTGCCAAGTGAAAACCAAGAATTTATGCTTTAGTTCTTTATAGTGCAAATAGACTTACTACATCAGAGAATTTACTTTGTATGAGTCAGCTGATAAGAAAAAAACCTACAAAACCCCACTACGTTTAATGGGGCAAGCTGCAAATTAAGAAGTTAATGACACCAGATCACTTAAATTACGTTTAATTGAAGATGAAACTACTAGGCTTTGGTTTTCTCAATGCTTATTTCAACTTTTCTGTACTGTTGCAGGTTTGCTTGCTTTAAATAATAATTTTGACAGTGCAGAGGAGTACAGAACTGTCCATATCACAGAGCTTGAAATATGCTGAACAACACCAAGCCATGTGTCCTTGAAAGTCCCCAGTAGATTTGAGTTCTTTTTCCTTCTTGAATTTGATCTTTTTTTTTCTGAATAGCACATTCCTCTACATGAATTACAAAGAAACTATTACAATTATAGATTCCTATTAATGCAAAAAGAAAAAATTAAAATCAGTTTAACAAATTTAACCAATCAATTTATCAAATTAGTTTCCGGGTAGATGATATCCCATGCAGTTTTCTTCTGTTTTTGTCTTTGTGTTAATTTGGCCAATCATTATTTTTAAAATTATTTCTGTGCATTACAATCATTTTTCTGGAATAACTCCATGCAAACATGGCTAGTCATTTTTTCCTGACAGTATTTTTAGCTGAATTTCTGTGAAGCAAGCTTAAAGGTCTTTGAGACTTTCTTTCCCTTCTCTGCACCTCCCAGATATCCTCTGAAACCTTTGAATCTCTAAACTGCAAAGTCCTGTAGCTTTTACTCACAGTATGATAGCGGGAGCGTCCACAAACCCAGTCCCCTGCCCCTCAGTTCAGTTGCATTTTCATTCAGGCCCTTAATGTAGTTGAAGTTTCTTCTTCTGGCCTGAAGAACCAGAGATACTGAGTTACTGGTTTGACTTTTGTCCTGGCTGTGCTGGAGGGGATGAGGGATCCTTCCATACAGTTTAGCACCACTTAAGCACTCCTAAAAATCCGTTGTGGAATTGGCCTGTCTCCATTACACAAGCAGATGGTACACTATGTAAGCAGCGATGAGAATGGCTGAGCATCTTGAATGATGTAAAACCTTCCTTCTCTGGGGACACAGTACATCTATTTTTAAACTTTTTACTCTGTATATTTCTTTCAGCTGCCTGGGTTCATATTTAATGAAAGTTTTATTGTACTCCCAGCTTGTGATATTCTGATTGTATCGTACAGTAAAGTAAGGACTAAGTTGTTGAAAGGCTAGTAAATTAAATGTAAACTTCTGTTAGTTATTACATCTATAGAAATCTTCTATGTAGTGGCTGAAGACCATGTTAATAAAATGATATGCGATGTAGATTAAAGGCTGCAATGTGTAGCATAATGTGATGAATGTGATTTAAATTTAATCAAGACCATCAACTACTTCAATGTCACATCAAATTATTATGTTGTTTTAGATTTTAATGTTTGTTAAATTTGATGGGTGTGAATAGTGCTTTCTGATGCATTAAAAATATGAAGACTTCTCTATATACATGTTTAACAAGATACAGGTAATAACAATAAGGAAAAGCAACTGGAAAATACTTCCTTTCCATTTCAAAAATCCTATTTCACTGGCATACAGTTTGACCTCTAGTGGATGCCGTGTTTCTGCTGGCTGAACATCACGTTTTGTTAGTTTTAAAAATAACTGGATGTTCCTACAAAGTGAACTTTTCCGAGATTCTGGAATAGATAACAGAAAAAAATAAATCTGTGTATAATAGTGAAGGTAAATAATGAATTTATATACGTAGATTAATTAGGCTGTTGTTGTAAGTACATACACTACGGTTTGCAATAGTTTTATATTTACAAACCTTGTTTTAAATTGAGGTGAAACTCAGCCATGTAGGTTTCCTCCTTTTTGCTTTTGGGCAGCGTGATGGTACTTGGGCTGATACCTCTCTTTCTCTCTTCCAAATGAGAAGTGTACCAGATTTAAAATGAGAAATTTAAATTTAAATTTAAAATTTATATTTTAATTTATATTTAAAATTTAAATTTAAATAAATAAAATTTAAAAAACTTCTTTTTTCTTGCTAGAAAAAGAGAATGAAAGGTCAAAAGTCAATTTCCTTTTAAATTGCAAAGGGAAAGAAAAGGGCATCAAACAAATGGATTAAAAAAGAGATGGACTGATACAGGTGAATCATTGGCAAAATTGTATTGATTTTTCTCTGTCAGAACGAGCTGCCTGTGATGTCCAGTAACAAACAACATATAACATTAAAAGCAAAATATTTATAAACTGTCTGACTGTTAAGGTATAAATCACATTTGTATATTTAAGGCAGTTCTGTTTGCATAATACAGTTTTAAAATTTGTCTTTTTAATGCTGAGTCTCTGTCTTGAGAGTCACATTTTCTTTTGTGAGTAATTTTTAACTCCTAGACATTTTCAGCTTTTGTTGGCTTGTAATGGGAGTTCATTTTGCCTTCCCCTTTTGTTAGGCAGTTGTTACATGGATAATTGTTTTCACTAGTTGTTTCAATGTGAGAATGATTTCCAGCGGGCAGATTTTCTCCTAACAATATTGTTAAGAACATAAATCTTCCATAAGTCTTCAGATGAGCTTTCAGAACTATTCATATTAAAAAAAGTTTAGTCCCAGACAATGATTTTGGAACAGTGAGCTCTTTTCCCTCTGGTGTGATTTATGAGTTGAGATGGTGTGCTGTGACTAGTTGACAGGAAGTACTAATAAGCACGGTAATTTGCTTGGATTAAGTAATTCAACTAAACAAAGCACACAGCTCACTAAAAACAGGTTACTAGGCGTGAGTTTGCTTTATTAAGATAGTTGAGTGCACATTAGTACATTGATATTTAATCTTTGTACTTCTGGTTGACCTTTCTGATCATGCAAACCACCTCATAGGGAGGATCGTTTCTGTGGCCACAAGATGAGGTACCTTGGGTGTGGTACTAGATCTCACAAACATTATGATCCATCAGTACGGGACAACTTAAAGGCAAATGCCCGGCCATGTCTTAGCAAATTTCTAGGGTCAATTGAGAAATGTCAGATCCTTCAATAAGGCGTCCTCATCTGGTAGTTACAGTCTCGCATTTCCAAACTAGATTAATTGAAACCATTGTGAATGTGGAGCAGTGGGATGATCAGAGGAATTAAATTTGGTCTTAGAATGAAAAGCTATAAAAGGGGTAGCTTTTTCACCACAATAGAACGAAACTAAGAGGGTGTGCTTGCATGCCCTGAGAAGCATGAGCACTACAGACAAAGAAGGCTACAGAATTTTTGAAAGACAGCACAGGCTCAAGAACAACTGGATACAAATCAGTCATGAAGACATTTAGACATTAAGTAACAAAATACTATTTGTTCTCTAAATGCTTCTAATCATAATAATTTCTCTAGTGACTCAGACCTTATCAGTCAAATTTTGATTCTGAAGTTTGCAAGTATTCTCCAGTTACTGAGAAGCTATTTTTCCCTATGATGTAATGCTTCCTGACTTTCCATCTCCCTTCCTTTTGAGAGAATAAACACCTATTTCGATGTGTGAGACAGTCGTGCTAGTTGGTCACAATTTGCTTTTATGTTGATGGTGAACGTTTTAGAGATGTACTTTTCCTTATACCATTTTTATGAGATGAAGAAATTTTCTTCATTGCATAAGTTGATGTTGTTACATGGCCCAAACATTTGGCTTTTGTCATTCTCTTAAGCAGGCAATGCTGAAGCAGGGCTCAGAGAAAACCTTGGAAGTGGCAGAAGTCGAGCAAAAGATCATTTTTGGTATTTTTTCTTTCCTCCCAGTAATAATAAAAGATAAGTGACAAATCCCTGTGTCTGCTGCTCTGTCTGTGATATTCTAAAACCTATTGCTTACTGGAGCAGGTTANCAACCCAAACCATTTTATGAGTCTTTGCATACATTTACTAAGAAAACATGACTATTGTAAAGCTGATCCTGGGATTCAGTAGCTGCCTGAGGAGCTTGTTGCACCAAAACAAGCCCTTTACAGGATTTTCAGGAATGCAAAGATCAATTATAACCCTCTTAGTAGCATCTTGAACCCTATGGAATAGCTCCAAGAGTTCTGCAGCTTTTAGCTAGTGGTTCCTACTCTGATTTTGCACTGAAGTGCCTGAAGCTTCCCATTGCAGCGCTGAGGACTCATCTGCTAGGGACCAAAGCACATGGTAGCCCATGGGCAAACAAAGCAGGGTGAAACAATGATTGGTTTGAGTGGCAGATAAACTGCGCTGTTGTCCTGTACTTGTGGCACAGAAAAATGTATCAAAAAGACAATTTTTAATCAATTGTCTTACATTTCATTAATGTTACCAGCAAGTTGAAACATAGCATGAAACTGTTGACAGCATTACTCTTCTTTCAAACATAATTTAGTGTCTTCAACAGTTTTGTGGAGAATTGATACAGAATGTTAATTCAGTATATTAATGTTGAAAACAGGAGTTCATTTTTCAAGCATGGTTTAATTTATAATTTCTCCCAAGTTTTATTAATAAAACAGAAAGCTTGGTAAGCTGTTGCAAATCCTACGGAGTTTAGGAGACCAGGGTGACATATCTACACTAATTCTTAAGGGATGCGTCTTAATCTCTCAGGCATTAGTCCTGGAGTGCAGAATGCCCTAATAAAATAATTTGTAATTTTCCCCTAAAAATCTAAGCGTCAGTGCATTCTGATCCCTCAGTTCCGTACACTGCAGTGGTAACCTTTATCAGAAAACTGGTTTTCGTGAGCACAAACCAGATTTCTCCATAGGCCAGTGCTGGACCCGCACTGAGTGTGATGATTCTGATAGTGGGGATACAGTAGGTCTTGCAGAGTTTGTATTAAGTTCTTATGCAACGCATGAGATTGTGCCATTCTGGGATATTTCTTGTCATTTCTGATGCGAAGGAAGGGAGAGATCATCAAAATCAGAATCTTGAATTTGTCATAGATATTTATAGACTTTATTAGTAAAGGATCAACTATAAAATGCATGTAAATAGCTATCGATCAGGTACAGCAGTGGATTAACTGGAGTTCACCAGGTTCATCATATAGAGTGTAACTGGATGTTTTGAGTTTCAGTCTACATATATTTGTACCCCCAAAAAATGCCTGGTGTTAACTTTCACCTCTTAAGTTAGACATTCTTTAATGAAGTTTTTCTACTGGTTTTACTTTCCTGCCTATTTCTTTTTATATTATTTATTTACAATATTTAGTAGGATTAACTTTACACAGTTGTCTTATCTTAAAAGCAGAAGCATCTAGAACCTGAAGTTCTAGATATACAGATTATCTTAGATGATATTCTACATAACCACATGCTACGGCCCTCACCTTCAGCTCTTACTAAGAACATTCGTAACATATTTTGCAAAAAATCAGTCACATAGAACACCATTTTAGCTAAGCTTCTTAACGTAGGATCTTGAAGTTTGTTTTACAAATTTGTGTGAGTTAAAAATACGTTGCCTATTACCACATGCATGTAAATAGATTCTTATAATGTTTATTAGCATAGAACAGGCCAGAAGTACAGCAGTGGGTAATAAAAGAGCGGCTTTTTTTCATTACCTTTTCTGGATTTATAATCTGTGGCTTTTGAGTTCTTTCAGGTGTGACTATGCATGTAATGAAATAATTTAATATGTGTATTTTTAGGGGGAAACAAGTGCTCTTAGCAGTTAATGTTTCATTGTTTTGTGTTTGGGCATTTTAACTCTTTTGCCCCATCAATCTTTCAGGGAATAACTGTAGGACTGAAAAATAGCATTTGTTTCATTCCCATTTAATCTTTTACATTGAAAGCTAAACTGAAACCAGTTTTATGCAATGATATTTCTGTGCTGGAACAAAGCATACAACTTCATAGATTTACTGATGTAAGGTATATTATGCATTTGCACAGACTATATTCATGAAAGTGTAATTTGAAAGATGGCAAAACCGAAGCTCCAGAATTTCAAAGTGATGGGAAATTCAGTGCCTTTCAAAAGATTAATTCTGTATTTTTCTAAATCAAGATATTTGAATGGAAATTAGGGCTCATAGTGACTCATTTAGTGGGATCTAAAATGTCTTTTATTTTCAGGAGAAATTATTCGGTTTTAGAAATTTATATTCCTGCACCTCAACTCTATTAGAAAAGTCGTGCTCTATTGTATATGGAGTAATTTGGATATATACCCTATTGAAATAGAAAATCTTTCCCATGAATTCTGTGAACTTATCCTTCAGAGTTGCTCTGCAGTGACTCTGCATCCCTACCAGCTCTAGTCTATCTATCTGTAATGCCTAGTAGTTTATTAAAGGGAAGAGCAAAAACAACCTCTACCCCAGCAGAGCAACTTCAAACCTTTAATGTTCAAATCTGGATTTAGCTTAGAGCAGTCAAGGCTCGTCTGTAGTTTGCAATTCAAATTCTGACATTTGCTTTTGTTATTGCTTTTTGTTGCTATTGCTGCAGTTTATGACTTTCTCTCCTGCACTATGGGAAATAGGTAAGAGCTTTTAAGCAGCTTCAGAGAGGCATAGGTGGATAATGCTCTCTGCACAGCTGCTGTCTCGTGTGCCAGTTACCATACGAGTGACGCATGATTTTTGTTTTTGAATGTTTGTCTGAATTCTGAAAAAAAGTTTACAATTTCTTGTGTTTATGGCTACTTGTGATGCCCATCTCTCTTAACCATGAGATTCCCTCCACGTAATGGTTCCCTCCCTCCCCCCAACATACCCACAAATTGTTGCCATGCATTTTGGTCTCAGAGGAACTGTTACGGTTGATGGCCTTCCCTTGATGTACTTGTTGATAATTTTTTATGTTGTCTTTCCCTTCATATCTTATTTAAATTTCTCATGCTCTTGATTTATCAGATCTTAGCTATGCCACTGAGCTCTTGCACAACTCTGTGGTTGGAATCTGATGACAAGAATTTTCACAAAACAGCCCCAAGAGCCTGCAGCCAAGAGCTGATGCTCCCGGGGAGCCTTCACATGCCACCAAGAAGAGTTCTCTACCACGAGCAGTTAACCAGAGAAAGCAATGCCTTTACACCTTTGCTTGTTGTGCCTGACTTCCCTGTATTATAGTAGTTCTAGTGCTCTCGTAGTCACTGAACCAGCTAGAACTAAGCGTAGTGTGAGCTAACAGTGTAAGTGGTGTTATTTGATGGTGCTTGACTTTTTGGCTGCTGCTTTTCTGTTTAGTGATCAATATTATTTTCAGAGCACTGATGCTGCATGGGAAGGGGGAGGCAATATTTATTGAATTGTGCTTTTATAATGATACACAAAGTTTTCATGACTATGAGACTCATTGGAAAAAGACAGGTGTCAATATTGGCCAATATTGTGGATAGTGTGCAGTATTCTGAGCTGAACTGAGGAGTGAACAGGTTTGAGTGATTTCCAGTTCTGCTGACAGTTCAGGCAGCATTTCAGGCAACTAAATTTGAAAGCTATCACTCGCACAAAGCTATTTAAAATGAGAAAAAATTTAAAAAATGCCCTTTGGATTTGAATCTCTTAAGTTTTAGCCACATCCATCAATATTATAAACCTGCCAGAAGCAACCTTAAAACAGTGTTTAGCAGTATGAAAACTCTGTGGGAATCCACAGCAAAATGAAAGATAAAATCAGAACTAAAAGCATCCGACAGTAATTGTAATCTGTAAGATATGTTTCTTGTCAGATGTTATACATGTCTAGTTAATAGTCTAAAACTTCATGAATATTAATCCTGAGACATCAAAGTAAGACTGCTGTGTGTAACAGCATGCTAATCTCTGAATTCAATAAATATAGAATCATAGAGAATCATAGAATGGTTAGAGTTGGAAGGGACCTTAAAGATCATCAAGTTCCACCCCCCCTGCCATGGGCAGGGACACCTCTCCCTAGAGCAGGTTGCTCCAAGCCCCATCCAGCCTGGCCTTAAACACTTTTAGGGATGGGGCATCAACAACTTCTCGGGGCAACCTGTTCCAGTGCCTCACCACCCTCACAGCAAAGAACTTCTTCCTAATATCCAATCTAAATCTCCCCTCTTCCAATTTAAAACCATTACCCCTCGTCCTGTCACTAGAATTCCTGACAAAGAGTCCCTCCCCAGCTCTCCTGTAGGCTCCCTTCAGATCCTGGAAGGCTGCTATCAGGTCTCCCCAGAGCCTTCTCTTCTCCAGGCTGAACAGTCCCACTCTCTCAGCCTGTCCTCATAGGAGAGGTGCTCCATCCCTCTA